>OY747133.1:84280811-84741344 GCA_963556465.1 Berberis vulgaris
ATCTGCTGCATCATTATAGGATTACTTTCTGCGTTTAGGAAGTAAGAGCTTTTAATTTTTCATATGCATATATAGGTTTATAGCTATTCATATTTGTCATAATAACTTCTTCTCTTATCTCGTCCGTTTATGCAATAATACTTAACATGGAAGAGTAAGTAATTCAATGAGGATATGCCTTTGAAGGTTATGCTGGTATAATTCTTCCGACTTTTAGTTTAGGTTGGATTACTGATTCATTATGAGCTCTTTCAACTTTCAAGACATATTATTTGCATCATTTAACTTCTAAGTTTTGCAAATTTTATTTGCATTCCGCGCCCACCCCCCCTCTCCTCCCCTTTGTAATCGTTTCATCTCTGCCGGTGATCATATTCGTAGTTTTGATTTATGATAATCTTTATTCTTTCTTTTTCATAAAGATTGATGTAATTGTCATGTGATTGTGTGCAGGCACTTCTTCATTCCTCCCACATGTATCATGAAGCTAAGCATTCCTTTGCCAGTCATGGGGTTAAGATTGCTGGCTTGGAGGTTGATCTGCCAGCTATGCTTGCTCAAAAAGATAAAGCAGTTTCTACCCTCACCAAGGGTATTGAAGGCCTTTTCAAGAAGAACAAGGTAAACTACGTAAAAGGCTATGGTAAGTTCATCTCGCCATCCGAAGTTTCCGTTGACACCGATGAAGGTGGGAGCACAACAGTCAAAGGAAAGAACATAATCATTGCAACTGGCTCCGATGTCAAATCTCTTCCGGGAATTACAATTGATGAAAAGAAGATTGTCTCTTCAACTGGAGCACTGTCTTTGTCTGAAATCCCCAAGAAGCTTATTGTCATTGGGGCTGGTTACATTGGGTTGGAGATGGGCTCAGTTTGGGGCCGGCTAGGATCTGAGGTCACTGTTGTTGAGTTTGCATCAGACATTGTCCCAGCTATGGATGCTGAAATCCGTAAGCAATTCCAGCGCACACTTGAGAAGCAAAAGATGAAGTTCAAGCTGAAGACTAAAGTGGTTGGAGTTGACACTTCTGGTGAAGGTGTGAAGCTAACTGTGGAACCCGCAGCTGGTGGTGAACAGACCACACTAGAAGCTGATGTTGTTCTTGTTTCAGCTGGTAGAACTCCATTCACAGCAGGGCTTGGATTAGATAAGATTGGTGTGGAAACAGATAAAATTGGCCGAATCCCAGTCAATGAGCGGTTTGCCACAAACGTTTCCGGTGTCTTTGCTATTGGTGATGTCATTCCTGGACCCATGCTTGCCCATAAGGCAGAGGAGGATGGTGTTGCATGTGTTGAGTACATAGCTGGTAAGGAAGGCCATGTTGATTATGACATGGTCCCAGGTGTGGTATACACTCACCCTGAGGTGGCATCCGTTGGAAAGACTGAGGATCAAGTAAAGGCTCTCGGAGTTGAATATCGGGTGGGTAAGTTCCCCTTCTTGGCAAATAGCAGGGCCAAAGCTATTGATGATGCCGAGGGATTGGTAAAGATCATTGCAGAGAAGGAGACCGATAAGATATTGGGAGTACACATCATGGCTCCCAATGCTGGGGAACTCATTCATGAGGCAGTGTTAGCCTTGCAGTATGGAGCATCAAGTGAAGACATTGCACGGACATGCCATGCACACCCAACAATGAGCGAGGCTGTAAAGGAAGCAGCCATGGCTACCTATGATAAGCCTATTCACATCTAAAAGACTGGGTAGTTGTTTCAATTTTTCTGTCTACTTTTGTTCAGTTTTTTTTTTTGCAAATGATTTGATACCATAAAGAACTTCCTCTATCATGACTGTTAGAAGTTCCTTTCTTGTACTGATCATTTCTTATTGATGCACTTAATTTAAGGCATGCCTTTCTAATGGGGCCGCAGAGTTTCCAAAATAGTTTTTTCAAATTGTGTAAAGAGTATTTGACATGTTCTTTTGAGCAATATTGATAGCATTCCACACAAGATAGTCTTACTAGAGATTAACCTAGCTTTTTATCAGTACATGGGCTCACGAGGGATTCATTAATGTCACATTCGACAAGTTTTTGGCATTTTTTTTTTGTTCTCAAAAGCTGCAGGTTTTCCCTCTCCAAAATGAAAAACTGACTGCTGCCCATAGCATCTAGCAGCCTTTTATACCATCACCATTTCTCTTATTTGAATCTTTCATTCTTGAAAGTGGTATTCATCCTCTTCTCCATGCAATCAACAACTTGACGAATTTTCTAAACTGTCCCCGAAAATCTGAAATCACTGATTGGGAAACATGGTATGAGTGCGGTAGAAAGTGGTAGCATATTTTTCGGTCTGAGAACTCCGGGTTTCTGTTTGAGTAAATACTTTTTATCCAAGAAAAGATTAATGCACTGAGAAATTATACCGGGTTGAGACTCAAGATTGTCTGGACATAAATCCCTACTGTCAGGCCTTGTATTTCATCATCAATTAATAATATAAAAAAAATCCTATTTCAGATAATTAAAAAATATATTAGCGATGGATAATAGTAAAAAAAAAATGAAAATGAAAATGCGGTGAGCGTGGATCGAACACGCGACCTTCAGATCTTCAGTCTGACGCTCTCCCAACTGAGCTATCCCCGCTTGGTGGAAAAAGTGAATTAATTATAATGATTAGCTTGGTTCGTTGTGCATATTATCTAATTAAACTGTAAAGTGCCCAGCTAATCCATGTCATTGTTTCTGTATAGATTGCAAATATGACTGGTCCTATATGATGACTCAATTATTCATTTTGTACAATATGATCAAGAGGGGGTCTTGAGAGCTTTCTTCGAGAGGTCAGGAGTTCAACCTCTCTGAAACATGCATAAAGAGGGGGTTGGAGATGCTGGCAGATTTTTTCAATTGTCAATAGGAAGATCTCAAATGTTCATAAGATGGACAATTAATAAATTGAAATAAGTAACTATCGTTTATATCAGTTTACAAGTTTTGAGAAATTTGTTCAACAAAGTTCGGCATGGAAACAAGAATCTGGAACCAGATGAATTATGGGAGAAGATAAACAAAGTCATCAAGTATTTACAATTGGGTTTTAAATGAAATAAACTGCCTTAGCAATTGGGAAGTATTAAATGTAATAATCAGCTTGGGTACCCAGTTCATCCAATGCTCGAGCGGAGTTAGGTGCCTTCTACAAACTTTGCAAACCGTTCTAAACCATTTAACAACACACTTTCAGTTAAGGGTTGCAGAGCCTGTAAAAAACCAAACAAGTAGACAACTATGTCAATCGTTCATTTTCATTCCAGTGGTAAAATAGTTTCTTAACTGAGTGAATTCATTTCTACTAGAAACAAGTTTGGGGAAAGTGTGAATGCTCAAGACACTTACTGCTGCCACTGGAATCAAAATCTGTGGAACTTCATACGAAACTGTAAGCTGAAATAGAGGTTCATAAAGTGAATTGTTATGTGTTAGGATCACAGAGAAAACATGAACCATAAATGTCAATACACTTTGTAAGTGAGGTAGGTGGGTGATATCAGTACATTAACATTGTAACTTCAAAATAGCAAACCATCAGCCAGGCTGATCCTTGACCTGTGGGTCAACTGGGTCACACAACATAAAGTCTTGACATCTGTGATGCTCCAGCTCAGTTTTCACATTTGCTGGAGTAGCTCAGCTGGTTAGAGCATGTGGCTGTTAACCACAAGATCGAACCTTCTTGTAGCGATTGTGTTTATGAAAATTCTTAAAATATAAGAGTATATGATTTTCAAATCATACATCCTACGATTCACTCAGCTTGATGTGTTTGATTTTTGTTTGCCATGGAAAACTTAAACTAGTGAAGAGACCATGGAAGAGAAGAGAGAAAGGGAGTGGAGTGAGTATAAAACTTGTGACCTCCCACCACCTATCTTCTCTTGGAAAAAAACACACTCTAGGGGCTAAGAAAACTTTTCCATGAATAAGGAAAGAAACATGGCTATTTTCATTATCATCATTAGCGAAAACTTTTGTCATTTGCTCTCTCATCTCAACTATTTTCATGATTTTCTATTCAAACACACTAGATTCATCAATCCCCACCCCTTCCCAGATTATTCTACTCTGCTCTCTCCAAAGGGTCCAACGCAAGCATACAGAACAAGCTTCCACACAAGCCGCCCGACAATGTTGAGATGAGGACATTCCTTCCAAAACCAACAAGCTTCAGTAATTGAGCCCAACATCACCCCAAAATTTACCAAAAAGTTCCCAAGAGTTGTGCAATGATAGGTAATGCATGAACGGAAAGGAAAAGGACTCATCCACAAGGTTACAACCCACACACCTACCACCGTTCTTCAACGATGGTTTCACTCTCAATGTCTGGCGGTTGCATTGGCATCACAGGTAGATCCAAGATTCCAAACCTGCCAATGCCTGGTAGATGGTATCATAGGTCTAGGATTCGAACCAATAGCAAATTATGGTTCTGGGATCCTAAAACTCATCTGCGACAACCAATATTTGCATCAATACCCCTAGAATCAAACATCAATCTTACAAACAAGATTGGTTTTATTATGGTTCTAAGGTCCCTAAAAACCAACGCAATTGATGTGAAAGTATGAAATACTGCAATATCTTTTATCAACCCACAAGTTCCTACTTTGGGACTGTATGTGTATTAAGGAGAAGTAAACGGGAAGGGTGATTGAACTATTCACATAAAAGAAAGGAAAAAGTTTAAATAACACGTCTTCTGAGTTGTTTCTAACAATAAAAAATGCAGTAGATATCATGGTTTAAGGATCTTACTTCTACCGTGCATGCTGAGGGACCTTTTGGATAGAACCGTACTGCTCCTCTGCCATGTGAAAAAGGCGTTCATCAAATTATGCCACAAGGCTGGTTCAAAGAACATAAGAAAATCACTATGCTAGAAAACTACTAACAGCTTCATGCTTAAATTTCATAAAAATGTGTATATCGAGATGTAAATGAATGTTGATCAGAGATGGGTGTACTGACATTGTCGTTTCAAGGAGTGGTAAAACATCTCTGTAATGTATCACATGCGCGCCTCACAAACTAAAGGTACTTGTAAGCAACCTGTTCTCTCTTTCTTTGTCGATAGTTGCCGATAGTAGCCATTTATTACTTTTTTCCATGTTTCAGTTTCAAGTCTGTGAATCTGTGACACAGGTGACACATATACATGGAGGGAAGGGATCCAACATGCCAAACGACACTTGTCAAACAAATACAATTGGTCAGCAGTTGGTACCATGCTTGATGTACATATACTCTTGTTGGCTTTAAGTAGGGCTTATTGAATAGGAGGATTAATGTTCAGAAGTCATCCTAACATGCCAGTAATCATTATCTTGCAAAATATGCCATTTTTAATATGGTCAGATGAAGGTATTGAGTTGCTGAATTTGGGAAGCAATTATAAGTCTCATGATCACTATATTACCCACAGGCATAGGCAGGAGCGGTTGGGAAGAGGCAGGTGCAAATGACCATCCTTAATCATTAGTAAAGAGAGCCATATTACTCCTATCCTTGATGCCCACATGCTATTAGCAGAGAGAAGTGCAGCGTGGTGTAACTAGATCGCTGTGCTTCTAAGTTATTATGGCTCATTAATGTTTAGTTTCCATCGACTCTTTTGATCTTTTATGGATATTTGGTTTCAACCCACAAGCTATGTACATACACCGAAGGTTGGACTAATCATAGTCAACTTTTAAAAGAAACAACAATTAGGTCTAAAAGCCTACAAGGAAAGGCTTCCACCAACAATTTATAAGTCAACCGTTGTCACCAGCAACATGTATGAATCGAGGATCACTCCGATAGTTTCACCTCTCTTAACATTAACTCTAGTCTTAGAGTTGTGAACTCTCAAATGCTAAGTTCTATACTATTGCAGTGTTAACAAGTAAGTAACAACAACGAACGACTTATCTCTACCACTAAAATAAGTTCACTAGTATAGGTCAAAGCAACACTTATCTGATGATATTTTGTGATAAGCAGGCCCGGATTGTATAACACAATGCTATTTGTAGAAGATTTAGTCTCTCAAATGAATGTAGTGTTTTTGAAAATAGCCACTCAAAGAATTTATGAAAAGTTTGTCTTGTTTAGTTTATTACAGTAATAGGAAGCTTGCTAATATGCAGTTTCCCTAATGCATAAACTCAATTCTTTTATTGTACCTGTTGGGAAGGCCTTCCAGAGATCTCCAGTGTATTTTCTGGTTGGGGGTAGGCTGCAAGAAAGTCACAAGACATTATTTTAACACAAGCATTATCAAAAGCAATAGATTTAGGAAGAGAAAGAACTTAAAAAAAAACATCTACCTGCATGTTTCTTGCAAGCCACGAGAACTCAATATCACGACCAAATACATTATATTTCAGTGTCCAGCGCGATAAATCAGGTTTATCCTCTAAAACCTGTCAACCAAAGATCTTTCAGTATGAGACCAGATAATTGATGACTCTTGTACAGTATTTGACATAAAATAACGATACGAATATATTCAAAATTGAAGAAGAAGCAATGTTTAGGAAGGTTCCCTTAGGTATTGAATTCCCTATATCAAAGCTTCAGCTCGAATATTCAATAATAGTAGTAGCACTCCTTAATGATCTAAATACCTAGAGGGCAACACGGTCCATGCTTCTCTGGCTCTATTTGACAGTTTTTCAAGACTCCGACAATAGTTTTAATCGTTGTTGCTATGAAAGGATTCCAACTCCAAGCCTTTGAATTTATGGAGGGTTTTTTTATCACAGAAATCCAGAGGCCCAGTCATAGTTCCTAAACTTCTATTGTGATGTTACCTAATACTTGGATTATGTATCCAGTTATATCGTTGTAATTGGACTACGTATCCAGTCATGTCATTGTCCCAACATATAAACTTATTAAGTCTGAGCTTTGTCATATAACTTGGTCAATAATTTAGAAGATGTGCAGATATTACAAACTCCAATTCAGGCTAGCGACATATGCATTTAAATGATAGTACACACCTTCACAGATGATATGAAGGGCATCCAACGAGGAATGGATTCTCGATCAGAATAACAGTCATAAGCAACTGAAACAGGGACATCAACTTCCAATTTGACACTGCAATGAAAAGTTCATATTGATATTAGTGTTTTCATTAGAACTGCAAATGTATCATTGTAGGATTCACAATCTTATGGTGGAAGATCCAGTGAAGATGCGTGCATAAAAAATAAGCTATATTACGAAAAGTGCATCTTAGACAACTCTGTACTCATGAAGCTTGAAACTATTTCATTGAATTTGTGCATAGGATATCAGGCACTCAAAATGCTCTTAGACAATTAATATCAACCATTAGCTTAAAAATAACAATTTTCTAGTTGAAGAAAATTTTTCCACAGCCGAAATCCACTGACTACTTCACATTTTGAAACTAATCCAATGTAAAAATTAAGCTAATGCACTCAAAATATATACATAAAATGGGGTGTTCATCAAATAAACTGACTTGATAATTCAAGAAAACCGGCATATAAATAACTTATAAGAAACCCATTAAATATAAATAAATGATTTTCACTTAATAACACTAAATGAGACTTATATTGATGTAAAAAAATTGATGCTTTTATCAGTCATAAAAGATTTTCACAATAGAAATGGGAATCAACCATTAAGAACAAAAGAATTAGTAGCCCAAATCAGAATTCTACACAAAGTATCAATTTTTACTGAAATCTACAAAATACCCACTTCAATTCAGATCTCCTCTCACAGAACCAATAGCAAATCAAGCAACAAACTTTAATGTTAAAAATGCAAAAAAGAGGTCAATGGGTTTAGATGATTACGTGCAGTCCTGCCATTCCATGACAGGAGAAGCAAAGCGTCTGATGGTTTTGACCCTTAAATCCTTCTTCACACCATAAGAAATTCTTCTGAAAGAGAGATTTCTGCAAGTCAGAATGTAATTCAAAAGAACCCCATTTCTGGTTGTTCTCAATTGGGTGAGTGAAGTCCTTGTTGGAGTTGGAGAAGTGAAGGTTGTGTATGCACAAGAGCAAGACATTGTTAAAATTAAAATACTGCAAATTTTTTTTTTTTGAAGCTTTGATGAAGAAAGGAGAGAGAGAGAGAGCTGAGACTAACCAGTAAATGGTGTGCAGAGTTCTTGCACAACAAATTTTGTGGCAACAAGTTCTATCTTTCTGTCAAAATGTGTTGACTAATCAAAGGTCAATATTAGGTACATTGGAATAACATAATTGTTTTTAGGTTTTTTATTTTTTTAGTTTGATGCACATTAGTTTATGCCTATTAAAGTAGATCATAGTTTTAAAAATTATTTGAATCTAACACTCGTTTTTTTACGACCGTTAAGTCCATGTCATTATCAGTCAAAACTAAAATTTGAACAATTTTACCTTTATCTTAGATTAATTGAGTTTGGATAATGTAGTCTAATTTTAACCCTAAAACCAAAAATTGCTCCACCCCTCTTTTCTTCTCCCTTCAATTTCATAATCATTATCATAATCATAATCATTATACATTTCAATCTCAAAGCGCAAAAGTTGGACAAAAATGAAAGATAAAAAAATCACAACATTTATCATCTTGAGTCCGTTTGAAAACAATCAAAAATTCTAAATGGCGAGGAAACCAGCGAGGGGGAGGGTGTGACCGCTCATCCACCTCGAGATACACGCCTGCACTCTCGAAATGCACAGCAACGCAAATTTCGAGGGGGTGAGTGGTAAAACCCCTCCCCTCGCTAGTTTCCTTGCCCCTTTCCTCGACAGTAAGAAAGGTTCGAAAACAATAGTAATAGTTTTCGATCTCATAAATGAAATATTTGGCAATATTATAGCTTGATTAGCGAATATATGCAATTTGTTCACATAATTAATGTTAGTTCATGTATTCCTCCATTCTCTATACGCACTTATACACTCCAATAGAAGAATGTATATAAAATAAGTTACTAATATATGTTTGTGTATCTAGACGATAAATGATGGAGAGACTCTAGTATAAAATCTTACTATGTCATTGTAAAAACAACATTGATAATTGAAACATTTCATTTATCATTCTTGCAACTCTTAAATATTTACCTAAACATTCCATTTCTCATTCTTGTATTTTATCAATGGCAACTTCTTCTTCGTGTGTACTTCTCGTAGTTCTTGGACTAATTATGTTGTGTACAGGTAAGAAGCACATTGACATCCTTACTTTGTTTCAGCTCAAGAATCACAAGTCCAGAGTTCGAACTGACATTTGGGGTGGGAGGAGCTAATGCGGAAAAAATAAAAAATCTGTCTCATATCCCTTATTAAATCGAATTAATATTTTTTTTTCCTACAAAATCTTCAATACACCAAAAAGTCTTAAATGAATAACAAATCCTCGTAATTAGTTCATATTTTCAATAATGTTTGTCATTTTAGAGGGTGGAGGGGGGAACTAGTAACTTTTGTATATAATGTCAGACATCGATTTTTGTATATCATATGGTAAGGTTTTTGTTGTTGTTGTTGTTGAAGTATCATGTGGTAAGTTACAAAAATGTTAGGAATCCAGGGGTTTTGCAACTACGGTGATGTGGTGTAATCTCGGAAGAATGATAAATTTTTTAAAAAGTTTATGTATATCTCGAGGGTGTAAAAAACATTATCTGAAAATGTCACATCATCCTGGTTACAAAACGTAATTACAAAACCTGATTTCTTAGCCTCGCTCAGTAATTTAATATGCATGTATCTTAACAATTTATGACTGCACCAAATAAATTAGTTCTTATCATTTGTTCATCTTGTTCAGACAAAAGTGCAGCTACGCCAACCAACATTGACGGGCTAAAATGTTCGAATTCGGACATTATGGTGAGTGAGGGACCAACGTCAGATCATCCGCATGGCATCCCCTCCTTCAGTGTGGAGATCACAAACGTGTGTGGCACTAAATGTGATATCTCAGACCTTCATCTCAATTGTGGATGGTTCAGCTCAGTTAATTTGATCAACCCCATGGTGTTCAAACGCCTCGGCTATAATGACTGTTTGGTTAACAATGGCAAGCCTTTGGCTTTTGGTGCCATCTTATCATTCGAGTATACAACAAGCCGCCAATATCCGCTTTCAGTCGCTTCACTTCGTTGCTTAAATCATACTTAGATATAGAAAAATATACATATTTACATACTAAAAATCGAGAATGTGCTTTGATGATAATGATTTGCCTGTGCGAGGAAAGGGTTACGGAGAAAAATAGATTCTTATGTATTATTTTTCAGTATTGTTTTACTATCGAGTGTTATTATCAAGAAATATATTTTTTTGTTCGGAATATCAAACATTTTAAACAAAATATCATGACTTGTGGTCATTCTATTATACCAAACCTAAAGCCCCTAACAACCAGTCAACAATCTTAAACATCAAATTTCAACAACTTTCGTCGATGTTATTATATAGTCAACTCTTCTACCTTCTCATTAGTCTTTGTGTCTCTTCAGCCAAACCCTGGTATTTCAACTAATTAGTCTTTATGTCTCTTCACCCCTCGGTCTCCAACATATTTTGTCATTGAAATAGATTACCAGCTTTGGTTGATCTATTTTATATACAGAATGTTATCCAATCTAAAAGAACAAACTTATTTAAAGGTTTCTAAAATTTATAAACATAGATGGCTTGGGAAAGACAATAAAGTAAGTTTGTGCAGCTGAAACTAAATCTTAAGGGTGGGGACGGGATAGGTTGGGACATGATGATTTCATACCTATTACATCCTATTTGTTTAGAATCGGGATGGGATCTCATATGGACTTTGTCTCATTTCAAATGGTTTCGGGATGAGATGAGATGAGATTAACATGTACTAAATTTTGAATTGAAAATTTAACATGCTAGATGGACTTAAAAGTTTTTGGTAGAGATAAATCAATTGTTTAGCTAAAATTAATTGCTTATAAAAACTAAATGTCACTGCTTAAAATTACATAGTTGCTAATGTGTTAGAAGCAAATTCTCCTTCACAATAGCATTCTATATATTACCTTTAAACTAGGACATGTAAGCTTTATGAGAATAAAATAACCATGTTAATAAAAACAACAAATAAAATAGTCATGTCAACAAATAGTTTTATAGTTTCATACTACATAGTTCATAATAAATATTAAAAAAATTAGTTCGGGATAGGACAAGATGGGCGAGATTGAAAATCTCCATCTCACTCTAGATCGAGACGGGATTGAAATGAAATTGATCAATTCCAATAAGACCCAAAAAATTCAAAAAGGGACGAGATCAAAATCACAGGATAAAATGCCCACCCCTACTAAATCTTCAGTAACCTATTCGGGAATAAAGAATTTTATTGTCTCCACCTGCATTGCCCAAAGGTTATATATTAAGTTTGTGCTAGTTATTGTTATTGTGGAATTTGCTCACATGATTGCATTATCCTTAAACACCAAATTTGGGGATTGTGACAGGAGTCTCTCAAATTTATTATGGATATCCAATAATAATTTCATTATTCGAATCCTAACAAGCAAATAAAAATATTTTTTTTATAGGTAGTTTAATCTTGAATTGGAAATTTCAAAAAAATTATGAATTAACACTAAAAATAACGAAATTTGGTCTTTAATTATATTGTTCCTGACTGAAAGAAGATTGTGCAAAGAACAAAATTGTCAAATTAAATTAAAAAAAAAGTAAAGAGCTTTCTATAGTGTACAGAGTCTAGCAACGGACTCAGATTTCCGCAGTCCGGTGACAGCGTAGGGTGACTGTCGTTGATGGAGTTGGGTAATCGGGTCGGACGACCACAGTCAGGCAATCGGCTTGGGTTATCAGCCTCAACTGCATCTTAAACGAAACACACCTTTTTTATTTAAGTCCTCTAAGTTGATTGAACTGTTTGTAATATGAGTGAGGTTACAATTAATCACACCAAAATCAATCAGGTTTTTTTTTTTTTAAATCTATTTTGAAGGAACCCCATGATAAGGTAATTGATTATTTCCTTGAATTCATGAATTGGAGAAGAATAATTAAAGGTTTGAATTCATTTTGCCTTGTTAATTTAATGAGCAATTCTACTGTGCCTCTTTTGCGTCTTTTTGGGTGATTTTTTTTACATTTTTACTCCTTTTATTTAAAACACAACTAAAAACACCATTCATAAAAGGAATAGAAGTGTTAAAAAAAAAACTCCAAAAAAAAAAATAAAAGAAGCACGGTAGAATTTTTCTAATCTAATTAGAAGTCTGGGTTTTGCAATTGATAGCAACTTTTTTGAGAAATTTAGATCTTTAAATGGATCGAGTGGTAGGAAGAAACACCCCTATACCGCTAAATTTTTCAAAAGTTGTGAGAAAAAAGATTACACAGTAAAGCCAAATAGTTAACAATTAATCACGTCCATGTGTCTTTTGAAGCAAATGGAAGTTCCGAATATCAGGAAATTTGAAAATAATTTTTTTTGAAATGTTTTAATATTACCATGACAACATAATTTATATTTCACACATTTAAGACAACAATATCCACGAAGATCTGTAACTTGTGGTCATTCTATTATGAGAGCTTCTAGCTGTCGAGGAAAGGGGCGAGGGGAGTGGGTATTACCATTCATCTCCATCGAGATTCGTGAGGTTGTACATCTTGAGAGCATAGATGCACATCTCGAAGGGGATGAGCGGTCACACTCACCCCTCGCTCGTTTCTTCGCCATTTAGAATTTTCCTTCTATTATACCAAACCTAAAGGCCCTAACAACTAGTCAACAATATTAAATATCAAATTTCAACAAATTTTTGTGGAGGATATTATATAAGTAACTCTTCTACCTTCTCATAAATCTCTGTGTCTCTTCAACCAAACCCTGGTATTTCAACTAATTATCTCTCCAAACATTTTCTTCATTTTTTTTTTAATCTTTCATTCCTCTATCAACAACATATTTTGTAAATAGAATAGATTATCATATCAGCTTTGATTGATTTATGTTATGTACAGAATATTGTCCAATCTAAAAGAACAAACTTATTTTAAAGGTTTTCGAAAATTTATGGACACAGATGGCTTGGGAAATACATCAAAGTTTGTGCAGCTGAAACTAAATGAAGTAGACCCGGGGGCTCCTGCGCGGGGTGTGTTGGAGGGCGTTCTGCGCACCTGTGTCAACCATCCAATGGCTAATATCGACGGAACTCAAATGCACATTATGTTGAAAAGGGTGGCAGGTTTTGAATATATTACAGCCGTCGGATCAGATCTGTAAAAAAAATCTGCAAATACTGTAATCTGTAAAAAAAAATGCCATAAAGAATCTGCAAATACTGTAATCTGTAAAAATTGTAATCTGTAAAAAAATTGCCATAAAGAATCTGCTAATAAAAAAAATCTGCAATTCCTGTAATCTGTAAAAAAAAATGCCATAAAGAATCTGCAAATACTGTAATCTGTAAAAAAAAATGTTATAAAGAATCTGCAAAATAAAGAGCAATCTGTATATACTGTAAATACTAAGCCAATAGCCAATCAGCCAAATACTAAGCTATTAGTGTAATCTTTCAATACAGTCAATGTCATAAATAATCTTTCAATACAAAATGCCATAAAGAGCATAAAGAGCAAATCTGTAAAGAGCAATCTGTAAAAAATGCCATAAAAGAGCAATCTGTAATACTGCAAATACTGTAATAAAAGAGCAATCTGCAAATACTGTTACAAAAGAAAACCAAACCATCAAAAAATGTGTATTTATTCATCCATAATCCCATTACATAATAGAAATTCATTACAACATCTGTTCATGTACATTACAAAATAAAACTACAAAATAAAACCTCACATACCATTCACTCAAAAGCTTCAAAATAACAAGTACAAGAATCACTAGGTAGTTGACCATGTATCCAAGAAACAATGCCTTTTGTTTATGCCCACAAAGAGATGGAAATAGGTAGTTGTCCAGGCAGTCTTTGACAGTTTCAGTTGGAGGGAATTTGGATTTTCTAATTTCTTCATCAACCATTTCCAGAGCTCTTCCTTCCCTACGGAAACCCTCACAATTCTCATCAGCTTCATTAATGGTAGCTAGGAGTATAAGCAATTCCAGAGATCTTCACAATTCTGTATTTGTAATGCAAACATTCCACCATTGTGGTGAAACAAGTTAATACTTGGAGCCCATGACTGCATGCATACACTTGATTGTTATACACTTGATTGCTATACATTTCCAGAGATCTTCATGACTGCATGCATACACTTGATTGCTATACAATCTAGAAACAAAGAAAAGTAAACATGAGAAACAATTTTTACAAGGACATGATAAATACAGGGGGATTTAAAATTCACCTTCTCTGCACCCTTGACCAAAAAATATCCCCCTTGATCGAATTCACAATCACCCTTTTGACATCCATTTGTCCAGCATAGATTTGAACTGACCACATAACACTTTATCCATCATCAAACTTTCTAACTCCATCACACAGACCATGATTCTTCAACTTGTAAGAACACTTTATTAGGATAAAATATCTGAACGAGTTCATCATGTTTGCGGGGTTGATTTGAGTTGGTTAATGAGTTTGATTCAGCAACAAACAGATTATAAATCAAAATTAAGTCACAAAAATCTGAACCCAGACATGAATAATAAGCAAATGAAACAAAATCACCTGAACTGTCATTTCAACCTTCATCCTAGAAGAGTGACTAATTTCACAGAATTGGAGCTACGCCACTATAATCATAATCAGAACGTATAAAAAAAGAAATCAAGAGACACAAATTTGTACTTTAACAAACACTCATGGATTATCAAAATTTTTAACTCCATCACATATGGTCTTCAACACAATGGCGAAATTCAGCAGACCACGATTCTTCAACTTATAAAGCACACTTTATTAGGATGCAAATATTTAAACGAGTTCATCGAAGCGTACCTCCAATCACCATCTCCCTTCTTCGACGGATCGTAACCAGGCTGAATGACGACCTCCTCCAGCGAATCAAACAGCCTTTGTTTGCAAATCCAGCCTCTGAATGACGACCTCCTCCCTTCCCTTCTCTTCCTCTTCCTCTCCCTCAGATCTAGATCGAGAATACAGTTTTTTTTTTTTTTTTTCAAAACACAGACCCGACCCTAACCAAACAGCCTCTGTTTGCAAATCCAGCCTCTAAATGACGACCTCCTCCCTTATCTTCCTCTTCCTCTCCCTCAGATCTAGATCGAGAATACAGTTTTTTTTTTCAAAACGCAGAGCCGACCCTCTCTCTTTGTTTGCAAATGGATTTTCCAATCCATAAATCTCAGCCATCGGATCTGATCCGACGACTGTAACATATTAAAAACCTGCCAAAACTTTTGCTTTAAATGTGATTTTGAGTTCCATCGATATTAGCCATTGGATTTCATCCAACGGTTCACAACGGTGCGCAGGACGCCCTCCAGCACATCCCGCGCAGGAGCCCCCCGGGTCCGCAATCTTGGTCGTTGTCATTTGCGTCTTCTGGAATTTGCTACGTATGTCTTAACTTTTTCTATCATGTATAAATCACCAATTAAAGTTCACAAACGATGCGCGAGACTTAAATTTGAGAAGAATAGGATATATTTATAATTTTCCAATTGTTATTTAGGGTCTGCTATTCGTTGCTATGTTGTAATTGGTCAATTATTAAAATCAGTTAAAAGACCTCTTTAAAAAGGGAAGAACAAAATGAATAAAGTCACCAATAATTTTACGAAAATGCTAGGAAATCATGTTTTTACAATTAGATTTTGTAATTATGGTAATGTGGCGTGATCTTGAAAGAATGATGAAGTCCCCAAGTGTTTATGTGTATATCGAGGTTGTAAAAAACCTCCTCTAACGATGCCACATCATCTTAATTACAAAACCTAATTTCCTGGCCTTACTCATAGTTTTATGATCTGAAAGGTCTCAATCTCTCTGATTGAAAAGTGTTTTTCTTGTATTGTTCAACTTCATCTCTAATTCCGTTTCATTATCGTCTAATTAGCTTTTCAATACTTGACACAGCTAAGTGATGAATGCTTCCCACAAGAACCATTGAGGTTGATGCATCAATAGCATAACGAAAATTCTAGAGGTCGAGGGAAAGGGAGCGAGGGATGGGAGTAACCACCCATCCTTCTCGAGATGAGCGCCAGCGCGCATCTCCAAGGCAATGCGCTCATTTCGAGGAGGATGGGTGGTTACACCCATCCCTCTCTCCTTTCCCTCGACCCCTAGCAAATCTCATTGCATAATAGTCAACTTATTGAATACTCCATGCCCTTCTAGAAAGGCAAGTTTTGTTTGACATCACTTAAAAGTATTGACTCACACCAATATTTAGGTTTTTTTTTTTAATCTCCCACATCACCACTTATTAAAAAAAAAAAATTGGTCAAACACGAATTTTTTTATTGAAGATAAGAAGATAAACAAAATACAACCATCCCCATATCAAGGAATACCAAGACACCATGAAGGTGTCAAAAAATAAGTCGTTAAAGAGATTACAAGTCGAACCCATCTTCCACAGCAATTCCCTAATCTCGATAAAGATAGAGTATTCCGATTAGTTAAGCCTTTCAAAAACCCTCATATTTCTCTCTTTCCACACACACCATGTGAACACATGAGAAACCTTGCGCCATAACCACTGCGGGCGCCAAGACGGATTAGCTTGGGACCACCAATTTAACCAATCCAAAAGGGAACCTTGAAACATCAAACTCATACCAAATTCTAACAAAAAAACTGTTCCAAATGGATTTGAAGAATTTGCAATGAAGCATCAAGTGATCCAAAATCTCGTCATTCTCATTATAAAGTACACAAAGGCTTCCTGTGAGGATTCCTCTATTCTTCAACTTATCTTTAGTCAGGATCCTCTCATGCAAAACGGACTAACAAAATAAATTAATCAGAGGAAGAATATTTTTCACCCAAACCAGATTCTTGTGAGAGGAAATGAAGGAGTTGGAGTGGGCTTCATAATGAGATGCAGCCAGCATATCCGAAAATTCTTTTACCGAGGAACCCACACATTTTCTCTTCCACCCCAAACTATCAGATCTCTCCGAGAACATCTGACTATCCAACAAGTGCATTAAATTGATGGCCTCCTCTAGCTCCCTATCATTTAGGGGTCTCCGAAAAGAAAGATCTCATTCATTGGACCAAAAGGTGATAACTCTCCCATTTTTCTGTTTGCTAGTGAAAAACAACATTGGAAACAGATCCTTTAGAGGTTGGTTGCTACACCAAGAATCATGCCAGAAAGAGATGAGATCGTCATTGCCACAGTGAAGCGAGGTGTGAGGGTAGAAAATACTGGTACACCGAGAAATGGACTTCCACATAGAGCACTCATAGGGAGTGTACTTGGTTCTGGTATCCCAATCTCTTCTATTTCGCCCATATTTATCAATGATGGGCGATTTCCATAAAGTGATATCTTCTTATCCAAATCGCCAAAACCACTTGAAAAGTAATGCTAAATTGAAATTCTTACTTGGAAAATGCCTAGACCACATCAAGTTTTTGGACAATAAATTTTCTCCCAACCCACAAAATGCATATTTATGGAGGTTTGAGTGGAACCCCAAAGGAAATCGTGCATGATCTGTTCCATCTTGGTTGCCACTAAAGAATGAACATTGATAAGAGACAAAATGAACACAGAGATAAAAGCTAAAGTTGATTGCGCTTTCGAGAGGAATTTGCGCTTCCAAGAAGCTATTCTCGATTCCATCATTTCGATTGATTCATCCCACACAGCTATACTTTTAAATCTAGCACCCAAAGGCATGCTTAAGTACTTAACTGGAAGTTGTCCCGCTGCACAACCAAATAAACCCGTCAACTGATTCAGATGAGGGATTTCTCCAATGGGCAACACCATTGATTTGTGAAAGTTGATTTTCAAACTTGAAATAACTTTGAACCAAAACATAATTCTTTTGAGATCAAGAACCTGAGTGGCAGAGGCATCACAAAAAAGGATAGTATCATCTGCATACTGAAAAATGGAAACATGAAAACTACCCTCTGCGACTGAAAACCCTCTAACTAGACCAACATCAACCGCTTTAAGAATCATTTGGGTTAATCCTTCTGCTGCTAAAGTAAAGAGAAGAGGAGATAAGGGATCACCCTGGCGCAAGCCTTTAGAGCTATTGAAAAACTCGTGCACTTGATCGTTAATCTTCAGAGAGAAATTGGTTGTAGATCTGCAAGTGTGAAGCTAATGGATGCATTTGGAGTCAAACCACATGCGAGTCATTACGAAATCCAAATATCTTCAAGAAACATTGTCAAAGGCTTCAGAAAAATCTAATTTGATGACGAGCCCTGTAACACTTTGTTTTTTCTGGAATCAATAATTTCATTGGCAATCAAAGGGTTATCAACCACCTGCTTTCCACCGACTGTTGCACTTTGAAAAGGAGAAATGACCGAATGAAGAACATTTTTCAATCTATCAGCCAACACTTTGGCAATGATTTTATAAGCTCCGTTCAAAATACTAATAGGTCTGAAGTCCTTGACTATCCGCACTCCGACACATTTAGGAATAAGCGAGATGATAGTGGTGTTCAACTGCCAATCCAGAAAATTCTTAATATTAAAATCATCAATAACTTTAAGAAAATCAACTTTGATTACCTCCCACATTTTCAAATAAAACTCCATTGAAAAACCATCAAGACCTGGAGAAACTTTTGATTTGTGCTCTTGCATTGCTCTTCTAATTTCCATCTCTGAAAAGTTCTCTACCAAGGAGGTAGCCACCGGTTGGGAGATTGACTGAAAAGTAATCGCCGAGAAGAAAAGACATCACTTTTCCTTTTCGCTGAACAACCTTGAAATGAGAGACCATGATTTTTTTGATGCTGGCTTCATCTACTACCATCTCATGATCCATGCTAAAAACTGCAATAGAGTTAAACAATTTGCGTCTGTTGGCCAGGTTGTGAAAGAATTTGGACCACTAATCCATATGACAAGCCCAGTTGACCCCGGACCCGATCCTAAAAAACTCATCATCTCGTTTGGTTAACTTTGTCCACTCCTGATGTAGCTGCACTCTATGAGACCTCTCTTCAGCAGTCACATCTCTGATATCTTCCTCAGCATCAATGTTAGCAATCAAAACATAAATATTTTGAATGCATAAATTGGTCTTACCCCAAACTTTAGTCCTCCAACTTTTAAGGTTGCATCTTATCGCTTTTAGTTTTCACCATAAGCAATAACCATAGTGACCAGAGATTACTGAGTTGTTCCATCATGATTTCATCTCCTCAGTCTGAGTTGGATGATCAAACCAACCATTATCAAAGGAAAAAAAAATGAGAGCTGCCACCGATAGAAGAGTTCGCCAACAGAATCGCGTGATGGTCAGAACCTGCCTCTCCCTTGAGCCATTCAACTTTATAACCAAACTTAGTAATCCAATCCACCGAAGCCAGAAACCGATCAAGCCGACAAAGAATAGGGTGGTCTTTTCGATTTGACCACGTGAACTTTCCCCCTTTCAGACTGAAATCAGCGAGTTCCACCTCATTAATGAACTGATTGAATTTATGCATGCTCATGGACCTCTTTTCGCAACATTTCTTTTCGTTCATGTGACAGACAACATTGAAGTCTCCAGTTAACACCCATGGAGATTGCACCCAGCCAGCAATGTCATATAACTCTTCCCATAACTGCTCTCTTAGAGAAGGATCACACGGTCCATAAATGTTTGTCTCTGACCAAAAATAGGTGTCTGAGATCATTTGGAACTGAACAGAAAGAGAAAAAGTCTCTTTCAACACTTCCCTCATCTGCAAAAGTTTAGTATCCCAAATAGCTAAAAGACCTCCTGAACTACCAATGGATTCCACCATAGCCCAATCAAAAGAACTGTCACCCCACAACTTTCTAATAAATTCTCTAGAGCATCTCTCCAATTTTGATTCCTGAATGAAAACAAGATCTGGACGATTATATGAAATTAATCTTCGGCAACCCTTTTGCCTCTCCGAATTTTTGAGCCCCCTACAGTTCCGCGAAAGAATTTTGAGGTTCATTAAGCACCTTCGACCCCGAAGTGGTGTGGGACAATACTTTTGGTGCTGTCAAACAAGGCTTGCCTTCTAGAAAACATAAGGGGAACATTGAAGTAATGGTAGAAATGCAAAACTATTACTATTCAACCTCGAAGACTAATTATTACAATCACATGATCGCATTATCATTAGACATTGAATTTGGGGGATTGGGCTTGTAGTCCCTCAAAATCATTATTTATACGGATACCTTGTGATAATTTCATGCTTCAAATCCTAACAAACAAACAAAAAATGTTTTTTAGTTTGTTTGAGCTTCATTTGAGTTAGAAATTTCCAAAAGAATTATGAATTAACACTAGAAACAACGAAATTTAGTCTTTGGAAAAATTGTACAAAGATTGAACTATCAATTAAACTTAAAAAGTAAAGAACTTTCTAATTATAAATGCTTTATATATTTTGCATTATATAACATACTTTTCCCGAAAAAGGAAACGTATTGGGGTGTTTTTGTCGGAATAATTTTTAGAAAATATAGTGAGTTGGGGTGACTGTCGTGTTTAGAGTCGGGTGACTGTTGTTGATAGAGTCCGACGATCCACTCAAGTGACCATAGTTAGGTGACTGTCAATGACATCAGGGACGGACCTACTAAAGGACGAGGTAGCATTTCCAAAATTTTTTAATATATAACACAAAAATTGTTCATTATAATCATTTATAATTTTTTTTTTTACCATATATGCCTATTTTGCTTAGTGCTTGACTATATAACCTTTTTACTAATTGATCTAAGCTTGATCGTCTTGGAAACGATGGTTTTTTGGTATATTTCATTGTCTGTCAATAACGTCATATTACTATTATCTCTTATTGTTACTTGTCCTTGATGATTTTATGATTTTTTATGCATTGTCATCTATAATTAAATTGAAAACATAAAAAAGTGTTTGTTCCCAGGTGCTATAAAATGTAAAATAAAATAAAATTATAAACCTACAATAAAAAATATATTTGAAATAAATATCAAAAATAATAACTACAGAACTCATGAAAAATATACCATTAGTCATCTCATACAAAATTTGAGGGTTAGATTGACTCATAAAACTCATTTTCTTCCTATAAAATTGTATTAGGATCTTAGTACGTTCACACATTTCATAATTTTTTAGTTTGAACTTATATGAGAAAATGACTTTTAATGCCTAATTTTTATAATTGTAGACCACATAAGACCTTAACAATTGAAAATGCCTTAAAAGACATATACTTTTTGTAATTCAAGACTATTAAAGGCCATAAACCTAAACCATGGCTAAAAGTTATGTAAAAAGACAAATATATCCATATTCCTAGACATAATGATGTGGTGTTGTTATTTATGTATTTAAATTCTAATTATATTGAAACAAGTGAAATATGCAATATTTTAACACAATTTGATATTTTTTCAAAGTTGTTTCATGTCCTAAAACACAACTGATCAATTTTTGCTAGGTAATCTAAAAGTAAAAAAAAAAAAAAAAAAAAAAACTAGAAGTAAACTTGTGATTGGTTTTTAGAAGGTGAATAATTTTGAAAATTGATCACTTAAAGGTAAAGACTTTCTAATTATTTTTAAACTTTGGGTTTGGTTTGTGGTTTTTAAGAGTATTTAATTAAATAAAATAGACATTTTGAGGCATTTTCAATTGTTAGAGTATGATGTGGTCTATAATTATAAAAAATAGGTCTCATAAGTCATTTTCCCAACTTAATTCTTATCTTAATTATATTATATTTTAGTTATGTATTCTAGTTATTACACTCATTTGTCTTTGCTATGATTGCCAACGAAGTGACCTTATGTCTTAAAATATGACTATAGGGTTCAATTCGATATATACAATGCACTTGTACATTTTTATGGTTCTATTTATTAGATAAATGCACAGTACTAAATTACAATTAATATTTTCTAATTTTTTTATGTCTACTTGTAGATTTTATTTGAAGTTTGTTATTAAATTATCAACCTAGGGCTAGAAAAATTCTTACATCCACCTTGGTAATAATTACTATTACCAATTAATAACGTTTTGCCATATCGCCCCTTCTTACCTACAATCCTGAATCCACCACTGGTTGACTTAGTCTGTAATCAAGCCACAGTCAGGCGACTAGGTTGGGCCATCAGCCTCAACTGCATCTAAAACCAAACACACCTTTCTTGTTCAAGTCCTATAATATGATCGAACTGTTAGTAATATGAGTTTGGTTTCAATTAATCACACCAAAATAAATCAGTTTTTCTGATCTAAGATCAAATTTCGAAGGAACCCAATAGTTCAAGTTTGAATCTTAAGGTACATTTGAAATGAAATACATTTTCCTTTATGCAGATTTTCACTGTTTGGTTCTCCATTTACTGATAGAGAATCAATTCTTTATAAAATTGTTTTCCCACTAATCATGGGAATCCAAGTCCAAAGGAAGACCGAAAAATCAAATTCACAAAAATGATTTCAATTTCCATGTCCATCATTTGCACAAACCCTTATTGAATAATTGCAGGTTTGATGTTCCTTTTTTTTGCCTTGTTAATATAATTAGAAGTCTGGGTTTTGCAAAACATAGCAATTTTTTGAGAAAATTTGATCTTTAATTGGATCCAGTGGTAGGAAGAAACACCCCCATACCACTAAATTTAAAACTATTGTCCAATTTTTATTCAATATTTCAAAAGTTGATTTCAATCAATTATTTTAGTAAAACCATTCAATCACGTCCGAATCAACAAACTTAAAAAGTTTATTTGATGTTAAAAAGATTAAAAATTCTTAAAGAGTCAGGTCTCTAGTGCGAGCGAAGAGGCTCCCCTGCATGTTTTAAGGAAATAGATCACCTCAAGAACTCAAGATGGCACTAGGGACCTAGCTCTCTAGATAAGCTCTAAAAAGATTATAAAGCCAAATAGTTGCAAGTCATGGCAACAAATTGTAGCAGAAGAAACTCCACATTTTCAGCATCGTGGTTTCCAAGATTCACGTGTGTTCAAAACAATAGCAATATGATTAGTTCCTCTAGTACGATAGATAAGAAAATCTGGAAATGGAGCTGCCTAAGGTCTTCAGGAAATACTACTATTGGGATCATTAATGGTGAATGTCAAGCACGGAGAAGCAATGAACATTTGTTTCTGGAACCCTTTCTCCAGGACCAGAATTGAATAGACCACAGCATCCTATTATGGTAGACTTTTCCTGTCAACGTCTCCCACTGAAAGAAACCGTGTGATTATACCCCTAAATAACGATGGAGTGTGATTATACCCCTAAATAACGATGGAGCATAATGTTCTCGTGTCCAGGTTCCAAATCACGGTTTGAACATTCCTTCTCCATGGAAGTTGAGGACGCTATTTTCTTTAATGGGTACTTTTACTTGCCGAATCCTTCCGGTTGAAATGCAAGAAACATAAAAAATACCAATGATGTGTTTGGCAGGTTAATATTTGGAGTCTTCTGGGAAGGTATTACATGTTTATCAGTTTTATCTGAATTCAAGTTTCCTCTTGAAACTGGAATGTTTGAGGCATTCAGGTTAGATGCTAAGCTGGGAAGGAAATGGCAAAAACTTGGATGATAGTAATTTATTTACTAATCATTGCGGTTCCATATCCTTATAGGGAGTTATGCATCTATTCACCAGCCACCGATCTGCCTTTCATTAAAATCAATGGGAAAGCTAGGACGGAATCCGACAATGCGTGAAGGTACAGGGATGCCTCAGAAGATCCAGTAATTTCACACTAGGGTGTATAAGCCTCAAGGAGGTTCTCCCTGTAAACAGGGTCTTGAAGCTCACTACACCTCATAAATATGGATACATCATCTTTGGCAAACGCACCCACATGAAAACCCTCATAAAAAAATGAAGAGATGCATATGAAAACAAAGTCTTTTAGTGAACATTTTGAGGCACATAGAAGATGGATTTCCATTAGCAAACAAAAGCCTGAAATAAGCTACAGCTGAAAAATTAAACAAAACAAATCAACAACAAGGATTGAAAGCTCAGATACAAATATCAGCACTATCAATCAAGTATTATCAGAAGCAGAACTGGCATTAAAGCTGTTTATTCATCATCACTGCGAATCATCTTCAATGAAAACATAGGAGCAATTAGATTTGCAAAAAAAGAAGGGAAAAATACACAGAATAGTTGCAATAAATGTAGTGTTGTTATTTAACTCCAGTCTCGTGAATAATAGAGAAGAAGCTGATGACAACACAAACTCTATGAGTTCTTTCAGCCTCGTAGCCACACAAATCTAGACAACGAGGATAGTTAGAACTCAGCCACACAATACCTCAACTATGTCAATTAATTCCATGTACCATGAAGCTTCCGAAGTAGGTTCTCCTGGATAACAGAGCCTCGGTTCAATATGCTTAAATGACTTGGACAATTACATCCCCAAACAACAATTACCGAATTTGAAAACCAAAAACTCCATCACAGAACCTCATGAAACTAACCGCAGACTAATATACAAGTAAGGCTACAGTTCACAAAATTCAAGTCCATTAAAATAGCTTCCCTTGACATCTAGAGCACTACACAAGATTTCACACATTATATTATTTCAATAGTGTATATTATGCTAAGCTTAACTATAATAGCATGATCTAAAATTCAGTCAGATCCAACCAGCACAACCTAGACCTCGATTTATCCTACGAAATTGTTCTTCAATATTTTTCCCTAATCAAATAAAGACATCCTTCTCTATTTCTTTCTTTACTCATAGATACAACTATGTTTCTAGTTTAACCACTAACTCGATCAATCTAAGACTTCGTGAGTCTTGACTTGAACAACTCTTAGGGCACAGTTACACAATCAACTCACAATTGTTTGAACACTTGCCCATTAGTGGCAGATTCAGAACCAATGAAAAACATAACACAACATCTCTATAGTAACAAGTTCGATATCATAGAAGAACCAATGCACAATCACAAACAAACTCATCAAAAACAGTAATCAACAAAAACATAACACAAAATTATAACAGTAATCAACAAGAACATAACACAAAATTATCACAATTATAAGCAGTTATTTCCATATCATCTGAAATGAAATTCGAAACCCATAATTCAAATCCAACAAAACTTAAAACCCATACTTCAGATCCAACAAAGCTAAGATCTTTCAAAGTTTTTAACTCCAAAACTCTAAATTTCAACCCTCACCTCACTCAGCACCAGCTTTTTGATAAACATAAGTCAGCCCACACTTACCACAATAATGCCGATCAAAGTGATTCGCCATGAACGTTCCCGCGCCACACTCAGCATTGGGGCACTCCTTCCTCAACCTCTGGACCTTCCCGGAGTCATCAACTTTGTAGAACTGCAACACACCAAGCTTAACCTTCTTGTGCTTGTGCTTGATCTTCTTTGGCTTGGTGTAGGTCTTCTTCTTCCTCTTCTTCGCACCTCCTCTCAATCGAAGCACCAAGTGAAGGGTCGATTCCTTCTGGATGTTGTAGTCCGCGAGTGTTCTCCCGTCCTCGAGCTGCTTCCCTGCGAAAATGAGACGTTGCTGGTCCGGTGGGATTCCTTCCTTGTCTTGGATCTTCGCCTTCACGTTGTCGATCGTGTCCGATGATTCGACTTCCAGGGTGATTGTTTTCCCCGTTAGGGTTTTCACGAAGATCTGCATCTTCGCGGCCTCTCTTTGCTTCTCTCTCTCTCTGGTTCTTGAAGAGATAAAAATGAGATTTTTAGGGTTTTGTGATAGTTTTATATGCAATTAAACCCGATGGATCAACCCTACTCGGCCCGGTCCGGCCCAAGCAACCTGGCTAGGCCCAATGGAGTTAATTTGTTCGGCTCGCAACTTCGCATCGTCAATTTGATATACGATGTTTTCGTTAGGGGTGGGCAATGTCGGTTCGGTTCGGTTCGGTTTTGAGCCACAAACCAATTTCATTCGGTTTGCCCAAAACTCAAATTGAAATCGAATTTTGTATTTTTAAACCGATGAATTCGGTTGAACCGAATTTCTAATCGGTTCGGTTCGGTTCGACCGAAATTTCAGGCTCAAGCATTTGAAACACTTTCATTAAAATATATCCAATTTTTTTACAGGCCCAATTTTTTTACAGTCCCAATTTTTAACCCAAAATTGAAAACTTTGAAAGAATGGGGTGATTCAGTGCAATAGGGTGTACTGCAGTGCATTTGTTGCATTAATCAGGTATTGACACCTACCTGTTATTTAGTTATTTATATATATCTAATTAATCGGTCGGTTCGATTATAAATCGATCGGTTCAAAACAGTAAACCGATTTTGAACCGTTTATAATCGGTTTGGTTCGGTTTAAATTATTTTTTTTCTACTCATATTTCGGTTGGGTCGGTTAACCGAATTTAAATCGGTTTTTGCCCACCCCTAGTTTTCGTTGTTATAATCTTCTTCTTCATAATTTTTTTTAAAGATTTTATGTATTTTTGGTAGTGTCTTAAAAATCGCTAGGCAGTTGGCAAGAAAGGTATTAACGCCTAGAGGCTTAGGTGATTTTTTTTTATATAATATTTATAATTTTATAAAAGTTAAGCATAATAGCATATATATGACTTTCAATTCAATGCCAAAATATATATATAAAAACAAAAATTAGAGCTTAAATATTTTTTTTTTGAATTAGAAATAAATATAAAAAAAGGCTTAGAAAACGCCCAGCCCCCTAAGAACGAGCCGTGCTTGTTAAAAAAAATGTTATTGCTCAGCCGAGTGTCAATTTAAAGAAGGATGGATGAAAGATTTTGCGATTTGGATTAGGTTGGAGATTTTAACTGCTAAGGAGTAAATTTACATGGGGGTGCGGGAATCATTTGAGCTCAATTTTAATGTAGGAATCGAAAGGGGGTATACGGCAAGTAGCAATAAAAATAAAATGAGGTTAGTTTTTCAGATGCATAGAGAAACAATTGAAAAAAAATTGAACATTTGCAAAGGCCAGACAACAGCATCGACCCCTATTCATTTCTACAAATGGTCAGTTGATTTAAAAAAACATGAAGTCAAAGCGAAATATTCTTGTGTAAATGAACCTCTCGTAGTGGATTTAGTTCCTGATTATACAAACATCTAAAATTGCATTATTTGTAAACTCTTGATACAATCATAAGTTATTTGACAGTAATTTGAATGAGATCATATGCTATCCTTATATAAAAAATACATGATGTACAAATCGATTACAGATTACAGGAAATAGACTAAATGGTTAGCAACCAACGAAAATATGGATCCTAATAGGTCCTCACATAAGCATGAGGGAATAGTTTTGTGAAAGTTGAGTTTTTCACTTTCACAATCAAAATGTAGAACCAATAGCACGGAATGTGAACTACAGCCAATGCGAAATACCTGCCAAATTGAGCACTTATTAGCATCCAAGTGAAGAAGCTAAACAGTAAACGAAAAAGGAAAAAAGGGCAGAGCATTATACCAAAGTGGTGCCCATGGAGTTGAGAGCTCTAGAAAATTATAAGGCCACCTACAGATTATCAAATGTAATATTGTTGAGTTCTATCAGATATAGCGTTGTTTGTTGATGCAGAAAAAAATGGTTATAGTCATTTGATACAAGTTGAAGATGCTTACCAAGAAACACAACAAGCATGGAGAACCCATTGGAAGATGATGTATATACAACTCCAGAACACGAAATAGATCATTCCGTACCAGGAGAATGGCTGAAAGCAATACATAGGAAATTTTAGCAAAAGGCGTTTTCCTTGGTAGACTGAGTGGTATGTTCTCTGTTGCATGCTTTACAACATGTCGGTGGTGAAAATGTCCTAATTTACCAAACTGATACCATGTACTGTTGCTAAAAAAGGAAAATACCTATTTCACATTACCGTCGTGACTTACAAGTTTGTTGAGGCTAGTATCAATGAGAAGAAACACAAGATTAAGACTATGCATGCTCCCATCTAACTGCAAATCAAAGAATAATCCTTTGTCAGGTCCAACTTGATGAAATACAAGAAGATGAGTCATAGCAATACTTGATACTTCAAGTGACTTTGAGCATTCAAAAGACTGACAAACTAAAAGACACTATAGGGTCATTGTTAAGTTCTTCCCAATGATTTTTTAACTGCCATAGAACAAAAATAACATGTGTTGCCCCAATAGATATACTTTGAGAAACGAAACCCAGCAAGAGCAGAAGACACAGCTAAGTATGGACATCAGAGATGAGCACATAAATATGTTATGTATGCTTGGCAATTTGGGAGCCCAAGTCAGACTCATCACAGCATTGAGTTATATCAACAAAAACGAAAAAGTCAGTTAACCATGCAAGAGTATACTTCTTAATTAATTTCTACGGTCAAAAGACAGAAAACAAGATGCTTGGTCTACACCATCCATAATAAAGAAAAGAACTCGTAAGGAAACAGAACACAAACCAGTGTCAAGGTGAATTTTTCATCTGCTTGAGGAAGTAAAAGACACCAGAAAACAATGTCTGTCAACATCGCAGCACCTGCACAAATCTGCTTAGACATGCGATTAGCTTGCATATAGCAGAGTCATATGAAACTCATGCTAGTTAAGCCTTAAAATAATCAGATGATGACAACAAACCTGATATACGATTTGCATCAAATATCCCCAAGAACCAGCTATTTGCTTAGTCTCTTCATGTGCCTGGCATCCTGGTGTGATAGAATTCTCAGATTTGTTTGTTTCAGAAACGAAGATCACATTAGATTCAATCTCTTCTGAATCCCTTTTAAGGAAGCCATCCCTCTCCCCATTATTGCTCGCAGGTGTCTTTGAATATTCCCAATATCCATAAGCAGATATAACACTACCAAGCTACAGAGAGAAAGAAACGTTTGAAATACAAGCTGCTTCATCAAAAGTTCTAAATCATATCAGTAGCACGGTGGTGTAGAAAAGCACAAAATGCATTCTTGTTTCTTGATAATCAGTAGTAAAATGGGGGGGTGGGGGTGGGTGTGGGTGTGTGGGGTGGGATGGGATGGGTGAGTAATGAAAGCATACCGCAAAATATACAGTCACCAATGTAAAGGTCCACCTGCAGATCAGTCGCCATGTTAAGAATTAGAAATCAGCTTGGTCATTCACACGCACATGGAATATATTCAGTTTGGAATGTATACAATTGAATGACAAGATCAAACAACTAATCTGAGAATAACTAGAAGCAGAGCATCCCCTCGTAGTTGAAGACAGAAAACTTCAACAAGATTAGTGAATACAAACTTTTGCAACAATCCATATAATTATTTTCTACGATATACGCCTCCAAGGAAAATATGGCCATGGAATGAAGAATAGGCTTCTCCAATCCTTTTCTTTTATGTGACAATCACAAACCACAAAATACAAGTTGTAAGAACCCCAGTGATAAAAGAAGAAAATTGCAATCATGAACAACGCTCAAAAGGGGACCTAAGACTCTTTTCAATTATCGCAAATGCAGTCTCCCTGTGAGCACGACACAGGGATTACAACATTGACATCAATAGCACCTGGAAAAGTACATGTGAAAATTTCCCAATAATCAATTCAAAGCAAAGAAACAACACCAAGTATGAAGTTAAACCTTGGTATATTCACAACCCTAACAAATCACGTTTAACAGGTTCCAATGCTAGTCCTTCATTGCTAGCATAACTTGTTTCCCAATCTTTTCGTCCACTCTCATGGGTGGCGAATCATTCAAACTATAGCTAGTAAATTCTTCATACCAGCTTCTACCACATTATATCATCCAAATCATATTACAAAACATTTCTCCTTATCTTGATTGCAAAAATATCATCTTTGTATCAAAATTTACTTCTGATCAACAAATTAAGATACTTTCATGCTTACAAATCTCATAAAGTTGCAACTTTCAGCAAATAGACATAACCCCATTGTTCATCACTACAATTTAGTACCAATCATCAAAAAAATTCACTCAAAATCCACAAAATTTTACATCAAGTTGGGGACTTACTGAGTATAAAAGTAGAACGCAGCGTGTCCATCTTTTGCGGCAACCCGATAGAGCAACAAAGACATGAAAACAAACACTAGAGCTCTGTACCCAAGTAGCCAAATTGGGTGGAGACCTCTCCAACATGGCTTCCAAAGATCTGAAGCATATAAAGGTGCTCTCTTTATTCTGAAAGTTAGCACCAGAGCTACAATTGATGGTAGAAGTATGACCAGAGCACAAATGGGTACTTGCCAATGGAGCCAATAATCGCCCGAAATCACCATTTTTGGATTGAAACCCTAGAAATTTTGTGGAGATTGGAAGTTGGTTTGGCGGGGAAGACAGAGTTCCTCTGTTTTGGTGTAAGAAGTCAACAGTGAGTATCCCTATGTAAACTCTACTTTCGATCTTTTAGCTACTTTGTAGATATGTGCACCCAGGATTATATGTATCTCGAAGAATGGGCAATATGGTCTTTAAAACAAATCAATAGCTGAATGGTCAACGTGCCTTACCAAACAGTCCAACTTTAAAATGGGGTTAGATTAGAATACAAAATTTTTTTTTGAAGTCAAAGAAAAATAGTTATAAACTAACGGAGGCCGAATAAAAAATAACCTAAAAAATAAATAAAAGCCAAAGTCATAAATATTCTATCAAAATATGATTTTCTTATTCGAGACTCTTTTGATAATGTTACGAAGAGTATGTTTCATATAGACAACGACTACTCTTAGGGCTGAAAACCGAACCATCGGTTCGGTTCGGTTTTTCACCTAAACCGTGAACCGAACCGATGTAGGTCGGTTTTAAAATTTTCAAACCGAAATCAAACCGACCATTAACAGAACCGATCCGAAATCGAACCGATTCTAATTTATGCAAACCGTAATCGAATCGAACCGACTAAAACCGAACCAAAACCTAAATAAAACCGAACCGACCGACTATTTTAAACATATTATATTATTTATATATATAATATATATTATTTATATATATAATATATATTATTTATTATATATATTCGGTCGGTTCGGTTCGGTCGGTTAAAATCACATAGAAACCGAAAACCGAATCGACCACTTCGGTTTTGAATTTTTTAAAACTGAAACCGATCCGAACCGAATTTAAATCGAACCGATTGGTTCGGTTTTGATCAGTTCGGTTGGTTTAATCGGTTTGATCGGTTTTTTGTTCAGCCCTAACTACTCTATACTATCAAAAGTGTTTTCTCACACCATTTTACTTTCCTATATCATTTCCTTTATTTTTCACACCACCACTCTTTTCCACACCACCTATATAAATAAGGAAAACCATTTTTCTCTCCCCTCCCCGAGTTCAAATCGAAAGGCAAGTCTCTCCTCCTCCATTCAAATCTTCCATTTTCCCACATTCAAAATTGATTTCGACTCATTCTCTTGATTCAATTGTTTCTTCCCTTCTAACATCTTACCTCTCGCAAAACAAGTAAATCCCTCTCGCATCTTCCCTTCTCTTGGTTCGATTGCTTCTGCAACCTCTCGGATCAATTATTCACTTCGTCTCAGATTTCGACTCCAACGCTTCTGAAACAAACTTTCAAGTTATTCATTTCTTTTAAAAAAATTCAAGAAGTTAACATTCAGCAAAATTTTCAGAAAAACAAAGTAAACTTCAGAAATCACAAAAAAAAAAATTATTGTTCGCCTGAGACAATGCGAGTCGCATTGATCTGGGTGAACAATAAATTAATAACAAATCTCGCCTAGAACAGTGCAAGGTTTGGCAAAAACTCAAAACCTCGCATTGATCTGAGCGAATAGGAAGTTTTCAGCAATTTTTTTCGGACAAATTTGTGTGACTTTAGTAAAATGACCATAACTTTCTCATTTCAAAACATTTTCAAGTGATTCAAATTGTGTTTATTAGGTAACTCAAAGTACTACATTTTTTTGTGTTGATCAGCTTGATAATCGGTCTCGATCGAGCACATAAGCGAGCCGAAAGTCGGGGACACTATCCTGTTTAATTGTGAGACAGATTTGCGCGACTTTAGTAAAATGACCATAACTTGCTCAATTCAAAACATTTTCTAGCGATTTAAGTTGTTTTTATTAGATAACTTAGAGTACTAAAATTTTCATATCGATGAGCTTGAGAATCGGTCTCAATTGAGGGTTTAAATTGGTCGAAAGTTACCAATTTTTCAAAAGCAATTTTTTTTGTGGCGTGGGTTATTAGAAAAAAAAATAAAAATACATAGTGGCGTGAGACAACGCTTTTGGTGGTGTGGAGGTAATCGTTGTCTTTCATATAATGTCATAAAAGAAAATACCAAAAATATTCTGTAAATTCTAAGATTGAAACCAATGTCGAAATAGATGTCAAATTTAAAATAAATTAAAAGAAAGGAAAAAAAAGAATATATAGAGCTTAGGGCCCTATAATTTTACATCGGCTATATTTACTGGAGAATTTATACTCTGCTGTTTTTTTTGTTTCTGCTACAAGGTAAATTCCCAAAAATATGATTTCTAAGGTTGCAGCAAGTCATTTGGAAAATTTCACTGTGGGTTAAACATGCCGCGGAAGTTAGAAAATTACAAAGTGTTTAATTTCACCACTGATGTACTTTGAATTTAAATCCATGTTCTTGGAGTTAGAAACATCTATCTTACAATTCAGCTTCGCCCTTATATCAGTGGTAGAACTTAAGTAAATTAAATTAGCGCGTGCTTTTCTCCAAGAATCTCTCGTGTTCATCTGCATCTACCTCTCACACACAAGAGACTCTACTACTGTTCACAGTGTGATCCCGATCGAGCAACCAAGACATGAAAATGAACACTAGTGCTCTGTGCCCAAGTAACCAAATTGGGTGGAGACCTCACAAACAAGGCATCCAAAGATCAGAACATAGAAAAAGAGCTCTCTTTACTCTGCAAGTTAGGATCAGAAGCTGCTATTGATGGAAGAAGGGTGATCAAGGCACAAATGGGTACTTAATGGAGCCATTAATTGATTGAATTCACCATTTTTGGATTGAAATCCTAGAATGTTTGAGAGATTATTTAAGAAGGTGGTTTGGCGGGAAATGAAAAGTTTTTCAAAGAAGGAATGATGCATGACTTCGAAATTGAAATTGATAAACTTCCTGATGATTATCCAGAAATATAGCGTATACGATGCCAAGTGATTCCATTAGCTCATTACAGTACTGAATACTACTCTGATTACAAGGAAAAGGCACAAGTAAAGCTCTGAAACCAATTCAAACTCCGCATAAATAAGCTTTGTGAAATCAATTCAGAATCTCGAATAACACAAGCTACTACTGTAAACTCTTCATACAACCATATATTTAACGGAGTGCGATAATTAATTTTTCCCTTGGTATACAAATGCATTTTTGAACCAACTGATTACAGGTAGACATACTAAAAGATCATTAACAAAAGAAAATCGGATTTCTAATGGGTTACCGCAAATGCACGAGGGAATAGTTTTCTGAAAATTGAATTTTTCCATTTCACGATCAGGACATAGAACCAATAGCAGGGAATGTGAACCGAAGCCAAGGCAAAATACCTGTTGGATTGCGTACGTACTTGTCAATATTCTGGGTAAAGAAGCTAAAGAGTAAGTGAAAAACAAAGAGGATAGAGCTTTACCAAGCTGGTGCCCATGGAGTTGAGAGCTCAAGAAACAAATAAGGCCACCTAAGAAAATATCAAAGGCAATAGTGTGAAATTCTATACGAATAGCTTTGTTTGGTGAGGATATACAATAAAAATTGTTGTGGTTATTTACTAAGAGCAGAAGATGCTTACCAAGAAATACAACAAACATGGAGAACCCATTGGAAAGTGATGTATGAAGCACTCCAGAACACGAAATATGTTATCCGGAACCAAGGGAATGGCTGCAATCAATAAATACAAATATTCATATAAATATCGTGGCAAGTAGGCAGGTCGAGTGGCGCGTTCTCCATACATGCTTTTTATGAAGATTAAATTATGCCATGTTTAGCAATAATGCTGTTAGAGGAAATGTCGTTCTAGTCTACAAGGGAACCAAGATTTGCAACTAGGGTGATGTGTCTCAATTTGTGAATGTTTACAAGTATCTTGAGAAATACATCATCCTCACAGATCGTTGCGACATCACCCTGAATCCAAAATCGTGGTTCCCAAGTATTTCCGAAAATTGATATCTTGGACTAGGATGAAGAATGAAGTATCTATTTCAATTCACACACTTTTGTACTTACAAGTTTGTTGAGGACGGTGTCAATGAGAAGAAACACAAGGTTGAAAGCATGTATGCACCCAATTAACTGCCAAGCAAAGATTGATCAGGTTATCGGAAGAAACTTGGTGATATAAGAGGACACTTGATAAAAATATTTTGACTGGATTTAGCACTTTAAAAATCGATAGACACTTCAGACTCCCAATAAAGAAAACTAGACAAAAAATTGTAGATGGCCGGCGCTTGGGAATGGATTACATAACAGTTAACAATATAAGCATTAACATGACAATCAAGACGAACATGAATGTGTATCTTAGTTGATTTCTAAGTCTGAAAGAAAAACAAAAACACTTGATATAGTCTGCACTATCCATATAAAAGAAAATAAGTGAACGAGACCGAACCAATGTCATAGTGAATTGTCCTTGTGAAGTAGGGAGTAAAAGACACCAAAAGACGATGTCTGTCAACATTGAAGCACCAGCAGAAACCTAGTCAAAACATAGGATCAGCTCGGAAGTAGTAAATTTACAAGAACGTTCTGTAAATAGTTTCACCGAAAGAATGCTATCAAAGTTGATATGTAGAGGAAAATAAGATACTGCAGTGTCGAAATTTCTTAGAATAATCAGAATACTAATTGTTGAAGTAATTAACCTGATATATGATTTGCATTAGATATCCCCAAAAACCAGCTGTTTCAAGGAAGACGTCTTTTTTCCCAGTATCGTTTCCATGAATCTTTGAATACTTCCAACATCCATGAGCTGATATAACAGTTCCAATCTACAGATAGAAAAGACCAATTAAAATACAATAACGGCTCCTTGTTACAACCAAATAGTACTACTACCAAGCTGCTTCATCTTATGTTTTTTTTCTGTCAATGCTGCATTCTTGTATAGAAAACATCCAAATCATGTCGAGAACACGATGATGTAGAAAGGTAAAACATGCAGTCTTAACAGCAAATAAATGAGGAAGCGATGAAAAGGGAACATACCGCAAAATAGACAATGACCAATGCAAAGGTCCACCTGCAAAATCATCATGTTAAAGTTCGAGAAATCAACTTGGCAACTGGAAAACGAGAAACCTATTCGTGCTTGGTGAAAGTAGATAAGACTCTTTTCTATGACACAACCACATGACTGCTCTTTCAACAATAGAACTATGAAATGAACAACAGGTTTCTTCACTCCTTTCATTTGTCACATAATGAAACCACACAAGGTGAGTTTTAACAAAATTAATGATTGTACAAGAAAATAGCAATAATGACCAAGTTTAGAGAGAGCATTGCAAATGCAAACGTTGTCTCACCGATAGCAACAAATAAGAAGCGCGATTTTATGAGATCAATAGGCCTAAAAACAGTCTGATATGAAATTTTGCCAGCAATGAGTTGGTTCTCAAGTATAGTATGTCGTTTATTGTGTTTTCCTACAACTTATCTAGTATAGTACTTCCCCATAAGTCATATGAGTAAGAACATTCGGTTTTTGTACCCGTATTTTTCTGCTTCTACCTAAATCATGGTTCGGAAAATCTATCATCCCAGGGTATATTGACTAAATAACAAGTTTTCCAAAAAAAAATTTGGGATCATGAAACTGATATTTACACTATAGTTTACATGACACACGAAATAACACAATTTGTAATGGTATGTCAAACAAGAACCACAATTCAGTGAAACTGGTTTCATGCTTAAAAAATTTCTTATGTTCCCTAAATACCTAAAATTCACCAATTTAATTCTACTCAATTAACATCTTCACTACATAGCGTTCAACATTCAGCTACTTAATCATCAAATTCACCTAAAAGGAATGAAACAGAGCTAAATTTTACATGTTTACAATCACAAAACCAAACAAATTAAATCGAAGAAGAGTCTGGGTGTGCAACTTACTGAGTGTAGAACAAGAAAACAACAGAACCATGTACGGCAGCAGTCTGATAGAGCAACCAAGACATGAAAACAAACACTATAGCTCGATATCCAAGTAGCCAAATTGGATGGAGACCCTTCCAACATGGCATCCAAAGATCAGAAGCATACAAAGGAACTCTCTTCACCCTGGAAATTAGCCTCACTGCTACAATTGTTGGAATAAGGATGATCAGTGCACAAATGGGTACTTGCCAATGGAGCCAGTAATCGATCGAATTAGCCATTTTTTGAAGAATGATGCAATAGAACTGAGAGAATTTTGAGTATGAATGATCCCTAATATATGGGAGATTGGAGAGTTGTTTGGCAGGGAATGCAGAGTTGGTTATGCTGAGTGAAATAAGTTTTCAAGAACCAACCAGATTCACAATACAAGTAAGTACACACAATTGGAAATAAAATTTAGTGGGTGTTTGTATCTTGTTGATTCTTTTATGGAAGCACACCCATATCATTTAGTATCTGGGGGCCAATACGATGTGGACACTTGTACCAATCTAAGCTGTCTGGCATTGACTAATTTTTTAACTTTCTATTTGATTTTTGGAAAAAGTTTCAAAGAAAAAAGTTCACGGACTTTTTTTTTTTCATTGTTTGATTTCATCGAGGAAATAAAATTTCATAAGAGAGAACATTTTTATTTTGTGGAAAAATTATTGAGGAGAAGAAAGGAATTATTTAACGAGGCTTTGAATGTTTAGACGTTGACTTTCTTAAGGGCTTTGAGTTGATGAGAGAATTGTCGGTGAGTAAAAAATCAAACAAGGAAATTTTTTCCGAGGGTAGGCTAAACAAAATTTACCTACTTGAAGCGAGAAAATATTTAACAGGCAGAAAAATTTTCTTTGTCCTAAATCAAACATCAAATGTGGGAAAACACAATTTTTAAAGAAAAAAAAATATTTTTCTATAAAACACCAAAAAATCAAACAAACCAGTATAATTGTTTATCTGAAATACATAATTGGCAACAATTAGACTACATTAATGAAACAAGTTACGAGAAGTTCTAGCTGTCGAGGAAAGGAACGAGGAAATGAGTGAGGGGGTGGGTATTACCACTTATCCCCCTCGAGATTCGTGCAATTGTGTATCTCAAAGCACAAGCACACATCTCGAGGGGGATGAGCGGTCACACTCACCCCCTTGCCCGTTTCCTCGCCCATTTCCTTGCCATTTAGAATTTTCCTACAAGTTAGTAAGGTGAGTCGAATGATACACAGGTTGGTAGCCATAATCGTAAGATAGAAGGGAAGGTACAATGGTAGAGATACATTCTAATCTTTTTTAAATAACTCGATCCATCGATGATAGGCATGTTAAAGATACATTCTAATTTTTTTAATTAATATTTTTAACACAATTTATAATAAAAATTCTCTTATTGGAGATTTACTTAATAGCTTGTTTCACCAAGTGGACTATTAAAATGCACCCCTTAGTTTACGAACAAATGGCAAGACATTGATCCCCCAAAATTTGGGCCGAAAAGATGACATGGTAAATAAATAAGTCCATCCCATTCAGTCTTTATGAAGCCTATCCATTTTATGGGCCTGGTGGTGCACACAAATTTTTTTTTTTTGTCAAACACGAAGATTTTTATTGAAGATAAGAAGAAAAATAAAATACAACCATCCCAATATCAAGGAATGGACACATTTCCACTCCACCTGCTATGTTGACGCTTGTATATAAGCTGGGCCTATTCTAGTCTTTGTCGTACGATTTTCAAATTTTTAATATAACATCACTCGATTTAATTACGAAAGAAAAAGAAATCGGAACAATGCAAAGGAAACTTGTGAAATCTTTGCAAATTTCTTATCAACTGATTCAAATTGCGAAATTATGGGATATGAAATTGAAACGGTGTAAAAAAAAAACAGGTTCGATCCACAAATGTAATCCTTGATAATTTTTCAAAATAACAAAAACTCTGTCACTAACACTATTATTTGTTTGGTGAGTAGGGAGGCATTTTGGGTCACTAACACAATGTGCTAAACTTTGACATGGCAAGGGACTTGGATTTAGCTCTTCAAAATAGATAATGCTTATGTTTATGGATAAAATCAAAATTGAGTAGCCAATTTTTACACCTGAGCCGAATTTGTAGTAGTGGTTTAGATGATTCTGTTAATCGTTGCAAGTTATATTACCTTAAGTCAAGGATTATGATTTCGTGAAGTTATACGAAATTTTGCTGAAATTACACGAAATTTCACTGAAATTACGAAAAGAAAAGTGGCGAAAGAAAAAATTACATTTTTTGAGGATTTTTTGAAAAATTTCGAAGTTTTTTTTGTTGTTGTTGTAAATTTCGTTTTTTCACAAAAATATAAAATCTAGCTACTAAAAATTACATATTTTCAAGAATTTTTTCGAAAATTTTGGGGTTTTTTTTTTTCATAAAGTTCAAGTTTTTTTTTTCTTCTAATTATTATTTATTGATTTTTGAAACCACCTCCTAATTATTACTTCTTCTACTTATATATTGATTTTTGAAACTATCCTATGATTTTTCTAATTATAGGTGTTTTGGTTTCATGTGTTTAATATATTTATTTATGTACATATTTAATGTATCTCCGAATTCATTATATATATTTCATGTATCCTTGAAATTTTTATGTTTTTCCTTCACACACCAAAATATTTCTTAAAATCAGTAGACCTAAATTAACTCGAAAAAAAAAATCACAATCCTTGCCTTAAGCACATTAACCTGCTTGGGCTTCATCGATAACTCATAACTACAATGTTAACCAATCTGAATTAGCCCTATACACTCGAACTAGTCTCGGACTGTAACTCTGTAAGTAAAATGTTGGCTTGGATTGGTTTGGACTTGCCCTAAATACTGGAACCATATCGCGATTTGTATCCTAAAACCAGGTGACATCTTAAACCCTATTCAGGCACCATAGGTGATATATTTAAGACCATGTGAGATTCTTACAAAGTGAGGAGTGAATTAAATAGTGTCTTGGCATTCCTTGATATAGGAATGTTTCTTGTTGTAACTTGTTTCCCTTTCTTTCATTAATAAACACTTTCATGTTTGACCGGAAAAAAAAAAAAAAAATTAAATAGTTATGACATTTGGTGGACAAGGTTGAGAAATTTCTGTAGGAAAAAATACTTTAAAATGTCTGTTGACAATACTGATTACAAGGGAAAGGGCACATGCAATTGCCTGGTAATAAGGGTTTGACTTTAGGTTAATTGAATGTTAATCAAACTTTAGAAAATCATGTGCATTATATATTGCTCTTATTAAATAATCTCAATAATAATAGTATCAAATCGCATTCACAATTCATCACTATATTTTTATTAGTAAAATGGCTTTTCCACCTCCAGACAAGTTAGAAGATGCATCACTTGATAGCAATGTGGAAGCTTAAATAGAAAAATAACCCCTTTTTTTAATGCTAAGGGACCAATGCAATAATTCTAGTCAGCCTTGTTTGCTAGTTTGCGTTTAGGTTTTTTTTTTTTGATTTTTTTATAATTTTACCCATTTTATAAGTGGTGTGATTGTGTTTGAGGAGTAAAAAATGTAAAAAAAAACTAAGAAAATGCTTAATAAGGCCAACAAACATGACTGGTTAGACTTACTCGAGACCAAAGAATGTATAGGGAAGAACATTAGATGTTTAACCACGACTTATATCGGCAGCAGCCGCACCTCAACCTATCACCAAAACCTGTTAAGATCAAGGGGAGAAAAAGAAGAAAAAAAATGTAATTGATAAATATATAAACTCCAATACATTAATGCATGATAAAATATGAACTAGGCATATTATTGAATCCACAACCTCTCCTCCTTGGCATACTAAAATAACTTGGAACATAATTTAATCACAAATCTTCATCAAGTCAAGATGGTTGAGAAACTGTGATTAACAACACTGAACCCTCCATCAACAGCTATGTTTTGCCCACTCACAAGCACAGATTCATCAGAGGCAAGAAACAAAGCAGTTTCAGCAATATGTTTAGCCTTCAACACAATCCCCTTTAAGTTTGCATGAGCAGTGATTTGAGCCTCAACATCACTTGGAGTCAGGTTCCTAACATTACAAGCCAATGGTGTTGCAACCCCAAATGGTGATATAGCATTCACCCTAATCCCATGCATCCCAAGATCACCACACACTGATTTAACTAGCCCGATGAGCGCGTGTTTCGATGTTGTGTACGCATGAGGTCCACATCCCCCTATCACTGATGCAACACTAGCAGTACAAATGATCGATCCACGAATCCCTTTAGCCACCATAGCTCTACCTGCGTGCTTCATTGTACAAGCGACGCCACGAACGTTTATAGCCATTGTGTCATCAAATCCAGTCATGTCCATGTCTAGAATACCACCCATTACTGGACCCATAACACCAGCATTGCTGAATAGCACATCCAATGCTCCATACTTGTCCATTGTGTACGCCATGGTTTCTTCGACTTGCTTTTCATCCCTTACATCGCAATGTTTGTAACTCGCTTTCTCGGAGCCTATTGATGCCACAACTTGATGGCCTAATTCATCTTGGACATCGGCAATGACTACAAATGCCCCATTCTCAACAAACAAGCGCGCCGCGGCCTCGCCAATCCCACTAGCTGCACCAGTGATTATCACCACCTTACCATCTAACCTGAAAAAATGCAAACAAATCAAAACTTATATTTAGCCATTAGAGAATTTGCTCAAAACATGTAGAGAGATCTACAAGTTTTAATCACCTTGGCTTAGACATTGAATTGCTTATTGTGAATGAAATTTTTTCTTTTGGACTTTTAATAGCTAAATAAGGTCAAATGCAAGTGAAGGTTAATTATTTATTCTTGGATCTACAACTTATATAAGTCAAATCATGATGCTTGGGACATGGAGATCGTGACACGTATATCATCGAGATTGCCACAGATTGCAATGGCCTTAACAGGAATAACTAATTAAAATCTCAGCCAAACTAAATGCAGATTATGGACAATTGAACATGTAGAGGCCGTAAAATCATAATTTGTGCTTGTGATCTGATCATCACATAAACGTGCTGAAGTGTGTAAAAGAATTATATCTTTTATTCATTTGGTGAAATTTTACGAAATTTGACTGATGTGCCCAATATTTGGCTCTCTTTAGAACACAATGCCTAATTGGGTCATGAGTGTTTTAAATGAACCTCGAGTCTCTTCTAGTCCAAGGATCTGTATTCTGATATTTTTTTTTTTTGAAAGGCAAACAGGGTTTTTATAGGATCCCAGAATCCATAAAGATGTCGCAAGCTGGGTTTGAACCTATGACCTAGTGGTACCATCCGCCAAGCTCTAACCGTTGAGTTGTCATGTCTAACCGAGATTCTTATTGTGTTGGGCTCGCATAATCTGGGCTCAAGCGCCTAACTTACGAGCTGAATATAAATTAACTTGGCCGACTTGGCCTGGGACTGGTCTGCCCGGGCCTTCTCCCATTAGGGTTGACCTGTGTCATGTGTTTGGCTGTGGTTGGATGACTGTTTTGAAGTCTCATCATCTATTTTTTTTTTAAATAAAAAAATAAAATTGGGTTGTTGACCCTTTTTGTTTATTTATTAATCCATGCCCGAAGGCTACAATATTGTTGCCACTAAATATCCTCGTCGCCTCCATCTTGCATAGAGACTTGCTTTCGCTCTGGTCCATCGCCTCCACCTTGCATGAAGACTCGCTTTCGCTTCGCTCCGGTCTAGTCACTACAAAAAAAGACGTTTCAGCAACGGCTAAAAATCATTGCTAATTGGCAAAAAACCGTCGCTACAATGATTTAGCCACGGCACAAAAACCGTCGCAATACTGTCGCTAGTTTAATCGTCGTTATTTGAATCAGCAACGGTACTATCCCGTTGCTAATTAGCCACGGCAAAAAAACCGTGGCTAACTCAAAAAATTCCGTCACTAAAGCTGCTGAAAATTTCAACGAAAACTGTCACTAATTGTAAGATAGCGATGGTTTTTGCTAAATAGCGACGATTTTTTGCCGTCGCTATTTAGCGACCATTTTTGTACCGTGGCTAAATAGCGACGGTTTTTTGCCGTCGCTATTTAGCGACCGTTTATTTGCCGTCGCTACTTAGTGAGGGTTTTTTGCGGTCGCTAAGGCAATATAGCGACGGTTTTTGCCTTGGCTATTTAGCGACGATTTTTTGCCGTCGCTAAATTGCAAATCTAATTGACAACACAGCCACGGTATTTGCCGTAGCTATTTAGGGACAACTTTGTTGCAAATCATATTGACAAATGAAATTTACAAATTATAAATTACAAATTATAATTCATTTTTTATAATGAAATTAGCTATTAATGATTGTCCATTTTGAAAATTAATATAAACTACCAGAACTAAACTTAATTGATCAAAATTATAACAAAAATTACACAGTCTCTAGAATATCATACAAAATTTTTTTTTACAAAGAATCCATACAAAAATGACAAAAAAACCAAAAATAAAATAAAATTCGATCTATAGAATATCGGAGATCATAGATCTCCGAGATCTGAGATTTCAGATCTTTGCGATCTTCTTTGATCTGATATGATCTTCCTTGAACTTCTTTGATCTGATCTTCTTTGATATTATTTGATCTTCTTTGATATTCTTTGATCTGATATATTCTTTGATCTGATCTGATCTTCTTTGATCTTTTTTGATCTTTTTTTATCTTCTTTAATCTGATCTTCTTTGATCTGATCTTCTTTGAACTTCTTTGATCTGATCTGATCTTCTTTGATCTCATCTGATATTCTTTGATCTGATCTTCTATGATCTACTTTGATCTCAAAAATATATATATATATATATATATATATATATATATATATATATATATATATATATATATATATATATATATATATAAACCAATTAGTCACGGTAAATTGCCATAGCTAAACTCTTTAGTGTTTAGTTTAAAAAAAAAAACCAATTAGTCACGGTTTTTTGCCGTCGCTAATAAAAAAAATCAAAAACCAATTAGCCACGGTAAATTGCCGTAGCTAATCTCTTTAGTGTTTATTTTTTTTTTAAAAACCAATAGCCACGGTTTTTTGCCGTCGCTAATTAAAAAAATCAAAAATCAAAAATCAATTAGCCACGGTAAATTGCCGTAGCTAATCTCTTTAGTGTTTAATTAAAAAAAAAACTAATTAACCACCGTTTTTTGCCGTCACTAATAAAAAAAATCAAAAACCAATTATTTTTATTTGTAAATCTTAGCGACGGTAATACAAGAATTAACGAATGTGCTCCTAATAATCGGGCAAAAACTCACAAAATCCTAACTGGCGAGTCTCGAACCCGAGACCTCTCACAAAGAGAGTGGATGTCCGACCAACTGAGCTATAATTGGTAGACCATCATCTACTTCTTATACTCACTGAGTCTCCGATCTTTCAAACTCTTTGAATGAAATTAGAGAACTTTTTGAGCATAGAAGTAACTTAATTTGTTTTGATCAGAAGCAAATTATGATACAATAAAGGCTACATTTTCATAAACATTTTGAATGGAATTAGAGTACTTTCGTGATTTTTGAATGAAATTTGGTCACTGATTTTCCCAATTTAAGATGATTCAAAGTTGATGGAATTAGAGAAATTCTGGATGTACTAAATGATTTTGATGAACAATGGGGTTTGCGGAATTTGGTCAACTTCACTCAAAATTACAATTTTATGAGATTTCTAAGCATAAAAGCAATGTAATTTGTTGATCAGATTCATTTGGGACGATAGAGGGCAACTACCTAGCTCCTCCAACCTGGCTGATTGGATGGATAATGAGAATTGTGGGAGAAGAAATTCCTCAAACAAGTGAACTAGTCCAAACAAAATAATGAGCTGAATAACATCAAGAATAAAGCTTCAACAAGGTCCAGATCGATTTAAATTTACATTGCCTGCAGCTTTGAATTCATATATAAATAGAGGACATTAGAGAAAATGCACAACACTGTCAAACCCCGGCCCTATATATTCAATACTGCTGTATTTTAAGCAGAAATAGCATTCGATGAGTGACCTACCTTACTAACTAGAAAAAAAAATTGCAAAATATTTTCTGATTTTATTATAGACTCGGTTGTTTTTTTGCATTATATGCTTGAAATTACGGTTAACTATCCGTTTAATTTTACTCAATTGTGTTCTTAATTGGTTTTTTACGCCTCGTATGAGATATAATGTAGTCTAAGCCAATCTTCTTGTTAGTTCTTGTGATATCATTTGGATTTTTTTTTAACCTCTCGACATTGATCGTTTTTCATTCATCACAACTTTGGCTAGCTACTTGTCGTGTTCCTAGAGATGAGCACGGATTCTGCAACTGTTAAAACTCACCTCACAGAAGACAAGGACGTGCCGATGAGCCGGATACCAGCTAGTTGGTAGAACTGTGGCAGATGGAACCACAGGTCCATGGTGAATCTGAGGATGATTGGGTCTGGCAAGTTTTCACAGTTCAGAGTTGTTACGAGGCACCTTTGTACTTATTTGTGTGTTCAGTTGTTTTTGTGTAATACGTGTTTTTTATGTGTGTTGAGCTGATCAAAATTAAATGTGAAATATATAAAAATAGAGGAATTAGAACTTACTAATTGCTGCATTCTGACCCAAAGTGAAGGCATTCGCATTGGCACAGGCACCAGTGAGATGCCATCTTATTACTGTCTTTTTCACTCCTTCCCCACACAACAAAGTGAATGCATTGTGTCACGGGCTTTCTTTTCACAAGTTACTTTTCGTGCGGCACTAGCAAACTTTACCCCAAGTTATCAAAGAAAGCTAGTCAGCCTTGCCCACAAAAGACTTACTTAGACTTTGGAAAACTAAGCAAGCTAAAAACACACAAGAGAGCTAAAGAGAACTAGAACTTGTATTGCTTGAATTCTCTGAGGTGATTACAACAAATGAGGCCTTAGCCTATTTATACAACTCCACCTCCTCAATGGACGGTGGTGATCGTTTTAATCTAACGGTCTATATTGAGTTTCTACACACTTCTTAAGAAATATCTAAGGACTAGAATCTTAGGGAACTTTATGGGAGGTTCTAGAGAGCTCTCTCTAGAACAATGTGGAAAACTCTACATTATGTACACTTGCCAACCTCACTTGGCTAGGCAAGAAAATAGTTGTGACATTCTCCCCCACCTAATCAGGCGACGTCCTCGTTGCCTTCAAATCCTCGTACACTTTGATTTGTTCCTTGAATTGCCACAAATGTTGGATTGGCTCCCAACTAGCTTCACTTTCTGGCAATCCCTTCCACTTGACGAGTAACTCATGTGTGGGAGGTTGGTTGGAATGACGCACCACACGATCCGACAAGATAATCTCTGGTTCCTTGTCATGTTGGATCCTCATGCCCATTGGTGCTCTTTGTGAAATTCCTCTGTTTGGATCATCCTGATCTTCCTTATACGGTTTCAGTACGCTTACATGGAAGACTGGATGAAACTTGATCCTCGGCGGCAACTCGACCTTGTAGGCTTGCTTTCCCACTTTCTTGACTATGGGGAAAGGACCCTCATATCTCCTGATAAGGCCACGATGCAGTCCAGAAAGTCTGGCATGAGCGTGCATCTTGACCAGCACAAGATCTCCAACCTGGAACTCTCGAGGCCATCTCTTCTTGTCGGCCCACTTCTTCATCCTCTTGGAGGCCTTTTCCAGGTAAGCTCGAGCCTCATCAGCTTGATCATTCCATCCTTTGGCAAACTTATAGGCTGATGGATTCACTCCAGTGTAGCCAGTGGCAATAGAACTCGGGGTCATAGGTTGTTGTCCCATGACAATCTCAAATGGGTTACGACCCGTCGCTTCACTCTTCTGCAAGTTGAAAGAGAATTGGGCAACATCTAGCAACTTAGCCCAATCTCGCTGGTTGGCACTCACATAGTGCCTAAGATATAACTCGAGCAAGGCATTGATATTCACATAATTATTACAGAATATATCCCTTAATTTGTACATGTTAGTGTTTCGATTATTATATTTTATAGTAATTATTTCGTTTTAATATCTTTGCAGGAATTTGAGCTTAAACGATGAATCCATATTAAGCAGTCACAAACGACAATTAAGCAATTTCAATGGTGGTATAAAACAAATCACAAACCTAAACCCAACACCTAGCTCACAACCTAAAATCCACAAACCTACACCCAACACCTAGCTCTTAACCTAAAATCCACAAACTTAAACCCGAAACCTAATTCATAACCTAAACCCCATCCATAACCTAAAACCAAACCCAATCCTACCCTCATTGATGAATCTTCCCCTCATCTCATCCTTATTCATCTTGGCTATTTTCTATAAATAGAGGATAATGGGGTGAGAAAAGGGGGAGAAAAGAGAAGGGAAAATAAGCAAATTAGGAAGAAAAATTCAATCCTCTTTCTCTCAAATTCACATCACCCTCACCACCACCACCTATCCCTCTTCCACTCATCCATCTCTCACTCACTCCACTCACTCAGCACACAGTCACCTCACCATCGCCACCACCGAGCTCCGCAACCGCCACCGTCACCACCGTGAAACAGGGGTGTGACAACCCTGTTTCACGTCCAATTTTCCCTCCACCACCACTCTCTGCTCCTCTCCCCTGTCCACACAACCGCCACCACCTCCGCACGAGTCCCACCACCACAACAGACCACGACTCGCCGCGACAGAACCACCGCAACCACGCCGCGAAACAGAGCCACACCGCGACTCTGTTCCGCCTCGCAGACCCTGTTTCCCATCATTTCTCGGCCTCTCTTCGTCTCGAGCTTCTTCCTGACTCCCTCTCTCGCGACCACCGTCACGACCAGACCGAGCAATTCCGCCACCACTTCGCGAGACAGCGTTCGCAACTCAGAAACAGGGAGCTCCTGTCCTCGTTTTCATTCTCTGTTTTTGCGGTTTTATTGGTGTTTTCTCACCCTCTATTTCTCTTTTTCAGGTTCTGGAGATGATTTGAGGACGAGGAAGGCCGCGAGGAGCGAAGGAAAGCCGCGAGAACAGGCGCTGTCGCGCTGGAGAAGACGACCGGGCGAGGCAGTACTGTAGCGAGGGCGGGAGAAAGTCAAATTCGGTTATTCGGCTATTCACACCCCCGGTTTTGCTCTGTACCACCACAGAGCGTTTTGGGACCATTTCCTCGGGATTTGTGCACAACCACCTGCTGATTTGCTGAGTGCCACCACATCGAGTTTGTGACGAACTAAATGGGTTGTATAAATTAATTTGATTCATTTTACTGAATTGTGTACTTAATTGTTAATTGCAATTTATTTCTGAATTTTTGATAAATTGCTTTCACCTTGCATGTTCGAGTAATTAAACTTGATATGCTTGGTAGTTAGAATTACCCTTTATCAATATTCAAAGCATGTGCTAAAAATATTAAGCTTAAACTTTGATTAAGTGTGCCCTAAAAAGACACTTAATACTTGGTAAAAGCGTATTTGCTTGAAATACTTTGTTAAGGTTTAAAAGAACATGATATAATTTAAATTGGATTTCAACGATCACATATTCGGTGTAAGCAAGGGATTTTCATCCCTAAAGCTTCTCGTAAATTCAGTAATTTAGATTAAATAATTTTGCTAACTCATTGGTGAGTCCAAGCCCACCAAACCCATCTCATTTTCATCTATCTTTTATTTTTCTTATTTTAATTTATTTTTAGTTTAGATTTAAAAATGCTGTAACCCCATTTCCTATAAATTAGTTTAATTAAATTCTAAATTTCAATTGCATCCACCTTCTTCGTGGGATAGACCCGTACTTGCCGTTGTCTACCAGTTAGGCACCGTGCACTTGCGGTTATTACAAGTGGGCTGAATTAACCTATTAATTTAGGTTAGTTAAATCTGCATCAGGCATTCATCCTTTCGGTTTGACCATCCGTTTGAGGATGAAAGCTAGTAGAGAAATTGAGGTCGGTACCCAATAACTTGAACAACTCAGTCCAAAATTTTTCCGTGAACCGAGTATCCCGATCACTGATGATAGATTGGTTACACCCCAATACTTCACCACATGTTTGAGGAATAAATGTGCAGCTTGCTCGGCTGTGCACTCCTTGGGTGTGGGAATGAAGGTGGCATACTTCGAAAATCTGTCCACGACCACAAGGATCCAATTGCAACCCTCTGATGCAGGCAACCCAACTATGAAATCTAAAGAAACACTCTCCCAAGGTCTCTCTGGGATGGGGAGGGGTTCAAGTAAGCCGGCAGGTGATTGTTGCTCCACTTTGTCTTGTTGGCATACAAGACAAGTCTTCACATATGCTTCGATATCATCCCTCATATGTGGCCAGTAATAGGAATCTTCAACAAGAGCAAGAGTCCGATGTATACCTGGATGTCCCGCCCACTTGCTATCATGGCATTCTTTCAAGACTTCCTTCCTTAGGTTGTCATGAGGTGGAACATAGATTCGCCTTCCCTTAGAGTATATCAAGCCATTCTCCACCCAAAACCGCCTTGTCTTCCCATATTTGACAAGAACTATGATGGTTTGAGCCATGGAATCATGTGTCAATCCTTCCTTTATGCGTTCCTTCAAGTTGCTTTGAGGTTGACTTATGTCAGCAAGTTCTCCTTTTCTACTCAAAGCATCTGCAACAATATTAGCTTTGCCAGGCTTGTACTCCAAAGTGTAATCGAACTCTGCCAAGAAATCTTGCCACCTAGCTTGTTTTGGTGTGAGCTTCTTCTGTGTCTGGAAGTAGCTAGTGGCAACATTGTCGGTCTTGACCACAAATTTGCTCCCAAGCAAGTAGTGTCGCCATGTTCGTAGGCAATGTACAACCGCAGTCATTTCCTTCTCTTGTACTGTGTACCGCCTCTCAGTGTCATTGAGCTTCCTACTTTCAAAGGCAATAGGATGCCCTTCTTGCATCAATATCCCACCAATAGCAAAGTCGGAAGCATCCGTGTGTACCTAAAAAGACATAGAATGGTTGGGAAGTGCCAACACCGGTTCTTCCACAATTGCCTTCTTCAATCCTTCGAAAGCTTGTTGGCATTTTGAACTCCAATTCCAACTTCGTCCCTTCTTGAGCAAGTCCGTCAATGGAGCGGCTATGGAAGAGTAGCCTTTGATGAACCTTCTATAATAGTTCACCAAGCCAAGGAAAGATCTTAACTCGGTGACTTTGGTTGGTGGTTCCCAATCTTGGATGGCTTGTACCTTGGACTTGTCCATACGAAGCTTGCCTTTGCCAATGATATGACCCAAGAATGTCACCTCCTCTTGGGCAAATGAGCACTTCTCCTTTTTGACATAGAGCTCGTTCTCCTTCAATGTTTGGAACACTTGCCTCAAGTGATCCACATGTTCCTCCAATGTCTTACTATAGATGACAATGTCATCAAGGTACACAACTACGAACCGATCAAGGTAAGGAGCTAGTACCTTATTCATTAGAGTGCAAAATGTGGCCGGCGCATTAGTTAAACCAAATGGCATGACTAAGAACTCGTAAGACCCGTACCTTGTAACACATGTCGTCTTTGGTTCATCTCCTTCGGCTATGCGGACTTGATAATATCCCGAGCGTAAGTCAAGCTTGGTAAAGTACCTTGCATCACCAAGTTGATCAAAGAGATCCGCAATAAGAGGAATCGGGTACTTGTTCTTGATAGTGACCTTGTTGAGTGCCCGATAGTCGATACAAAGCCGTAGGGATCCATCATGTTTCTTTTGAAATAAAACCGGCGCACCATATGGAGCTTTGGAGGGTCGGATATAACCAGCATCTAGTAAATCCTTTAGTTGTCTTCTTAACTCTTCGAGCTCAGGAGGTGCCATACGATAAGGAGCAAATGCAGGTGGCTTTGTTCCAACTTCTAACTCAATAGCATGATCCACCTCTCTCCTTGGTGGAAGTTTCTTAGGCAACTCGGCATGCATAACATCCTTATACTCCTTGAGAACATCTTGGACGGCCTTAGGTGCATTCACCTCTCCATCCATGGGACCTTCATCTTCCTTGAGGGTAGCCAAGTAAGTAGGTTCATTCCTCTTTACTCCTTTAGAAAGTTGGAGAGCGGACACCATTCTCTCCTTACTTATCTCCCTTACTACGGGCACAACACAAGGTTGTCCCTTCTCCATGATGCACATGGTGTTGGCATATGGTACCAGAAAAGCCTTCACCATGTCCAAGAAATCTATACCCAAATAAAATTTGTGCTCATCAATTGAGGCAATCGTTATGTCGACTTTACCTCGCCATTGTCCAAGCCGAATATCGGTGCCACGAGCTACATAATGTACATAATGTAGATAATGTAGCCAAGTGAGGTTGGCAAGTGTACATAATGTAGAGTTTTCCACATTGTTCTAGAGAGAGAGAGTTCTCTAGAACCTCCCATAAAGTTCCATAAGATTCTAGTCCTTAGATATTTCTTAGGAAGTGTGTAGAAACTCAATATAGACCGTTAGATTAAAACGATCACCACCGTCCATTGAGGAGGTGGAGTTGTATAAATAGGCTAAGACCTCATTTGTTGTAATCACCTCAGAGAATTCAAGCAATACAAGTTCTAGTTCTCTTTAGCTCTCTTGTGTGTTCTTAGCTTGCTTAGTTTTCCAAAGTCTAAGTAAGTCTTTTGTGGGCAAGGCTGACTAGCTTTCTTTGATAACTTGGGGCAAAGTTTGCTAGTGCCGCACGGGAAGTACCTTGTGAAAAGAAAGCCCGTGACACTAGGCGGCCGCCTAAACCGATTTTTAGAACACTGATAAGTAGTGACAGTTGCCCTATGAAGACTCACTTTCGCTACAAAATTACTCGGTTCCCTTAACCTAGCCATTATTTATTAGTCACAGGCTAATTCTTCAATAGGAACGTGGTCAGAGCTTAGGTTCTGCATCAGAATAACTTTTCAAAATAAAATTCATTAAATCAAATAAAATTCATTAAATCAAATTAATTAATAGGGTCGAGCCAAGTCAACCACATTGACCTTATTGGACCACCTCAAAATCTACATTTTTACTTTCATTTTACTTATTTGAATTACCATTATTATTATTATTATTATTATTATTATTATTATTATTATTATTATTATTATTATTATTATTTTCTTCTTAATTATCCAATGGATTCTTAGGGATCTGAAATTCTTTATATATTTTATCATTTATACTATGACAATGATCAAACGACATGAATCTAGCACAACAACTAAGAACAGAGAGCCCCTTTAAGTACAAAAACTAACTCTTTATTTTTTATAATTTTTGCTACATGACTGAAGCTAGGCTAATAATACCATGCCCCAAGGCTACACTTCCTTTGTTATTTCATCGCGGTATATATATTTTCCTTCAAATCTATTTATAATTAGAATTGTGCCTGTAAGCGGTCAATCACATCCTTTCCAACTTGGAAGGCTTTGGCAAGAACATCATCAGATATGGGTGGGTTTGATCCAAACACCGCGTCAGCAATAGTGATCGTACCAGGATTCTGACTGCTCAATGCAGCGAGTGCAACTGCGTTTCCATGTCCAACATTAGCTTGAAAGTGAATGAGGCCTATTGGGAAGACAAATGCATCTCCCTTCTTAAGTACCTTGGTAATTAGGCGATTCTCGGTGTTGGAGGTGACAAAGCCAACATAGAGAGTACCTTCTAGTACAGTCAAGATCTCACTGCCTCGTGGGTGCGTGTGTGGAGGGTTGATCCCATAGGGTGCAAAGTCTATACGAGCTAGTGAAATTCCTTGAGTGTTGAGCCCTGCTATTTGAGCTACATTCACAGCAGTCACAGCAGATCCTGTGGTTTTTGAAATGTTTCCAACCTTGTCTAGGCCCGAGAAAGAGAAATCACTTGGTTTAGCCATGTTCGGGTCCTTGCAGACAAAGCCGTTAACATTTACTGCAATGCACCAGAAACACAAACCACTATTTAATCAAGGATATATAACAAATTACTGTCAGATCCATAATGACACAAAAATTAGCCAACGTGAACTGACAACATTCTCAAACATTTAATGCAAGAATTCCATGTATCAGAAACTGAATGGATATGTACCTGAGTTGGCACGGTCAGCTACGCAGAAATCTTGCAGGGGACTTGGATCAAAGGCAAAGGTAGGAGAGTAGGTGAACACCATGGTTATTAGAGCAAATAAGATAATGATGTTTGCCATTATAGCTATCTCCTCACAATTTCAGTACTTTATAACTAAACTGAAGTAGTAGGAGCTCTAGCTGTGAAAGATAAGCTTGTAGAGCTCACTATTTATACTGAGTCATTTGAGACAAAGATTTGGAACAAATCAAAGAATAGAAAACTAATATAGCCTACCTAACTCATTGAAAATGTCAATCTTGCAAAGGTTTTGAATTAATTTTTAATGAAAGACCAACTCAATGAAGACTAAACCCCCCATTTTTCCTACCTAGTACTTCAGATATAATGTACAGGACTGACTGTGTCTACATGACGGGACTATTTCTTTACAAGGTAGGTATTATATTGTACAGTAGACATATCCTTCTAGATAGACCCGACTGGTCAATAAAATGTGGTAGCAAAAAGGGAAATGTGTACCTGCTAAAATGTGATTTCAACATTTTTCTTATTTGGGGGATAACCGCTAAAATTTTGCTCCCATTACAAGACCTAACGTCATAATAAACAAAGTCACATAAGGTGCCCCTCTCCACTGGAGGTTTAATTATAAAAAAAAAAAAAAAAAAAAAAAGTCACATAATGTCACAATAAACAAAATTTTAGAGGACAATTTCGAAAGTTTTTTGGTTTTGAATTAACCACATAATTTTGCTCCCTTATCAATAATGACATCACAATAATCATGTAGATCGTAGTCGAGAGCAGTAAATTTTCTTAGTTTTTGTAAAATAATTTTTTTGCTTAATGTCAAATTCTCAAAGATATCAACCCACAATTCAGGACTATTTCAAAAGTTTTTTTTTTGTTCAGGAGTTAACCAGTAATTTTTGTTTTCATTTCAATACCTAACGTCACAAAAAGTATAGATCCAAGTCTAGAGCTTTCATTTTTCTTAGAATTTTAAAAGTCAAAATTTTTGCTCAATTTCAAATGCTAAACCCACAATTTTGGACAATTTCAAAATTTTTTGGTTTCTGAGTTAACCACATAATTTTTCTCTCATTTCAATAATAACGTCACAATAATCATACTCACATGGATCTTAGTGTAGAGATTTAAAATTTCTTATTTTTAAAATTTTAAAGGCTTGAATGCCGATTTTGGACGATTCGACAAATTTTTTTATTATTGAGACCAACACTGAATTTCTGCTCCCATTTCCATACCACTCGTCATAATAAACACAGTTGCATAGATCCTATTCTAAAGCATTACATTTTCTTAGCTTTTAAAAATAAAATTTTTTGTTCAATTTCAAAGACTGAAACCCACGATTTAGGACTATTACGAATTTTTTTTTGTTTCTTAGTTAACAGTGCTCATATTTCAATACCTAACGTCATAATAAACATAGTCTCATTGATCCAAGTCAAAGGCTTTAAATTTTTCTTGGTTTTTTAAAAGTCACAATTTTTGCTCAATTTCAAAAGCTAACCCCTGGTATTAGACAATTTTGAAAGTTCTTTTGTTTCTGACTTACCACATAATTTTTTCTCCCACTTCAATACCTAATACAACAATAAGCATAGTCACATAGATCTTAGTTTCGAGCTTCAAATTTTCTTCGTTTTTGAGAAAATAAAAAATTTGGCTAAATTTCAAAAGCTTGGAATTTTGTTCGATTTCAACTTTTTTGTTTTTGAGATAATCTCTGAATTTTTGCTCTCATTTCAATACCTAACATCACAGTAAATAGAGTTACATAGATCTTAGTCTAGAACTTGAAATTTTATCAACATTTTAAAAGTGGAAATTTTTGCTCAATTGGAAAGGCTTCAACTCACGATTTTCGACAATTTCGAAAGTTTTTGTTTCTTAGTTAACCATATAATTTTTGCTCTGATATTAATACCTAACGTCAAAACAAACACATAGATCTTAGCCTAGAGCTTAAAATTATGTTAATTTTTTAAAAATAAATTTTTTTGCTCAATTTCAAAGACTACAACCCACGATTTTGGCCGATTTCGACAATTTTCTTGTTTCTGAGACAACCGTTGAATTTCTGCTCATATTTCCATACCACTGCTCATAATAAACACAACCGCATAAATCCTATTCTAGAGCATTAAATTTTCTTAGCTTTTAAAAATAAAAAGTGCTCAATTTAAAAGACTAACCCACGATTTTGGAATATTACGATATTTTTTTTGTTTCTTAGTTAAAAGTATAATTTTTGCTCATATTTCAATACCTAACATCATAATAAACATAGTCTCATAGATCCAAGTCCAAGGCTTTAAATTTTTTGAGTTTTTTAAAAGTCACAATTTTTGCTCAATTTCAGAATTTTTTTTTGTTCCGACTTACCACATAATTTTTGCTCCAATTTCAATACCTAACGCAACAATAAGAATAGTCACATAGATCTTTGTCTTGAGCTTCAAATTTTCTTAGTTTTTTAAAAACTAAGAAATTTGGCTAAATTTTAAAGGCAACCGCTGAATTTTTGCTCTCATTTTAATACCTAACGTCACAATAAACATAGTTATATAGATCCTAGTCTAGAGCTTTAAAATTTATCAATATTTTAAACGTGAAATTTTTTGCTCAATTGCAAAAGCTTTAACCCACGTCTTCAACAATTTCGAAAGTTTTTGTTTCTTAGTTAACCACATAAATTTTGCTCCCATATTAATACCTAACTTCAAAATAAACATAATCACATATATCTTAGCCTAGAGCTTTAAATTACCTTAGTTTTTTTAAAATAATTCTTTTTTGCTCAATTTTAAAACTAAAACCCACCATTTTGGACGATTTCAACAATTTTTTGGTTTCTCAAACAATATTATAATTTTCCTCATAATTTACCTAACGTCAGAATAAATATAGTCTCATAGATCCAAGTATAAGGCTTAAATTTTTCTTAGTTTTTTAAAAGTCACAATTTTTGCTCAATTTCAAAATTTTTGGACAATTTGTAAAGTTTTTTTTTTATACTTGCCACATAATTTTTGCTCACATTTCAATACTTAACACCACAATAAGCATAGTCACATAGATCTCTTAGTCTTGAGCTTCAAATTTTCTTAGTTGTTTTTTAAAAAAATTAAGAATTTGGCTAAATTTCATAGGCTTAAAATCTCATGATTTTCGTTGTAATCGTATTAATTTTTGTTCCTGTATTAATACCTAATGTTGAAATAAACATAGTCATATAAATCTTAGCTTAGAGTTTTAAATTACCTTAGTTTTTTAAAAATAATTTTTTTTTGCTAAATTTCAACAATTTGGAATAAGAAATTTGGCTAAATTTCAAAGGCTTTAACTCACGATTTTCGTCGATTTCAACAACTTTATTGTTTATGAGACAATAGCTGAATTATTGCTCTCATTTCAATACCTAACGTCACAATAAACAGAGTTATAAAGATCCTAGTCTACAATTATAAATTTTATTAATATTTTAAATGTGAAACTTTTTGTTCAATTGCAAAGGCTTTAACCCACGACTTTCGACAATTTCGAGAGTTTTTGTTTCTTAGATAGCCACATAATTTTTGCCCTCATATTAATACCTTACGTCAAAATAAATATAATTACATAGATCTTAGCCTAGAGCCTTAAATTACCTTATTTTTTGCTCAATTCCAAATACTAAAACCCACGATTTAGGACAATTTCGACAATTTTTTTTGTTTCTAATTCAATAGTATAATTTTTGCTCATATTTCAATACCTAACTTCATAATAAATATAGTCTCATAGATCCAAGTCTAAGGCTTTAAATTTTCTTAGGTTTTTTAAAAGTCACATTTTTTGCTCAATTTCAAAGGCTCACAATTTTGGATAATTTTTGAAGTTTTTTTAAAAAAAATAGTCACATAGATCCTATTCTAGAGCATTACATTTTCTTAGATTTTAAAAATAAAAATAAAAAAATTTGCTCAATTTAAAAGACTTTAACCCGTGATTTTGGAATATTAATATTTTTTTGTTTCTTAGTTAAAAGTATAATTTTTGCTCATATTTCAATACCTTTTTTTTTTTTTTTTTTTTTTTTTTAAAATTAACCTCCAGTGGGGAGGGGCAACTATGGGATGCCAGACCTTTATTAATAAATCAAAAAAAAACTTACAATCAATGCGGGGGTACATTACGACGTTACCCGCGTAAAGTCCACAAACAAAAAAAAACGAATAACTTGCAAACAATTGTCCGAATGGATATAAACAAACAGTAGAAAACCTCTAAGGACTGAAAATCAAAAAATATATAGAGCACGCGGACCTAAGCGCACACCCATAAAAATAAAACATAAAGCACAACCCAAACCGAAATAACTACGCCACTTCGCAAACAAATCCGCATAAGCACCAAACAATAAAAAAACAGCAGAAACAGAGTATACTCTGTTTTGCAAGCATTGTGGCCAGCCAGCGCACCTAAGCAAACAGTCCGGCCACAGCACCGCAGCAACATCCTACGCTGGTGCGTCACCAAGCTCGATTCCCTGCAATTCATTGCATCTAATTGACTGAATCAGCAGGTGCATTGTTGCAGCGTGTTCTGCACCATAGTGCACCCAAAGATCAGCTGATTGCAGCCCTCCGCAACACCCAAACGAACAACAAAACTGCTGCCCTCCATGTTGAGCCACGCCAACTCTGTTTAGCAACCGATAGTCCCTCCCATAGCACTCACCTAGCTGTCCCCAATACCCAGCCAGGCAAACCAAAACAGCCAAATGCGTGAACACATAATAATTTCAATACCTAACATCATAATAAACATCGTCTCATAGATCCAAGTCCAAGGCTTTAAATTTTTTGAGTTTTTTTAAAAGTCACAATTTTTGCTCAATTTTGGAAATTTTTTTTTGTTCTGACTTACCACATAATTTTTGATCCAATTTCAATACCTAACACAACAATAAGAATAGTCACATAGATCTTTGTCTCGAGCTTCAAATTTTCTTAGTTTTTAAAAAAATAAGAAATTTGGCTAAATTTTGAAGGCAACCACTGAATTTTTGCTCTCATTTTAATACCTAACGTCACAATAAACAGAGTTTTTTTTTTTTTTTTTTTTTTTTTGCAAATTGGGATGTTGACCCATTTTATTCATTTAAAAATCTACGCCCGAAGGCTACATGACTGACCCTATAGGGTTAACTAAAAGGCCGAAACAAACTCTCACAAAAGATAGGATTCACCAATACAAGCCTAGACAATAATCAATATTTGTACCTTTTGTTTTCTTTCCTAGTTCTATTGGATTTTCGGGGACAAATGCTGATATCTTTGGTGTAACGCCTCTTATTCATCTTTCCGTCTGACATAGCCCCTAAATCCAAATCAATGTTTGCTGCCTGTGGACCTAGCTCAGATTCTGAGTTGACTTCATCACTATCCTCACTAGTACTTTCGAGGGTATCGAGATTCAATTTCGGCAGTCGAAGTAGCCTATTTTCTTTGAGCAAAGATATAGCCTTATTCAAGTTGTCTCCAACTCTTTTATAATCCGGGGAAGTTTTGATAGCGTATTTGTCAAAATGTCTCTTTAACCTGAGCAAAGACTGAAAATCATCATCCGAGGGTTCCTGCACTTGCTGACCTTGCATAGCATCCCCTAGCTCTGCGCTAGTAGCACCGAAAAAAAACTCTGGTGTGGTGCAGGGCGCTGGCTGAGGCGAAGCCACGACCCCTATCTCGGTGAAGTGCGCAGACTGGGTCGAGGCCACGTCCGCTGCCTTGGTGCAGGGCGCTGGCTGGGGCGAGGCCATGGCCCCTGTCTTGGTGCAGGTCGCTGGTTGGGGGGAAGTCACAACCCCTCTTGAAGGGTAGAGCACTGGCTGCTGCGAGACCGGTTCTGGCTGAAAATCAGACCGTCTCAACACCCCCGCTATGAAGGTTGCATCGCTCGGCCTCCCTGAATCAGCATGCATCACTGTATTGCTTGTCGCGTCTCGCGACGCTGCCACAAGAATATGCTTAGAAAGGTTATTGCTAGTGTCCCCTGAGTCGACAGCATCCTCCTGTAGCAACGACTGTGCTTGTGGACCAATAACATTCTCAATCTCCGAAACTGTATACCCCACCTCCAAGAGGCAATCCTCCGTAGATTCTGGTACAACCGCGGCACTATCATGAGCCATTGTCTTGCCCACTAGCTGCTTATCCTCCTGAACACCCTCATCTTCATCGATATTCTCTATAAGTGACTCAAATTTGTTTGACAACACCACCGTTGCCGGAGCAATGGCCACTGGCCTCTTATCCCTAATTTCCTTGTTAATCTCCGCACCCTTGTCATTTTTTACACCACTCGTACCCACCTCTTGGATGGGCAATTTTTCTTTTTTGGTAACTGGTATGTATTGTTGCTTGACAGTATTGGTTTCGACTTTTGGTTTGACTGCCTTCGCTGCTTGACCTAGGTAAAAAACTCTTCCACTGCCCTTTAGGCCCAACTTTTTTCTACAAAAATCCTCCCGATGCCCTATCAAGGAGCAAAAATCACAGTATTTGAAGCCTGGATATTCTATCTTCTGCCAGAAGCCCCTATTATTAGCCCGGTCAATCCAAACTCTAGTTGGTAATTTCTCCGCCAAAGTCATCTCCACGCAAACACGGGCAAAACCCGGGCGCGATAGGCATCGAATATGATCATCCATCAGCAAGAAACCACCAAAAGAATTCACAATTGCTTTTAAAATAGGGGGATGAAATAAATGCAAAGGTAAGTTAGGAAGCTCTACCCACAATGGCACCGATATCGGGTCCTCCTTCAAACTGAATCCATCATGCCAACGGAATGCTTTGAACCGAACTCCACGAATAAAAAAGGAATCTCTCGATAGAACTTTCATTGCTTCCACCTCAGATTGAAGTCGAACTAACACGTGCCTTTGATTCAGTAAACCAAGCGAAAAATCGCCTAGGATTCCCCAAGTTCTGTGGATCGAATCGCGGATATCTTCCAATGTTGGTCGATAACTAGAGAACTTTAAAACAATCACATGATTTTCCATGAACGCTTCGCCACGTACTTCATCCGTGGCCGTGAGTCCAATTGCTGGTGCTCCATCTTTGCGAAAACAAGTTCCTTCTACCTGAGCCTCCGCAACTTCGTCCACCAAAAATTTGCCAAAAATTTGGGCGAAAAATGGTTTAGCCGATCCTTCCACGGTTCCCCCATTGCCAGGGCCCCCCGCCATGGAGGGAGGGATGGCGGCTAGAGGCGCCAGAGGACGGCTAAGCAAGCCCTGCTTCCAGCGTTAACCAATTGAGCACAAAACCACACTTCACGTGTCAGTGTTAGGGGCGGCTTTGAAGGCTGGCAGAAACACCTCGTCAAAGCAGAGCAAAAGCCGCTTGTTGTAGATAATAGCGGCACAGAAACCAGCAGGAAGCGGCTTCTGCGGCGAGCCCTGCGGCTTCGATGAGCCCTGCGGCTTCCGGCGACGAGCCCTGCAACTTCCTGCGGCGTCCTGCGATGCGACGAGCCCCGTGGCTGCGACTAGCCCTGCGGCTGTGACACCTGCGACGAGCCTCCTTCTTGAAGCCCTGCGACGAGCCTCCTTGAAGCCCTGCTCCTCGCCTCCCTGCGACTAGGGTTTCAGTCGCCTCCCTGCGGCTAGGGTTTCAGTCGCCTCTCCTCAGGTTCCCTTTGATACACCCATTATCAAGAAGAATGTTAAAGACAAAATATGAACCTAAAGAAAATTTTCCATCAACAAGCTTACAAGCTTCAGCAAATGGCAATAATCTGAGCATACAATAAACAGAGTTATATAGATCCAACTCTAGAGCTTTAAATTTTATCAATATTTTAAACGTGAAATTTTTTCTCAATTGCAAAGGCTTTAACCCACGACTTCAACAATTTCGAAAGTTTTTGTTTCTTAGTTAACCACATAAATTTTGCTCCCATATTAATACCTAACTTCAAAATAAACATAATCACATAGATCTTAGTCTAGAGCTTTAAATTACCAAAGTTTTTTTTAAATAAATTTTTTTGCTCATTTTCAAAACTAAAACCCACGATTTTGGACGATTTCGACAATTTTTTGGTTTCTCAAATAATATTATAATTTTTGCTCATAATTTGGACTCAAATTGTGAAGTTTGGGACAACATGAATGAGTTTATACATCTTGTTTGTAGAACATCAAATCCAATTAACTTCCATAATGTAATTTACACCTGGTTTTAACAAATGAATGAAATAATTTCAATTTTCTCAACATGTAATCAAACAAGAATGAAGGCGTAGCTAGTTCACAAGCCTGCAGTTCTTCCTAATCTCTCCTTTTCTGCCTGTAACAACATCGATAGATCCCATACGTACCATTGCAGATGCAAACTTTTTAGCCCACATCGAAGAGTGTCTTGCATTGTTCCTTACAATCCTAGATGTCAAAGGACTTTCATGAAGCGTTTGATCTGAAGTTAACAAGCCTCTTCGGTTCATCAACTCTTTATAGTACGTATTGTCTAGCCTATTCGGCGTCACAATCTCAAGTGGCACAGTAGGGTCTCGAGTATTAGCTGCATTACTAGATGGTGAAGGACACTTAGTTCTTAACAATGCCGCGTACCTCCTATCCATTGAAGGGTCTGGTTTATTCGTAGAGTTGAAGGCGAAGGCACGGTCTGAGAAAGAAGAACAATGTGAAACTCCAATGGAATGTGCTCCAGAGAGTGTCACCATTTCGTCTAGGGTCAGTCCTTTCCGCGCAAAGTCCTTCTGGATTTGTTTGGCATTGGAAAAAGGAGATGGGATGTTTTGAAGTACTTCATCCTCTATAGAGACACGTCCATCACGTCGTCCTGCTGGAACATCGTAAATTATTCCACCGGCCTTGTATGCACTATCACGAGCTGCGAACGCAAGGATGTCTGAGCATGAAACAGTTTGTGGACATGCAGCTTCAATTTCAGCTTTAGCCTCATCAATCACCTCGAATCCTCGCAAACTCGGGTTATTAACTACACTTTCTTTCTCCGCTGGATTTCCTGGCGTTGAGTCTAGTAGTACTGATGCATCACAACCCTGAAATAATAAGATCAGATGATTGATTAATTATAGATTGACCAAATCTTACTAAGCTTAAACATGTCAAAGTTGACATTTTTATGTTACAAAAATACCATAGATTTCAATATTATAAGTTATATCATCATATCAAAGCCCATTTTTGATAAATATTATAGGTTATATATATGAGATAACTTACCCTAACGAAACAATCATGGAAGTGCATCCTAATTAAACCAGCTGCAATGCCTGGATTACGCGCTACTGCTATGTTTACTGCTTTTCTCACAATAAGTTCTGCGGATGGACATGTCGAATGATAGAATCCAACCTTAAGAGATGTTGACGACGCCATTGCCATCATAGAGATGATTAAGAAAATGATCAATGCATTAGTCTTCATTGTGATAGAATGAGATCAACAAATGCTATAAATGAACTTGCTGAATGAGATTGAATGTTCAGCTTTGGTTGCAAGTGTGTGAGTTAGACACAATGAATTGGAAGCTAGAGTTGGAGATGAGATTTGATTGATTGTGTAAATGGGCATTTATAGACAGGGGTGGTGGATAAGAAAACGTGTGAAGCAGAGTAGTTTGTTTAAATTTGAACATTTCTCTTCCGAGTAGCTTGTTTGTTTAAGTTAATTGACTTCTTAATCAATATGTGAATTGGTAAGATGTGGAGACATTTTTTTAATCATATGTTTTTAAGGCCAAGGTGAAATGTTTTTTTGTGTCTTTGGACTTCTGTGTATAATGTTATCTAGGGTTAATTCGATTTATTTGTTTTATTCACATTAACATGGGATTTAGAGGAGGTTTTTTTACAACTTCGAGATACACATAAACACTTTGAGATTTCATCAGTCTTTCAAGATAACTCAACGTCACCCTGCTGATCGCAAAAACCTGGTTTCCTAATATTTTCGTAAAATGAAAACAAAATTTTACTATCTTTTACATAGCGTACAACAGAGTGGTAACACGACAGGTTGGGGTGCATCCAGTGATTAACCTCGATAATGCATATTCTGATTTAAATCAGCTAGGCCTGCATCCATATTCGAGATGTATAAGAACTCTCCGACCACTCATTTCGATAAGTAGATTTGGTATTAACATTTTGGAGCTGCAATTTAGAAATTAAATAAGTAAAGTATATTAGAGTATATAGGATTATGGGATTGTGATATATGCTTATTGTAAACAAAATCAATTATAAGCAAAGTCAAATGTAGTCTAAATTCATGAATAAGAGAGTTGAGTCAGAAATTGTAATTAGGTAAGGTGGAGTACCAGTGATTTGTTGTTCAAAATAAAAAAGATATAAAAGCACAACCATGCATGGATTGTACTTGAGACAAAGTCACTGTCTTTGATCAGGTCTCTCTCTGTGAGACAAAATTATCAAACTTTATGACTAAAAAAATGGGCTGTTGCATGTGAGATTTTATCAGTTTAGCTAGAAGGAAGGTTTGAACAGTAATCACTTTGTCACAACATTCGATCATTAATGGGTATGAAGTCAATATTTTCTCACCATCTCGATCCTACTATAAAATTTTGAGTGAGAAACCTTCAACACTCTAAAAAATGTACTGGCAAAGATGAGGAGGAACTTGCCAAAGATGTTCAAAAGCCAGCTAGTGTGGTTGCAAGGTAGCTCACTACTCCAAGACTCCAACAACTCTCTCTAAATATACACATTTAGTATTATCTTTTACCAAATCATGTTGCGTGTGTTTACAAAATAGAAATCAAAAAAAAAAAAAAAAATTGTTCTTCATTTTCGTATATATGTTGCAATGATCCCATCCCGATACCTAACTCGAACCTACATTTTCCTAAAAGTTTTAAACCCGTATTACTGGAAGGAACAAGCTTACACTTGACACATTGGAACAATCTACATTTTCGTAAAATTTCATATCTTATTTGTTATCCGTTTACATACCTCGGCGTCCCCATTTATCAAGGTAGATGCAAAATTTCATTTTTTGATGCCTTGATAAGTAAAATACAGCAGCGGATCCAGGGTTGGAAATCCAGACTCTTGTCGCCAGGGGGTAGATTGACGTTGATAAGACATGTTTTATTGTCAATGCCAATTTATACCATAGCAGCTACAGTCGTCCCTATTAAGGTCCTGCAATCCATTCAGAAAATGATTGCAGACTTCTTTTGGGGAGATCATGAAGGGAGACATAAGCGGAAATGGATAACATGGAACAAAATCAGTGTTCCTAAGGAGGAAGGTGGCCTAAATGTCAAAAATCTGAATAATGTTATAAGAGCTTTTCGCATTAAGTCTCTTTAGAATCTTATAAACACCAACTCTTTATGGACAAATTTTCTAAGGCATAAATATTTGCAGGAAGGGGTTCCAATCAGAAAACAAGAAATAAAAGTTGGGGCTTTTCTGTTCATAAAAGAGTTGTTGATGCATAAAGAATTTATAGTTGCAAACTCCACGTGGCGGATCTCTAAAGGTATTGTCTGCTTCTTTTAAGAACACTGGGCTAGGGATGAAATCTTCACTAGAAATGAGGAGGCGGTAAGAAATGACACTTGGCCTACCCTAAAGAAAATGCACATGGAGAATTTCAGAATGCTAAGTCCGGATTTGCAGAGAAAAGCTCAAGAGCTCTACAAGACAATAGTGAAAGGTGAAGTTGGCGACCGTGACTCTAGAATATGGATCCCAAATAATGATGGCATGTTCTCGATTAGCTCAGTATGTAAAATTCTAAGTGGTAGAGGGACACAAGATGATATTTGGAATTGGATTTGGCATCCGTTATTGCCTTCTAAAATTTTTATCTTCATCATATGGAAAATTATTAAAAGGGCCTTACCCATTGATGGGAAAATTAGAAGAATTGGTTTTCAACTGACGTCTAAATGTGGCTATTGTTTTCAATCTGGGGAGGAAACTATGAAACATCTTTTCTTGGAAAGTGAGCTAGCAAGAAGGGTGTGGGGACACTTTGATTTGGTGTTTGACATGCACATTCATAGAAGGGTTGAAGTCTACACTATGCTTAAGGCGTGGTTTAGGAAAGCGAATAAATCTTCCTTATCAGGTACCCTCATCCATCTCACTCCTCTTTTCATCCTATGGGAAATATGGATTCAGAGAAATAAAAAAACTTTATGAAGGAAAGGATTTCTCGTCATGCTATGTGATTATTAAAGTTTATTACTGGATTAAGTGTGTGGCAAAAATTTTTACTCCAAGAAATAAAGGAGCCCAATGGGGTTTTGCTCCGTAGATTGGGCATACAGGAAAAGAAAGTAGAAATGTCTCCTCCCCGGGTACTTTATTGGGCATTTCTTCCTACAGGATGGTATGTGCTAAATGTAGATGGTTTTTGTATGGAGAATAATACTACAGGAGGTTTTGTTATCAGAAATGATGAGGGCAAATTTGTAACAGTTAGATAGTGTAGTTTTGATGAAGGAGCAAATAATTCTGCAGAGACGAGGGCTTTGCTTGAAGGTTTGAGATCTTGTATTGATATGGGAATTCAAAATTGTGTGATTCAAACAGATTCATTGTTGGTTAAACAATGGATATTCCAATAAGCAAATATTCCTTGGTTTCTTAGCAATTGATGGAGGGAGATCAGAGAGATGAGTAAGGCTTTGGCGTGGCATTGTGTACACGTGTTCAGGGAGACTAATTCGGTGGCGGACGCCTTGGCTAGATTGGCGCAAGTGGAGCAAATGTCTCGATTTTATTCTTGGGGTTCACTTCCTAAAAGAATAAAGTCTCTTATTATTCTTGATAAGAATAAGACGGCGTACTTAAGGTTTCCGAGTGCTAAATGAATATGTTTTTGAAGTATCTTCCATCACATACTCTGAGAACAGGTTGGGAGTGGAATCGCTGTGCGGAAATGTTGTTGAAATATGCAGGAAAACAGGGAGTACTATCTCTGTTTTCCAAGGCCGGTGGTGCCGCGAATACGCAGAGTGGTGGACGGTGTGCTTGCTACTGCGAGATGTTGGGGGAAATTCAGCGTGTGGCGGGTCTGCAAAGCGCTCTTTTGAGCTCTGCAGGTGGAATGCGCGGAGATGGCTTGGGAACAGAGGTGCGTTAGTTGTGTTGAGCTGCTGTTATGTTCACTCAGTTGCGCATCTGTTGCGCACTCTGCCAACAGAGGGCATAATGAGGTCTCAGATGGTTGCTTTACAGAGCGGGAAGGTCGTTTGCATCCTGTTTTGATGGTAGTTTATCTTGGGGGTCAGCATGTGCGTGGTCTTATATGGCAGAGCCTTGGGTTTGCAACGGCCTGGATGGGGTTGGCTGCAAGTGGTCAATGCAAGTTGCTTTCTTGCATTTTGCAAGGTTTGGTTCTAGTTGCATTAGGGTGCAAGATTGTTAGGAATGCAAGTTGGTTACACGCAAGTTGTAGACTCTGTGTGCAAGTTGCAGATTTGGCTTTTATCAATTTTGCAAGATTCAAAAAAAAAAAAAAGATTTAGATTCTATTAGCATAGGTTTCCTAACTCGTTTTAAATTGGGATACTATGTAATTGCTACATCTATATATAGAGGCTCATATCAATGAATAAAAGAGCTCTTTGTTTCCCCCTACTTTTGTTTTGCTTTTTTTACGTTACTTTCAACACGTTATCAACACGAGCCCTAACCCTAACAGCTATTAAGAAAAAATCCCTACGCAAATACCATTCGCCGTTAGCGTCCGTCTACCGCTAAGGATTGATAACAATTCAGCACTTATTGCCATGATTGCTGATGAGGTATGAATATTATACTTCACTTGCCTAGCTTCTCTAGATGTCCAATGGATGTACTCATTTGATTTATGTTGCCATCTGTCTTATAGTTCCTTTTCTATCATCCATTTTGATGTTCTTCAAAATTCTTATGTTCTTCTATAGATGAAACTAGAGATTTTTTTATAGGATTTTTATAGATCCATTGCCTTTTGATATGCTGTAATTGGTAATTTTGACTCAGAACCTTGTATAAAACTGCGAATTAGAGTTCCTGACTAGGTTTTGGTTCATAATTTAATGATTTTATTGACGGATATGTCAAGGGCAAGCAGAAATTACCTCGAGATTCAGGCAATGGTGTTGTCCCTGTTAGCAAGATCTGAAAATGCCTAAGATGGTTTGTTTTAAGGTTTAGTAACCTACCTTTATGTTGCTAATGCCATCTTGCTTAGTCGGCAAGATTTGTTGGTGATGATGCATAATCGACTGATTTATTTATCTTAAATATGCCTAATTGGCAAGTCTTGTTGGCGATGATACCATAGGTCACCGAGTTATTTATCTCATTGGAAACAAGCTCACCCCAGTGTTTTCTTTGGGTATTTTTATTTATTTAGTTTCGGTGATCAGATTTATTATGTGTAGAACATTTGGGTGGTAGCTGTTGTTGGCATTAGACCCCGCATGGCGTGAGTTCTAAATAAAGTCCTAATTGTTGATATTCTCATGAAACGGAAGAAAATTGTTGGGAACTATCGTCCTCTTTATGTTGAAACATGGACATGATGCTCAGTACTCAAAATGGATGCTTGATGATCTGAAACTAGTTCTTAATCAAATGGGAATAACGTTTGGGAATGAATTTTTTGCCTGAGTAGTGGTTTGGAGAAGGGGAATCATTCCAAATATGTGATTTTTGTGTGTATACAATCAGAAATATTTGCTGGAAGATTTATGACGAGGAATGGATTTTGTCCATGGATTTTGATTCACCAATTATTATGTGTTCAACAACCTATAATTCTAGGAAAATGTTTATGCTCACTATCTTGGACCCTTGCAAATTCGATTTTTGTTTTAACACTTCTACAGTGATAAGAAATATTGTTGCACAACAATGACTTCTCTGTTGTCGTTCATTAATTTGATTATGATGATATCCAAGTAAGTTTTATAGCTTTTGTGAATTAATTTGATTATTTACTTTACGATATTTTCTACTCCATTCCCTCTAAGTCGGACTATGGAAGTTCGCACCAAGTCAAACAGTGGGGGTTCGCATTCGCTCCGAACTATGACAATTCGTGAAGCTTGAACTATGGTATTTGCTCCGAACTATGGCAGTTCGTGTAGCATTGAACGATGATCGTTCATGACCATTGTTTGAAACTTCGAGTTTCATTCTAATCCAGTTCCATGGATATCTGTTTCTCGGAAGCATTGACTCAGAAACACTAATTTTTTTCAAGGGGATATTTGTAGACCTATCCAACCAACTTGCGGACCATTTAGATATTTTATGGCGTTGGTTGATGCGTCGACACGCTGGTCACATGTCACACTACTGTCCACCCGATATGTTGCATATGCTAAACTATTAGCCCAGATTATTCGGCTGAGGGCTCACTACCCGGATTACCCTATTAAGTCAATTTGATTCGATAATGCCGGAGAGTTTACATAAAAAACATTCGATGATTATTGCATGTCCATTGGGATTGATGTTGAACATCCGGTTCCCCATGTTCACACTCAAAACGGTCTCGAGGAAGCCACCATCAAGAGGTTACAGATGGTCGCTCGGACGTTGGTTATGTGCACCAACCTGCCTATATCCGTACGGGACTATGCAATTTTGCACGCAACAATGTTACTCTGTTTGAGTCCGGTTGCCACCCAACCATTCTATGCGTCACAGCTGGTGACTGGGTACGAACCAGATCTTTCTTACTTACGCATTTTTGGGTGCACGGTTTATGTGCCAATTGCGCCGCCACAACATACCAAGATGGGGCCTCAACGAAGGATGGGTATATATGTGGGATGATACACCATCAATTATTCGCTACTTGGAACCCTTGACAGGCGATCTCGTTACCGCACGATTTGCGGATTGTCACTTTGATGAGACAGTCTTCCCGTCGTTAAGGGGAGATAAGAAAGTTAACGTTCAACGGGAACGACAGGAATTGTCGTGGTCTGTCCCCACTTTGTCTCATCTTGATCCTCGAACCGCATAGTCCGAGAGTGAGGTGCGGCGAATTCTTGATCTTAAAAGCGTAGCAAATAAGTTGTCAGACACTTTCATTGATATCGCTAAAGTGACGAGATCACATATACCTGCTGCAAACGTGCCTGCAAGGATTGACATCCCCACCACAGGACGTAGCGCTGCCCCGGGAGACGCCGGGCACTGCACCGCCGCCCGTGATGGAAACGGTGTGCGTGGTACCCTTGCGGCTAACCAGTCATCTGATCCCACGAGGAAGCACGGTAGACCACTGGGTTCAATGGATTCTCGTCCTAGGAAGAGGACGCAGACGGCACAAACCAATCCATCTGACATTGCTATCTCGATTGAACCATCCCATGAGAATATCCCAGACTATGGATATGTCTGAGAGGAGTCATCGTTGGGGGACGCCTCAACATCGGTACCTACTCCCGAGAATAGAGAAATCTCGGTCAATTATGCATACATAGATGGGACATGGAATCGAAACGAAATCATCATCGATGATGTATTTGCATACTCGGTTGCACGTGAAATCATAGCTTCCCCGCTCCGTTGAAGAGTGTCAATGTAGAGCTGACAGGCCAAAATGGAAAGATGCGATCCAGGCTGAATTTGATTCCCTAACGAAACGGAAGGTGTTTGGGCCGGTACTGCCAACCCCTCCAGGTGTAAAACCCGTCGGATTTAAATGGGTATTCATTAGGAAGCGTAATGAGAAAAACGAGATTGTGGGATATAAGGCTCGTCTCGTGGTGAGGAGACATATTCTCCCGTAATTGACGTAATAACGTTCCGCTACCTTGTCAGTTTGGTAGTTTCCAAAAAATTGAATATGCAGCTTATGGATGTGGTTATGGCATATCTCTACGGGGATCTAGATACAGAGATATACATGAAAGTCTCGGATGGACTTCGTTTGCCCGAATCAAGTAGCTCTAAACCACGGAGCACATTTTCTATCAGATTGAAACGTTCACTTTACGAATTGAATCAATCTGGACGGATGTGGTATAACAAAATAAGTAAATACTTGATCGGAAGGGGATACATAAACAATGAGTTATGCCCACGCGTGTTCATTAAGAGAACAAGTTCCGAGTTTACTATTGTTGCAGTTTATGTCGATGACATGAATTTAATTGGAACTCTAGAGGAGTTAAAGGAAATTACTGAGCACCTGAAGTCTGAATTCGAGATGAAGAATCTTGGGAAAACACGGTTTTGCCTCAGATTGGAGATTTAATACTGTGCCGATGGGATTATGATTCACCAATCGGGCTATATTCAGAAATTGTTAAAGCGCTTTAATGAGGATAAAGCTAAGCCTTGTAGCACTCCCATGATCGTTCTGAGTCTGGATCCGAAGAAAGATTCATTCCGTCCCAAGGAGGAGGACGAGGCGTTACTAGAGGCAGAGGTGCCCTACCTAAGTGCAATAGGCGCATTATTGTACTTAGTGCAATGTACGAGACCAGACATCTCATTCGTTGTGAACTTATTGGCTCGATTTAGCTCTGCGCCGACACGCCGACATTGGACTGACATTAAAGACATATTTCGATACCTAAGAGGTACGATTGATATGGGCTTGTTTTATCCCTACAGAGAGAGATCAAAATCGGACGTTGATCTTCACGAAATGGGAAAATTCCCAAAAACCGACAGCGGGGCCACATCTCCCACCGCCGGTCAAGCCATCGTCAACGCCGGCGAACGTGCTACCACTCACTTTGGTCAGACTCCAAGTGATGACTTAATAGGTTTTGCTAATGTCAGGTATCTCTCTGACCCGCACAAAGGACGTTCCCAAACGGGTTATATCTTTACTATGGGGAACACAAAAATATCTTGGAGGTCGACAAAACAGACTCTTGTTGCTACTTCTTCGAATCATGCAGAGATTATTGTTTTTCACGAAACAGTTCGTGAATGTGTATGGTTGAGATCCATAATTAGGCATATTCGAAGTACTTGTGGTTTGAAATCAACCACAGATGAACCTACGTGCATTTACGAGGATAATGCCGCTTGCATTGAACAAATGAAGCTAGGTTACATCAAAGGCGACAATACTAAGCATATATCGCTGAAGTTCTATAATCAACAGCAACAAATGCTCCTGAAAATTGATGTAAAAGAGATTAGATCTTATGACAATGTGGCTGATCTTTTCACGAAAACTTTATCAAAAGCAACTTTCGAGAAACATGTATGTAGTATCGGACTACGTAAATTGTCTGATCTCCCTTGATTGTCGGTATCAGAGGGAGATGTTGGCATCAGGGGGAGATTTGATGCACAACGAAAATTTTCTCGAAACGTTTAACTTCATCTTCAAGGAAAGGACGCGTTGTACTATTTTTCCCACTGCGTTTTTGTTACTTGGCAAGGTTTTAACGAGGCAACATAGCATGCGTCATCAATGTAACGTAACGTCGTGTTTGGACATCACAAGGGGGACTGTTGCAGTGAAACTATGATTGTGTAACTAGTCCAAACGAGGAAGAATATCTTATTTGTTATGAAGTAGGATTTAGATTCCTTATTGGCATATGTTTCCTAACTCGTTTCAAATTGGGATACTATGTAATTGTTACCTCTATATATGGAGGCTCATATCAATGAATAAAAGAGCTCTCTGTTTCCCCCTAATCTTGTTTTGCTTTCTTTACGTTACTTTCAACACTTTTCATATAATTTTTATCGTAACAGTATTAAATGTCATATAAAATTTATGGTCCAATAAACTTACAATATTTTATGGTAAGCCTCTTTTGTGTGATACAATACTAATTAGGGGTGGGCACGGTCCGGATCGGTTCCAAATTTGGAGGAACGTAACTCGAACCGTTTAAAATTAACGAATCCGGTCCGGTCCGGATCCCCTCATTTTGAACATTGGAACCGAACCTAACTCGAACCGTTTGGAACAGTCCGGTTCCTACGGTTCCAAACGGTTCCAAATTTTCTTTTTTACGTCCTTGACCAATGAATCTTGAGACAAATTTTCTTGGAATCCAAGAATAAGAACAGAAACATGTCACATTCTTCCATTTCATTTAGTAACAGTAAAAAAAAATTCTACAAATGAAAAACTGCAGTAAGAAACACTAGAAAACTAAGCTTACATTGTCAATCAAACTTGGCCATAATTAACAAAAAATTAAACCAGCATTATAAAATAAAAAAGATAAAAACTTACTTTCCAGAGTGAAGCAACATCCTGACAAATCCAACGAGCGGTACAGTGTCCTCCAAAATCTGATCCTCCCAATCGACCCACTCCTCATTCTCCTCCTTCTTCTCCTCAGTCAAGAACCTTTCATTAACATGAGCATTCTTCGAAGAAGACCCGGAAACAACAGCTTTCACCGACTCCTCGCCCCCGCTCACATCGACATGTGAGATGACTGGCTTTCGCAGCAAATCCGGGCTCAGAGCATCCACTCCTTCGGCTCTCTCGCCTTCGGAATCTGATTTTAGGGACCGGAAGCGTGTGTGGAGGGATTTGTAGGAGTTGGAGAAGACAACTCCTCGCCCCCGCTCACATCGACATGAGAGATGACTGGATTTCGCAGCAAATCCGGGCTCAGAGCATCCACTCCTTCAGCTCTCTCGCCTTCGGAACCGGATTTTAGGGATCGAAAGCGTGTGTGGAGGAGGGATTTGTAGGAGTTGGAGAAGACGATGAAGGAAGGGAAAGAAGATTAGGTTTGGAGAAGCGTGTGTGGAAGAGGGATTTGGAGAAGCGTGTTTAGTTTCTATTTTTATTCTAATTGTGATTTGAAACGGGTCCAACCCGGACCGTTTCTTTTTAAATAATAGGAATCTAAAAACACAAAATTAAAATCCGGACCGTTTAGAGAAAAACGGTCCGGTTCGGTTTGAATCCGCGGATCCTCGACCCGTTTGCCCACCCCTAGTACTAACCAATAGTTTATATAACTCACAGTGCAAAACTAAAATAAACTATCATTTGTTTTTATTTTTCTACAAGAATAATTGTCCTATAACCAATGTAAAATATGAAAATATATATTTTCATGTGTTTTATTTGACATAAAAATTTAAAATTGAAGTTTCTATCTAAACAATGAGTATTAAATCAAGCAAGTAAATTTTCCTTTAGAAGAGTAGTTCGATTGAAATTAATAATATAATTATTAAATAAATAAGTTCGAAGACGGGATGGGCGAGATTGAAAATCTTCATCCCGATCCCATCCCACTCTAAATTGGGATAGAAATGGGTTTGATTAATCCCAAAATGACCCGAAAAATTGGGACGGAATCGGGATCGCAGGATGGGATGCCCACCCCTATTTCCAAAGGTGCATCACACATATAATGCTAAAAGACATTTTTTTTTTTTAGGCAATAAGACCTTAATATGTCATTTAAGGAAAAAAAAAAAAAAAAAAAAAAAAAAAGTGTCCCATTACACTTATTTTGCATGAGCTAATTGATGAGGGAGATTCAAGTATTCAACTGGGGACTCAAATTGTGAAGTTTGGGACAACATGAATGAGTTTTATACATCTTGTTTGTAGAACATCAAATCCAATTAACTTCCATAATGTAATTTACACCTAGTTTTAACAAATGAATGAAATAATTTCAATTTTCTCAACATATGTAATCAATCAAGAATGAAGGCCTAGCTAGTTCACAAGCCTGCAGTTCTTCCTAATCTCTCCTTTTCTGCCTGTAACAACATCGATAGATCCCATACGTACCATTGCAGATGCAAACTTTTTAGCCCACATCGAAGAGTGTCTTGCATTGTTCCTTACAATCCTAGATGTCAAAGGACTATCATGAAGCGTTTGATCTGAAGTTAACAAGCCTCTTCGGTTCATCAACTCTTTATAGTACGTATTGTCTAGCCTATTCGGCGTCACAATCTCAAGTGGCACAGTAGGGTCTCGAGTATTAGCTGCATTACTAGATGGTGAAGGACACTTGGTTCTTAACAATGCCGCGTACCTCCTATCCATTGAAGGGTCTGGTTTATTCGTAGAGTTGAAGGCGAAGGCACGGTCTGAGAAAGAAGAACAATGTGAAACACCAATGGAATGTGCTCCAGAGAGTGTCACCATTTCGTCTAGGGTCAGTCCTTTCCGCGCAAAGTCCTTCTGGATTTGTTTGGCATTGGAAAAAGGAGATGGGATGTTTTGAAGTACTTCATCCTCTATAGAGACACGTCCATCACGTCGTCCTGCTGGGACATCGTAAATTATTCCACCGGCCTTGTATGCACTATCACGAGCTGCGAACGCAAGGATGTCTGAGCATGAAACTGTTTGTGGACATGCAGCTTCAATTTCAGCTTTAGCCTCATCAATCACCTCGAATCCTCGCAAACTCGGGTTATTAACTACACTTTCTTTCTCTGCAGGATTTCCTGGCGTTGAGTCTAATAGTACTGATGCATCACAACCCTGAAATAAAAAGATCAGATGATTGATTAATTATAGATTGACCAAATCTTACTAAGCTTAAAAAGGTCACATGTTACAAAAATACCGTAGATTTCAATATTATAAGTTATATCATCATATCAAAGCCCCTTTTCGATAAATATTATATATGAGATAATAATCTAGGAATATAATACTTAGAATAAAAAAACATGAACTTACCCTGACGAAACAATCATGGAAGTGCATCCTAATTAAACCAGCTGCAATGCCTGGATTAAGCGATACTGCTTTGTTTACTGCTTTTCTCACTATAAGTTCTGCAGATGGACATGTCGAATGATAGAATCCAACCTTAAGAGATGTCGACGACGCCATTGCTATCATAGAGATGATTAAGAAAATGATCAATGCATTAGTCTTCATTGTGAAAGACGGAATGAGATCAACAAATTCTATAAATGAACTTGCTGAATGAGATTGAATGTTAAGCTTTGGTTGCAAGTGTGTGAGTCAGACTCAATGAATTGGAAGCTAGAGTTGGAGATGAGATTTGATTGATTGTGTAAATGGGCATTTATAGACAGGGGTGGTCGATAAGAAAACGTGTGAAGCAGAGTAGCTTGTTTAAATTTGAACATTTCTCCTAATTAAGTTGTTTAAATTTGAACATTTCTCTTCCGAGTAGCTTGTTTGTTTAAGTCAATTGACTTCTTAATCAATATGTGAATTGGAGACATTTTTTTTATCATAATTTTTTAAGGCCAAGGTGAAATGTCTTTTTGTGTCTTTGGACTTCCGTGTATAATGTTATCAAGGGTTAATTCGATTTATTTGTTTTATTCACATTAACATGGGATTTAGAGGAGGTTTTTTTACAACTTCGAAATACACATAAACATTTTAGAGATTTCATCATTCTTTCAAGATCACTTAACAACACCCTATTGGTCGCAAAAACCTGGTTTCCTAATAATTTCGTAAAATGAAAACAAAATTTTACCATCTTTTACATAGCGTACAACAGGGTGGTAACGCGACAGGTTGGGGTGCATCCAGTGATGAACCTCGATAATGCATATTCTGATTTAAGTCAGCTAGGCCTGCATCCATATTCGAGATATATAAGAACTCTCCGACCACTCATTTCGATAAGTAGATTTGGTATTAACATTTTGGAGCTGCAATTTAGAAATTAAGTAAAGTATATGAGAGTATATAGGATTATGGGATTGTGATATATGCTTATTCTAAACAAAACCAATTATAAGCACAGTCAAATGTAGTCTAAATTCATGATTAGGAGAGTTGAGTAAGAAATTGTAATTAGGTAAGGTGGAGTACCAGTGATTTGTTGTCCAAAAAAAAAAAAAGATTTGTTGTTCAAAATAAAAAAGATATAAAAGCACAACCATGCATGGATTGTACTTGAGTCGAAGTCACAAATAAATTGTTTTTCCAAATGCAAAATTATCAAACTTTATGACTAAAAAAATGGGCTGTTGCATGTGAGATTTTATCAGTTTAGCTAGAAGGAAGGTTTGAACAGTAATCACTTTGTGACAAGTTCACAACATTCGATCATTAATGGGTATTAAGTCCATATTTTCTCACCATCTCGTGAGGAACCTTCAACACTTTCAAAAATGTCTACTGGCAAAGATGAGGAGGAACTTACCAAAGATGTTCAAAAGCCAGCTAGTGTGGTTGCAAGGTAGCTCACTACTCCAAGACTCCAACAACTCTCTCTAAATATACACATTTAGTATTATCTTTTACCAAGTCATGTTGCGTGCGTTTACAAAATAGAAATCAAAAAAAAAAAATTTGTTCTTCAAAGTTTTTATTATAGAAGAAGAAATCCATGGTAGTGCAATAGCAAGATAGTTATTCGATTGGACAATTTTGACAAATATTTTGGTTTTTCAGTTAACTATATAATTTTTGCACATATTTCAATACCTAACATCATAATAAATATGGTCTCATAGATCCAAGTCTAAGCTTTAAATTTTTTTAGTTTTTTAAAAGTCACAATTTTTGCTGAATTTAACCCAAGATTTTGGACAATTTTGGAATTTTTTTTTTGTTTCTGACTTGCAACATAATTTTTGCACCCATTTCAATACCAAACACTACAATAAGCATAGTCACATGGATCTTAGTCTTGAGATTCAAATTTCTTGAATTAAGAATAATATAAATCTCAGAAAGGCGATTTAAGGGGCACTATTGGTAAATTTTTTCGACTTTGCATCTCCCAATCTTAGCCGTCCCAAGAAGTCTGGAGCAGATCTGACCCATTGATTTATGCGGCGGCTAGGGTTCATGGAGGCAAGGATCATCTAGGACCTGTGTCGTTTTGTGTCGTCGTCGCCCTGTTTGGCATTTCCTTCTTGGTCGCCTTGGTTGTTGCTTGGCTGGACTAACCAAACTCTGCCTGGACGGCCTGTTGCATTGCTCGTTTGCATTGTCTGGCCTGCGACTGGTGACTGAATCTTTGGTCTTCTAACGGGCTGGCAAAATCACTTTTCTTCGCAACATGATGGCTCCCCTAGCCGTCAACACTTCCTTTCCCCCATTGGGGGGCAAGGAACCCCGGAAGAGTCTCCAAAGCTCTCTTTCACCCAAATAATTGGAAAAATTCTTGTGGATGATGTTAAGGAGACACATGTGGAGGGAACGAGATTCCAGAAAGAAAGAGAGCCAGCCATTGGGATCACGACATCTGATGAATCCCGTGGGGAGGCTTTCATGGAACAACACGTGATAGTTTTAAAGTTCTCTAGCTACCGGCCAACATTGGTCGATATTCGCGATTCTATTCATCAAACTTGGGGGATACTAGGTGACTTTTCTCTAGGTCTTCTTGAGCAACGGCACGTTCTCATCCGGCTTCAGTCTGAGGTGGAAGCAAAGAAAGTCTTGTCAAGGGACTCGTTCTTGATCCGAGGAGTGCGCTTCAAAGCCTTTCGCTGGCATGATGGTTTCAGTCTGAAAGCAGATCCGGTCTCGGTTCCACTATGGGTAGAGTTGCCTAACCTGCCTTTGCATTTATTACATCCTCCTCTTTTAAAAGCTATTGTGAATTCTTTTTGTGGTTTCTTACGCATGGATGACCATACTCGTTGTTTATCACGTCCGGGTTCTGCCCGTGTTTGCGTGGAGATGACTTTGGCAGAAAAGTTATCGAATATAATTTGGATTGGTAGGTCAAATAATAGGGGATTCTGGCAAAAAATTGAATACCCGGACTTCAAATACTGTGACTATTGTTCTTTGCTAGGACATCATGAAGAATTTTGCTGGAAAAAACTAGGTCTCAAAGGACATGTGAAAACATCCAACGTGGGGAAAGAAGCGAAGCATGAGAAACATAAGGTGGAGACCAAGGTTATCAAGCAACAGTTTGTTCCAGTAGCAAATAAAAACAAAGGTGCAAAATCTGATGTGGGCACGAGTGGTGCAAAAAATAATAGGGGAGAGGAGATCAAGGAGGGCATGAGTATGGAGAAGTTAGTGAACAAAGAACCGGTAAAGGTGGTGATGTCAAACAAATTTGAGACCCTTACAGAGATTATCGATGAAGATGAGGACGCTCAAGCGGATAAGCAACTAGTGGGTAAGAACATGGCTCATGACCATGCCGAGGTTATGCAAGAATCTAGTGGGTTATACAATTTTGGAGATTGCAAATGTTATCGGAAATCAAGAACAGCCGTTACAACAACAAGATGATGTCAATTCAGGGGTGAAGAGTAGTCGCTTCGACGACATGAACAAAAACAATAAAAACAATTTTTTTCAAACTGATCATGCGGCAGCGTCGCAAGGTGCGGCAAGTGACTCAAATGGCGAGGGTCAAGTTGGGCAACTTGATACAGGAATGCAGCGAGCTAAAAGTGCAACGAAAAAGCAGTTGCAGCTCTTTGCTTTGCCCCAACCAGCGCTCGATTCGTCCTAGCATGTGCCCTGCACCAAAACAGGGGAAGTGGCTTCGCCCCAGCTAGACCATTGCCCCATAACAGGGGACGTGTGTTCACCTCAGGCAGAGTCTGATTTGCTCGCAGTTGGAGAATTCTCTCCCGTACTTGGAGTGGTTACTGATATGGTAGCTCCTCGATCAGCTTCTTCTACGCCGCAGACCATGACAACTGCAATGACACAGGAAACAGGGGTTGAACCAGTGAAGCCGTCAGGGCAGGGACAGATGACAGAAGAACAGGTTGTGCGAACACAACCCGCGGCCATTGGCAACTTACCAGTACCCGTGGCAGCCGGGGGGAGGGTTTTGTTTGATGTCGCTATCAAGTTGGTGAAGGAGGGATGTGCTTTGCCAAAAAAGAAAAAAAAATGAATATCAATACACTTGAAAGCGCCACATAAGATAGTGACGAGGTTGCGTCGGATTCGGAGTTAGGACCGGAATCACAAGCTATCAAGGACTTAGAGTTGGGGGCGCAGTCTGATGAAGATCTTAAGAACAAAGTCAGTTTGGCGGTACCTCCGGGCAATCGTCGTAAGACTAAGAGGGGTAAATCTTCCTCCCGCGTTTAAGATGATGGAAAATTTTATGTTTTGGAATGCTTATGGGGTTGGTAATAAGGCCACGAGGAGGAGGTTAAAAAATATGATTGTGGAACATAAAGTCAGAATTCTTATGATTGCGGAGCCTATGATTGATGATAGTAGATAAATGGAGATTGGCAACACACTCAAACTTGGCGGATTTGTCTCGAATGCTGTGTTTGGCGGCAAGATTTGGATTCTATGGGATAACTCTCTTGTCCTTTCGGTGGTGGATATGTCAGATCAGATTATTCATTGCCAGGTAATGGACTCTGCTTCAAGAATTTTTTAAATTTCTTTTGTTTATGCTAAATGCACTGTGGATGAAAGAAGGGATCTCTAGTCAAATATGGCCAATTTTGTTGCAAATCATGATACTCCATGGATGGTCGGAGGTGATTTTAACACTTATTTGCATTCGGGGGAAAAAGTGGGGGGAGTTGAGCCGTCCCTGGCAAGCATGTCACATTTCTCTGACTGTATTGAAAACAGTGGCCTAATTGATTGTGGATTCTCAGGTCCTCGACTCACTTGGTGTAATAACAGGCGAGGCAGTGAGCGTATTTGGGCCAGACTTGATAGGATCTTTGTTAATTCAGCTTGGTTGACAGATTTGGATAGTCCTAAAGTGGGACATCTCAGCAGAACTTTTTCAAATCATTCTCCGTTGTTGGCTTCCATGCCAACTCAATCAAAAATCGGTTTTGCCCCTTTTCGATTCCTTAATATGTGGACAACTCACCCTGAGTTTCTTGATCTGGTTAAGGGCACGTGGTCAACTGACATGGGTACCATGAGACCCATTGATAGAGTGGATACCAAACTTAAAATGACCAGACGAGTTCTTATACAGTGGAATAGGACGGTCTTTGGCAATGTGTTTAGCAGAATTCGAGCTTTAGAGGATGAAATGCAACAGTGGGAAACAAATCTTTTGTCGGGTTTTGCAAATATCAGTAATAATGGTCTAAATGTTGATGCTAACTGGGATGTTAATGCTTGTTGTAATTTACATCGTTGTCAGGCAGAGTACAGATTAGCTCTCCAACAGGAGAAGCTTTATTGGATTCAAAAATCAGGTGAAAAAGAGTTTAAGGAGGGGGATGCCTGCACCAAATACTTTTTTGCTTCCACCAAGTCCAAACAAAAGCGACGAGCCATCAATCAGATTACTTTACCGTGCGGTAGGACTATTTCGGAACCTGGTGAGATTCTTGACAAAGCTAATGAGTTTTTTGCTAATCTGTTGTCTTCTCAAGGAACCTGTACGGTGGATAAGGATTTGTTAAATTGTATTCTGAAGTTGATGAGTCCCGGTCAATGTGACACTTTGGTCAAAAGACCTTCTTTGGCGGAAGTGAGAAATGATGTTTTCAACATACCCAAAAATAGTGCGCCAGGTCCGGATGGCTTTACTGCTGATTTCTTTCAGTCGTGTTGGGAGGTTTTGAGTATGGATATTTGGGAGGCAGCTATACAATTTTTTGAAGGGGAGGCGATGCTGGCTTCTTTTTCGGCAAATTTCATGGCTTTGATTCCTAAAATTGAGAATCCAGGTTCTTTGTCTAAATTTCGCCCAATAAGTTTGTGTAATGTGATTTATAAGATTTTCAGTAAATTCTCTGCAATAGACTAGTAGATCTCTTGCCAGTGTTGATTTCTCAGTTGCAGGGGGCTTTTGTTAAAGGCAAGTTCATTGGTGAAAATATTGGCATAGTGCAGGAATTGATTAGAGACATTAACAGGAAGGTATTTGGAGGCAATGTGGTGCTGAAAATTGATATGGAGAAAGCGTATGATAGAATGGAATGAAACTTTTTGTTTGCAGTGCTTAAAAAATTTGGCTTTACGGGTAGAATCTGTCATCTCATCTCCAACTGTATAGCTTCTTGTGGTTTTTCGGTTTTGCTTCAGGGAGCCTACAAAGGTTTTTTCAGATCCACTAGGGGTTTAAGGCAAGGCAATCCTCTTTCTCCGTTTCTATTTATCATTGCTTCTGAAGTGTTGAGTAGGGGATTGAAATAGGCCTTTGATAAAGGAAAAATTGGGTATTATTATACACCCAGAAACTGTAGCCCTATTTCACACCTTCTGTATGCAAATGACACCCTTATTTTTTTAAATGGAAGAAAGTCCTCAATTATGGGATGCATGGAGTTCTTGCAACGTTACTGTAAGACCTCGGGGCAGAAAATAAATGAGGGCAAAAACTCTTTTATTTTGGACGACAAGGCAGTCGCGGAAAGAATTGTGGTGTTAAAAAGTTGTACAGGTTTCCAGTTTAAAGATGCTCTTTTGAAATATTTGGGTGGGCTAGTGTTCCAAGGGAGAGTTAAAATTTCATACTTTGAAGATTTGATTGCTAAAATTCAAACTCGTATTCAGGAATGGAAAGCAAAATTGCTATCTCCGGGAGGAAGATTAATCTTGATTAAACATGTCCTTAGCTCGATTCCAATTTATATTCTTAGTATCATGTGTGTACCTAGGAAAGTTTTATCACGGATTAATAGTTTGTTGGCGGACTTCTTTTGGGGGGATTGTGAAGGAAGACTGAGAAAAAATGGGTGTCATGGGATAACATCTGTTTCCCACGGGAGGAAGAAGGTTTGGGAGTTACAGACTTGACGGTTGTGATGAAAGCTTTTCGAATCAAGGCTCTTTGGAGACTAATTACTTCGGACTCTTTATGGGCTACATTTATGATGAGCAAATACTGGTTACATGGAGTTGCGTTGAATAGTCAACTTGTGAAAGGTGGGTCTTCACCTTTTTTTAAGGAGATCTTGGAAAATCTTTTATTTTGAGTAATTCACTTTGGCGTATTGGCATGGAACACTACTACAAATATTAGCTTAGGTAACGCCACTTAGATAGCGCTTTTTTAAAGAGCTATCCAAGTGGGCACTAGGATAGCGCTTATTTATCTTTAAAAAAAAAAAACGCTACAATAGCGCTTTTAATTTTTTTTTTCAGTTAAGCGCTATCTTAGTTATGTCTTAGATAGCGCTTTAAAAAGCGCTATGAGAAAAAACGTTACCAAAACTACCATAGCGCTTCTGAAGCGCTATGCTACTTACATTTAGGATAGCGCTTCCGAAGCGCTATCCTATATATCACTACTAAAGCGCTTATATAGCGCTATCTTAGTCTAGCAATTAAATCTCATTTTTTCAGATCTTGATACGATCGATTAAGATCACAATCCCTAATATAAAACCTAAATCTCGTTTTTTTTTGGTTTTGCTATTGGCTTAGTTTTTCAAACACACAGAGGGAGGAGGCGAGGAGGCAAGGAACCGAGGCGAGGAGGCGAGTAACCAGAGGAGGCGAGGCGAGGAGAGGAGAGGAGGAGGGGAACCAGAGGAGGCGAGGCGAGGAGGAGGGGAACCAGAGGAGGCGAGGAACCAGAGGAGGCGAGGAGGCGAGGAACCGAGGAGTCGGAAGCTCAGGACCAGGTTCATCTCTCACGCTCGACTCTCACTCAGTCACTGTTGGTGTTTTGTGGTTTGTGTTTTGGGGGTCTGATTGAACATTTGGGTTTTTTCAAGATTTAGTTTTGATTAGTAGATTGTGGGGTTTAACCCCCTTTTGATCCATTTGTGAGTGTGGGGTTTTGATTTTGGTGAAGAAGATGACAGTGGGGGTTGGGATTGATGTGTCTGATGATGGGAATTTGGTGGTTTTGGACAATTGTATATTGTCTGGTGTTCATGAAAATATTGATCTAACTCCAGCTGGTTGGGATTCATGAGAATTTTTTTTATCATATCTTCGCCACACTGTAAGTTCCTATGTCAATGCTTCTTCAATGTAGTTAGCGTTTCTTGGATTCTCGTGACGTTTTCTTGATTTCTGGAGTGAATTTGGTGGAGTTTTTGCGTAATTCAGTGATTTCAGTGTGTCCATCTTCTTGTTTGAACGAGTTACCGCTTCTTTCACGTTTTCTTGATTTTTGTGCTCATTGACTTCAGTTCAAGTGAGATGATCTGAACGAAAATGATTGGAAAAGTTAGGATTTGTGTCGTTTCAGTGATCACAGGTTGAGATTTGAGTGAAGTTCGAATCGTGGACACGATTGAACTCGATGTAGACTTGGTACTTCAGGTTGCTTGTTGCTTGAAATCTTGATGTCAATTCCGTTGATTTCAGTTTGCATTATCGACTTTGAATTGCTGGCGCGTTTGATTGTTTTAGGTGAACAGAGATCTAGAAATTAGTGTGTGAATGAGATCAATTTGATTGTAGTTTGCTCAGATGAGATCAAATTCGAGCTGCATACACTCTGTTTGATTGTAGTCCATTAGACTAATAAACTAGGTTTAATGCTTCCATATGTTGAATTCAGTTTATATGACCATCCAGTATGAAATGCCAGTGGACATAACTCTGGAAATTTACGCTTTTACTTATCTAATTTTGCTCAGATGAGATTATAAGTGATATCCCGAAATGTGTTTGTTTCTTATATAATTTGCATGGTGTTTCATTGTTAAATTTTTTTTAATTTTCATTTGATCCTTTGGTTCTCAATGATTGAGTGCTGGATGAAGCTTCATTAATTTTAGTGATCATGATTTGAATTTGCTTCCACTTTTCATATTTTATTTCTGAGTGATTAAACTCAGCTTCTACATGTCGTCTTTAAACTGCAGGTCATGATAATTGAATTTAGCAGCACTTGCCAATTCTGATAGCTAAGAACATCCAGATTAGATCTCATTAGAAGAAGAACCATGACAATGGTGCTCTTGGACGTCCAACCCAAAGAACTCAAGTTTACATGTAAGTAAATTATACGTGATTGGTAGAGTAGATCAAACACTTTATATCAGTAAATTTCATCACATCATCAGAGAATTCGGTCAATTTGATGCATTACTGCAGCATATTGAGTTTAAATTAAAATGCAGAGCTCCTGTGGATGAAATATTTGTCCAAGCAGTTCTAGTATGAACAAGACAAGTTTTATTGATGTCAAATTTTCTATGCTGAACTATATGGATTGTGTTGTCTGACTCAAATTAAGTTTTTTGTATTTTCCAAAACTGCTTTTCTTTACATTGGCATTAATATGACCACAACTTCTTGCTTGATCTTTTATTAGAGAAAATATGGTCTGTGTCACCTAGGTGAACTTGGAGCGGATATGATCATCACTTTTATGGTTTATGAGTTGACATCTGATTGCATCAACATATTAAGAGTGCATAATTATGTTTATAAACTAGTGGTATTTGTAGATTTGAAAAATAAAAGGTGAAGAACATTTTGGTAGTTGTTGTGTACCAATGTTGCACTTCACCATCTGCTGAAGAGAGATAATTTCTTGTGTCCATTTGAAATATGTCTTGAAACAGTTTTTCCTTGCATATAGTCGATAGCGCAGAAAAGTTAAACAAAGGTCCATATTGATTGGAAAACATACCAGGACTTGTTCCAATGACTGTTTTATGGTATATTTATTCTCCAAATCGAAACACCAATCCTCTCTAGTCTCTATGTGCCTGTTGGTATATGGCACTGTGTTGTCTAGATAATTGCAAGTAGCCTCTTTTTCTATCTTTTTTCCCCTGATATTTTGTGCGCATCAATATTGCAAGAGCTGTTATATATATAAATGTAATCATTGAATATCTAATGTATTTCCAGTTGAACCAAAGAAGAAAAGTATGAGCTCGCTTCATCTTGTAAACAACTCTGATCAGTATGTTGCTTTCAAGGTAGAAATCATATTTTGTGCTATATGATGTTGATATCATTTCAGCTTAAAATTTTCATATTTCCTCAGTTTTACGTCTTAATATTCTCAAGGTTCAGTAATTTTGAAATATGTTTTTTTATCTTTGTCGGGGAATCTTCTCTCAACTACATTGGCAAACTACATTGGCAAACTGTTAAATTTCACCAGTTACCTACCTGGTCTACCCCATTCCCATACAAAACAGGGCAAAACTTTTCCTAGAATATGCATGCATTAAACTAGTTTACTGCCTATACACTAAGACTTTGAGGTATCAGTAATCTTTTTTATCAGAAAGATCGACTGTTAACAGTTATTTCATAACTTCATATTGCAGGTCAAAACTACATCTCCAAAGAGATATTCTGTACGACCAAACATGAGCATCATTCTTCCAAAGTTTACATGTGACATAACAGGTAAATGGCCTACCATCCTAGAATTTTTTTTATCATATCTATGCCCATGAGATTTGTAATAAGAGCATCAGATGATTTCTGGCCAAAAGATCCAGCATCTCATACGATTCATATTGCATCTGTTGCTTACAACACTGTCTTCCTTGGGGAGTTTATGCAGCCAGATTGGGACATGTTTCATGTGAGCTAAACCATAACTTTCTTGATTGTTTGTCTTAACTTTGTTTTATTTTCGATCTAAGAACACCATTTTAACGAATTGTGTTTTACACCAGAGCCTTCATCCAATGGCTGAATACCATGGAGCAGCTCGCGCAATTGGAGGCTGTGCTATTTATGTCAGGTATCATGATCTTCTAAAGTTTCTATGTTCTGTGCGAATGGACAACTCAATATGTGTCGATTCTTATCTTTGGTATTGTTTCTTGCAGTGACAAGCCTGGGCACCATGACTTCAACTTATTGAAGAAGCTGGTACTTCCTGATGGATCCATATTGAGGGCCAAACTTCCAGGAAGACCTACAAGGGATTGTAGAATAATTAATTAAGTTAGACATGTGGGTAGTTCTGAGAGAGAATGATCTAGCCATGATTTATGAAGCAGGCTTGGAAAGCTTCACTTAGTTTACATTGTAGAACTTCTTGGGACATTCATTCAATTCTGTGTAATCTTTTCAAAATTAAATAGCATAATATTTTTTTAATTTACATTGTATAACTTCTTAGTTTATATTGTAGAACTTCTTGGGACATTCATCCGGAAAAGCGCTATGGTAGTTAATAAAAAAAATTCACCGAAATTAAATAGCGCTATTGAAGCTAATTAAAAAAAAATCAACAAAATTAAATAGCGCTCATCAAAGCGCTATTCTAGCTAATTTAAAAAAAAAACTAGTGCTTACATAGCGCTTTCTAAGGCGCTATTGAAGTTATAATTAAAAAAAAAATCAACGCTTAGATAGCGCTATTCAAGTACGCGCTTTGCATAGCGCTTTTTTGAGCGCTATCTAAGCTACCATAGCGGTAGCTTAGATAGCGCTAAAAAGCGCTATCTAAGCCTATTTTTAAGCGCTATGCAAGCCTATATTTGTAGTAGTGGAAAATATCCATTTTTTTGTGGAAAATTGGAACACGGTAGTTTCATTCAGGAGGTCGGCGACATTGGTTAGTCAAGGTTTTTGGCCTTCAATTAGCGAGGTGATTTTAACAAATTTTGAATTGGTCCATCCAGATCTCAGAAGCTTGGCGTGTAGTCTTTTTGCAGATAGATTACGTGGTGAGGACAAGTGTGTATGGGTACCAAACCCGAATGGGCTCTTTTCCCTGCAGTCGGCCTATGAAATGTTACGGAGACATGGGAAGGTTAATGCACTAAGTAAGACGATTTGGCACGACATTCTTCCTTCGAGAATATCAGTTTTTGTTTGGAAGTTACTCCGTAGAGGGGTGTCAGTGGATGAGGAATTGTACAGATGCGGTTTGAGTCTAGCTTCTAGATGTTGTTGTTGCAACTCGCCAAAGAGCGAATCTTTGAAGCATCTTTTTTCTGGACGGAGAATTAGCGATGCAGGTGTGGAGCAACTTTGAACGAATTTTTGAAATACACATAAGGAGACCAGCAGAAATCTCCACGGTGCTCGTAATTTGGTTCAAGAGAGTCAGACAGAATTCACAAACAGGTGTGTTATTCATTCTTACTCCTATGTTCACTTTATGAGAACTTTGGAAACAGAAGTGCAAATGTGTATATAAAAAGGCTTCCCCAAATCCTGCCTTTGTGATTTTGAATATTAGGCGTAATCTGCGATTGGCAAATAACTTTATAACTCTTAAACAAGTTAGCAGTAACAAGGCTCCTTTACGGGCTTTGGGGTTGCATGTGCTCCCAGTTCGAAGGAAGTTAGTTAGAATTGTTTTTGGCACCCCCCCTCCGTCAGATTTTGTTGCTCTTAATGTGGATGGATCCTCCCGTAAGAATAAGGCATCTGGCGGTGTGATCATTAGAGACTCTAGGGGTTTTTGTGTTGTGGGAAAGCAACTATTTTTTGGTGCAGGATCCAACAATAAAGCAGAAATTTTGGCTCTAGCTGAGGGCCTTCGCCTTTGTCTCGCATTGGGTTTCAAAAAGGTGGTAGTTCAAACGGACTCGAAACTTGTTTGTGGCTGGTTTAAGGAAACTTTGAAAATCCCTTGCAATTGGAGAATATCTTGAAGGAAATTAAGTTGTTGGCGGCGACAATGACGTTAGATTGCCAACATATCTATAAAGAGGCCAACGCGGTGGCGGATGCGTTAGCGGATAGAGCACAACGAGACTATAAGACTGTTTCTTTCGATGGGGATGATTTTCCTAGGAGTGTGACAGGATTGATTGTGTTTGACATATTGCATATGGCGTACATTCGCCACGGGGAAGAGTAGAGTTACCTGTTTTTTTAGCGGCTCTGACTGATCTTGCGGTAGACAGGATCTGGAACAGCTGCGAGGAACATGCAGGGGCGTTCGATGGTGTCGAGACTGAGTTTTAGCTGGGGCGAGGCTTACTCTGCCTGCAGGAGCTGCAGGAACGGGGTTTCTCTCTCGGCGAGGTGCTCTCTGCCCGGGCTATGAAAGAAAAACTCTGTTTGGCCAAGTACCGGTTGGAGCTGCCGATGCGAGGATGCGCACACAACCGGTGCACTCTGATTTCTCTGTTTTTTCACTCTGTTTTGGCTTTGCTTTCAGCCAACGTGATGGCTTTTACTTTGCTTTGCTTTCCGCAAATGTGCCAATTCAGTTGTTGGTGGTTGTAGTAATTTCGATTGGGCATAAGGGCTTCTGTCCAACTTTTTGTTTGGTTTTAACACGGGTAAAGTCGTAATGTACCCCCGTCTTGATTGTAACTCAATTTTTTTTTGATAAGTAATAAAGGTCTGGCATTCCATAGTTGCCCCTCCCCACTGGAGGTTTAATTTAAAAAAAAAAAAAAAAAAAAGCTTCAAATTTCTTAAATTTTTTTTTTTAAATTAAGAATTAGGCTAAATTTCAAAGCCTTAAAATCTCTCGATTTTCGTTGTAATCGTATTAATTTTTGTTCCTGTATTAATACCTAACTTCGAAATAAACATAGTCATATAAATCTTAGCATAGAGTTTTAAATTACCTTAGTTTTTTAAAAATAATTTTTTTTGCTAAATTTCAACAATTTGGAATAAGAAATTTGGCTAAATTTCAAAGGATTTAACTCACGATTTTTGTCGAGTTCAACAACTTTATTGTTTATGAGACGACAGCTGAATTATTGCTCTCATTTCAATACCTAACGTCACAATAAACAGAGTTATATAGATCGTAGTCTACAATTTTAAATTTTATTATTATTTTAAACGTGAAACTTTTTGTTCAATTGCAAAGGCTTTCGACTTTCGACAATTTCGAGAGTTTTTGTTTCTTAGATAACCACATAATTTTTGCTCTCATATTAATACCTTACGTCAAAATATATATAACTACATAGCCTAGAGCCTTAAATTACCTTATTTTTTGCTCAATTCCAAATACAACGATCTAGGACAATTTCGACAATTTTTTTTGTTTCTAAGTCAATAGTATAATTTTTGCTCATATTTCAATACCTAATGTCATAATAAATATAGTCTCCTATATCCAAGTCTAAGGCTTTAAATTTCTTAGTTTTTTTAAAAGTCACATTTTTTGCTCAATTTCAAAGGCTCGCAATTTTGGATAATTTCTGAAGTTTTTTTTTTTCGACTTACCACATAATTTTTGCTCCCATTTCAATACTTAACACCACAATAAGCATAGTCACATAAATCTTAGTCTCGAGCTTCAAATTTTTCCTCGCGAGCTCTTTCTTCCTCCAAACGGCTCCGGTACCTGCAAAAGAGATAGAGAGATGGAAGAACAAAGAGAGAGAGACACGAAAGAGAAGGAGAACGGGCGAGAGAAACAGGAGCGGTGCTCTTGCGAGCTCTGTCTCGCGGTGGTTGATGGCGGTGGTTGCGTGGTCTGGTTGTGATGAAGGAGCAGAAATAGAGAGGTGGAGGAGGGAGAGACCGTGGAGAAGAGAGGAACAGAGATGATGATGTGAGTTGTTAGTCGGCTACGAGAAAGGAAAACAGGGACGTGCTCCCAGTTTCTCATCTGTTTTGTGAGCGAGGTGGTGGTGGTGGTTATGGCGTTGACAGGGAAGGTGGCGGAGGGACAAATGGTCTGGACAGAGAGGGAGTGAAGCGGTGGTGGTGGTGGCGTTGTGTTGACGCAGGAGTTGAGATGAAGGACCAGAGAGAAAAAGAAGAAGATGATTGCGGTGATGGCAAGGTGGTGGTGGTGGTTATGGCGTTGACAGGGAAGGTGGCGGAGGGACAGATGGTCTGGACAGAGAGGGAGGGAGAGATGGATGGTGATGAGATGGGTGTGATGAAAATCACTTTGTGAAGGAAAGAGGATTTCTTTTTGGCTATTGAAGCTTGATTCCCTTCTCTTCCTTCTCTTTTTCTCATTTATTTCCCTTGTATTTATTGATAACTAGAAAAATAAATATGGACAACTTAAAGGGGAGGATTCAATGAGTGATTTAAGGTAAAATCAAATCTGAATATGGGATAATTGGGAGAATATTCTTTGGGTTTGAGTAGGCTTGGCAATGGGTTTGGGTTGATGGATTTGGTTTTGGGTTTAAGCCACGGGCTCAGGTTATTTTCACCTCCGCTTTCTCTAAAGTCACCATCTGTGATTTGTTCATTTCATTTTTCTTCGATTTCTTCATTATTGCACCAAATTCTACAAAAACACAAAAATTTAATAATTAATCTAAAATAAGATAAAACAATGATTAACAAAATTATAATAGGAGGTAAAAAATGTTATAATTATGTGATTATCATTTATCTAACGTCAAAATAAATATAGTCTCATAGATCCAAGTATAAGGCTTTAAATTTTTCTTAGTTTTTTAAAAGTCACAATTTTTGCTCAATTTCAAAGTTTTTGGACAATTTGTAAAGTTTTTTTTTTATACTTGCCACAGAATTTTTGCTCACATTTCAATACTTAACACCACAATAAGCATAGTCACATAGATCTCTTAGTCTTGAGCTTCAAATTTTCTTAGTTTTTTTTTTTTTAAATTAAGAATTTGGCTAAATTTCAAAGGCTTAAAATCTCTCGATTTTCATTGTAATCGTATTAATTTTTTTTTCTGTATTAATACCTAACTTTGACATAAACATAGTCATATAAATCTTAGCTTAGAGTTTTAAATTACCTTAGTTTTTTAAAAATAAATTTTTTTGCTAAATTTCAACAATTTGGAATAAGAAATTTGCTAAAAATAAGAAATTTGGCTAAATTTCAAAGGCTTTAACTCACGATTTTCGTCGATTTCAACAACTTTATTGTTTATGAGACGACAGCTGAATTATTGCTCTCATTTCAATACCTAACGTCACAATAAACAAAGTTATATAGATCCTAGTCTACAATTTTAAATTTTATTAATATTTTAAACGAGAAACTTTTTGTTCAATTGCAAAGGCTTTAACCCACGACTTTCGACAATTTCGAGAGTTTTTTTTTCTTAGATAACCACATAATTTTTGCGCTAATATTAATACCTTACGTCAAAATAAATATAATTACATAGATCTTAGCCTAGAGCCATAAATTACCTTATTTTTTGCTCAATTCCAAATACTAAAACCCACGATTTAGGACAATTTCGACAATTTTTTTTGTTTCTGAGGCAACCGCTGATTTTTCCTCTCATTTCAATACCTAACGTCACAATTAACAGAGTTATATAAATCCTAGTTTAAAGCTTTAAATTTTATCAATATTTTAAAAGTGAAAATTTTTGCTCAATTGCATAGGCTAAACGACTTTCGAAATTTTCAAAAGTTTTTGTTTTTTAGTTAACCACATAATTTTTGCTCCCGTATTAATACTTAACGTCGAAATAAACATAGTCATATAGATTGTAGCTTACAGCTTTAAATTACCTTAGGTTTTAAAAAAAAAAATTTTGCTCAATTTCAAAAACTAAAACCCACGATTGTAGACGATTTATTCAATTTTCTTATTTGGGGGACAACCGCTAAATATTTGCTCCCATTTCAAGACCTAACGTCACAATAAACATAGTCACATAATGTCACAATAAACAAATTTTTTGGGGACAATTTCGAAATTTTTTTGATTTTGAATTAACCACATAATTTTGCTCCCTTATCATTAATTACGTCACAATAAGCATTGATGATACATCAAAATAGACTGATCATCACGGCCAAACACGTGGCCTAGAGACACATCACGAAAATACAGTGCTCAATCTATTGGGCCAGCTCACCGGGCCCAGAAAGAATAAAAGCCAATTACAGACACCCAAACTAGGCCCACCAATGAGAAGACATAAACAGTACCCGAATCCAGGCCCAAAGGAATCGAAGCTCGAGTCCAGGCCTGACATGAGTTCTCTCATAAATAAGAGGAATGTTGCACCCAAAAAGAGTCGTGGAGGAAGTTACGCCTCCACGAGCGCATCTCCATTAAGGAGGAAACTGTTACAAGAAACATCTTATTTTGTTGCGCCTCATATGCTTAAGTCACGTAGAGAGTTAACCTCAACCATTATAAAAGGTAAAGAGAACATTTGACACAGGTATGGAACTTTAACTAAGTTTTATCCAGATTTACTTCCTTCTTTCAACAGAGTTACTGACTTAAGCATCGGAGTGCCTTCGGCCACCAAAAAGGTGGTCTTTGGCAGTCTAATAACAGTGGTTTTGCAGGTCAAACTCACAGGAGGATGATTTTTGGACGCATCAGTTTGGCATCGTCCGTGGGGAACAGCGATTTCCTCTTTTCAAATACAAAACACACAAGTGACAAAGCTCACCACAACCTAACGAAAGATCAACAGGGCCATCAGAAGGAACGATGCAGTCTACAGACCCACAATCCAGTAATGATCACAACAACTCTCCCGCCGACGCATCATCGACGGCTCAAGCAGAAGATGGGTTTGTTACAAGAAACTCATTCATCCCGATCCCAATATCCCACTCTAAATTGGGATCAATATGAGTTTGATCAATCCCAAAATAACCCGAAAAATCGAGACGAATTAGGGATCGCAAAATGGGGTGCCCACCCCTACTTCCAAAGGTGCATCACACGTATAATGCTAAAAGACATTTTTTTTAAGGCAATAAGACCTTAATATGTCTTTTTTTTTTTTTTAAAGTGTCCTGTTACACTCATTTTGCATGAACTAATTGATGAGGGAGATTCAAGTATTCAACTGGGGACTCAAATTGTGAAGTTTGGGACAACATGAATGAGTTTTATACATCTTTTTGTAGAACATCAAATCCAATTAACTTCCATAATGTAATTTACACCTAGTTTTAACAAATGAATCAAATAATTTCAATTTTCTCAACATGTAATCAATCAAGAATGAAGGCCTAGCTAGTTCACAAGCCTGCAGTTCTTCCTAATCTCTCCTTTTCTGCCTGTAACAACATCGATAGATCCCATACGTACCATTGCAGATGCAAACTTTTTAGCCCACATCGAAGAGTGTCTTGCATTGTTCCTTACAATCCTAGATGTCAAAGGACTATCATGAAGCGTTTGATCTGAAGTTAACAAGCCTCTTCGGTTCATCAACTCTTTATAGTACGTATTGTCTAGCCTATTTGGCGTCACAATCTCAAATGGCACAGTAGGGTCTCGAGTATTAGCTGCATTACTAGATGGTGAAGGACACTTAGTTCTTAACAATGCCGCGTACCTCCTATCCAATGAAGGGTCTGGTTTATTCGTAGAGTTGAAGGCGAAGGCACGGTCTGAGAAAGAAGAACAATGTGAAACTCCAATGGAATGTGCTCCAGAAAGTGTCACCATTTCGTCTAGGGTCAATCCTTTCCCCGCAAAGTCCTTCTGGATTTGTTTGGCATTGGAAAAAGGAGATGGGATGTTTTGAAGGACTTCATCCTCTATAGAGACACGTCCATCACGTCGTCCTGATGGGACATCGTAAATTATTCCACCGGCCTTGTATGCACTATCACGAGCTGCGATCGCAAGGATGTCTGAGCATGAAACTGTTTGTGGACATGCAGCTTCAATTTCAGCTTTAGCCTCATCAATCACCTCGAATCCTCGCAAACTTGGGTTATTAACTACACTTTCTTTCTCTGCAGGATTTCTTGGCGTTGAGTCTAATAGTATTGATGCATCACAACCCTGAAATAATAAGATCAGATGATTGATTAATTATAGATTGACCAAATCTTACTAAGCTTAAACATGTCAAAGTTGACATTTTCATCATTATAAGTTATATCATTATATCAAAGCCCATTTTCGATAAATATTATATACGAGATAATAATCTAGGAATATAATACTTAGAGAAAAAAAAAATGAACTTACCCTGACGAAACAATCATGGAAGTGCATCCTAATTAAACCAGCTGCAACGCCTGGATTAAGCGATACTGCTTTGTTTACTGCTTTTCTCACTATAAGTTCTGCAGATGGACATGTCGAATAATAGAATCCAACCTTAAGAGATGTCGACGACGCCATTGCTATCATAGAGATGATTAAGAAAATGATCAATGCATTAGTCTTCATTGTGAAAGACAGAATGAGATCAACAAATTCTATAAATGAACTTGCTGAATGATATTGAATATTAAGCTTTTGTTGCAAGTGTGTGAGTTAGACACAATGAATTGGAAGCTAGAGTTGGAGATGAGATTTGATTGATTGTGTAAATGGGCATTTATAGAGAGGGGTGGTGGATAAGAAAACGTGTGAAGCAGAGTAGCTTGTTTAAATTTGAACATTTCTCTTCCGAGTGGCAGAGTAGCTTGTTTAAATTTGAACATTTCTCCTAATTAAGTTGTTTAAATTTGAATATTTCTCTTCGGAGTAGCTTGTTTGTTTAAGTTAATTGACTTCTTAATCAATATGTGAATTGGAGACATTTTTTTAGGCAAAGGTGAAATGTCTTTTTGTGTCCTTGGACTTCTGTGTATATAATGTTAGCAAGGGTTAATTCGATTTATGTGTTTTATTCACATTAACATGGGATTTAGAGGAGGTTTTTTACAACTTTGGGATACACATAAACACTTTGGCGATTTTATCATTCTTTCAAGATCACTCAACATCACTCTACTAATTGCAAAAACCTGATTTCCTAGTACTTTCGTAAGATGAAAACAAAATTTTACCGTCTTTTACATAGCGTACAACAGGGTGGTAATGCAACAGGTTGGGGTGCATCCAGTGATGAACCTCGATAATGCATATTCTGATTTAAATCAGCTAGGCCTGCATCCATATTCGAGATGTATAAGAACTCTCCGACCACTCATTTCGATAAGTAGATTTGGTATTAACATTTTGGAGCTGCAATTTAGAAATTTAATAAGTAAAGTATATTAGAGTATATAGGATTATGGGATTGTGATATATGCTTATTCTAAACAAAACCAATTATAAGCTAAGTCAAATGTAGTCTAAATTCATGAATATGAGAGTCGAGTAAGAAATTATAATTAGGTAAGGTGGAGTACCAGTGATTTGTTGTCCAAAAATAAAAAATAAAAATAAATAAAAGATATAAAAGCACAACCATTCATGGATTGTACTTGAGACAGAGTCACTGTCTTCGATCAAGTCTCTCTCTGTGAATCACTGGGAGCCGCCCTGATTCTAGAGAATCAGGAAGGAAGGTTTGAACAGTAATCATTTTGTCAAAACATTCATGATTTGGTATGAAGTCAATATTTTCTCACCATCTACTCCTACAAAAGTTTGAGTGAGAAACCTTCAACACTCTCAAAAATGTACTGGCAAAGATGAGGAGGAACTTGCCAAAGATGTTCAAAAGCCAGCTAGTGTGGTTGCAAGGTAGCTCACTACTCCAATACTCCAACAACTCTCTCTAAATATACACATTTAGTATTATCTTTTACCAAGTCATGTTGCGTGTGTTTACAAAATAGAAATCAAAAAAAAAAAATTTGTTCTTCAAAGTTTTTATTATAGAAGAAGAAATCCATGGTAGTGCAATTCTGACTTTGGGCTATTTTTGTGTATAAGTTTACTGACCAATACATATTCTGGATTCAGGTGCTACTTTGGTAGTGAAATAGAAGCATTCTAATTTGTACAATAGATCAATTATTGTTCTCACCAAAATAGACTGAATCATCCAAAATGCATAACATAATTATCATAGAACTGTATACTCATTATCTAAAGAGTAACATGCATCGATGATATTGTTCACTTCTCACGAAATGTTCAAATGGAATTTATTGATTCAGATTTCATGATATTCCAACTCAGAAAGCCTAAAAGAGCAGCATCTTTAATTAAATTTCTATGAAATTTAATTTTAAAGCATGGTGTTCTATTCATACACAATCTCCTCTAGTTAGTCCTCCATGGTTTTAGAGTTTAGACCACATTTTACATTGTCAACATGTGTATATGTATGTCAATCTCTAACTACGTTAATCATAATGTAAATTAATATGATTTCACAATATGGTTGTAAAGTCACCATAAAAATATCTTTAAAAATACACAACATGGAAAACCACCATTATAGATAAAGATATCTGAAATTGTAAACGTAGTTGTAAAACTCTAAATCATGTGGATCTTTAAATATAACCCTCTTTCCAAACTTTTCAAATGTTGCCATGGGGTTGTATCCTTGCATAGAAAACTGCTCCCAATCCAATTTGACAACAAGAACTACCACCCAAGGTAACAAAGGTACATAATGCAAACAAAACTAAACTCCAATCCTTGGAACAAAATTTGTTTAGGCTAATGGGTTCCAAAACAATTAATTTGACACACACATAAAAACTGTGTTTGTGTTTGAAACGGAAGGACTTTACCCCTCCATAATTTGCAGATTTTTTTTTTTTTTATATGAACAGGTGTTCCCAGATTGCCAAATTGTCAATCTAAATAAACTCCAAAACGACTCATAGCTCACCATTGCCATCAATCAACTCTGGCCCATTGAACTCACAATATGATTTCAGTTTATTTACAGGACAATTTCGTACAAATAAACTAAGAGATTGAAGAAGTCTGACAAAGCAAAAGGGACTAACATTCAACATTATTTATAATTACAAGTCAATTTCATGTAAACAGATGACATTGAGGTGCAATCAAACAATGCCTCCACAATAGTTTTTCAATCAAGATTACTCGGACTTTTATCATTTAATATCTATTTTCAATTGATAGAAGCGCTTGTTCAAAACCCAATATTTGAGCCAAGCAATCACAGATGCTTATAGTTTCATGAATCAACATATATATGTATTCAATCTATGTCAGATTGATCTAGCATGTTCAACCCAATTTGAGACAAGAAACAGAGCAATCAATCTAATCTGCGTTTATTTTGGAGGACAAAATATCATTTTTGAATATATAAGAAAAACACTCTTGGGTAGAATATCTCATGCAATATATAAAATCAGGACTAATTCGCATACATACAACCTAGTTAAAAAGGTTATCCTTACAAACCCAACATGATTGAATAATCACATACTTATAAGTAATGAAACCAAAATTTCCCTAGAAACAAAGGGTATTATTTCAACCTAGTCAATTTCATTACTTGTTCCATCTTCTTTATATTTTCCGTAATTTATATTATGGAAAATAAAGGGATCATTCTTTTAATCTTAGTCATAGCAGAAATGAACGTCTTAAAATTGTTGTAACTGCTGTAAAAGATTCAAATAAAAGTTAGGAACGAATGTACCAATTTGTTCTTGGGTTGAGTCGCGGACTAGGTCGCTCTCTTTAAGACGTTTCGCGGCTCTGCCCAAGATTGTGCAAGCAGTGTACTAGCCCCGCCGTCCCCAGGATAAAACAGCCCAGAATCTTCTCTGTCTCGTTCATTCAATTGCACATTTGATGAACGGAATACTATCACCCTTAAACACTTGCTTTTGCTCGGAATCATCAATACATTGTAAATAATTTAACAAAGCTAAAAACACTTCTTTGATTGGAATACAAAATGAATTAACTAATTACAAAAGGGAAAAGATTTTTTCTCTCTAATTGCAAAACGAAATGCTCTTGTTGCTAAAATCTTTTTCTTTGTTTTTCTACACCTTTTTCTCATTGAGCTCTAAATCTATATGGTATTTATAGTGAGAATATAGATTCGTTCAAATACGAAATCATAACTAAATACATTGCTTAGAGAATGCAATTAAAACATGTGAAAAATGTGGGTTTTAAGAAAGCTAAAAATCATGTCTAGATTCATTGACATTAAGGACGCAATTAAAAACGTGGAGCAATAAATCCGGTGCAACTCATGGCAAAACGTGTGAAAAGGAAGACGTCTAGATACATGGACATATCCCGTCTAGATTCATTCCTTCTTCATAAATTCAAAATTTATTTTCATTTAAATAAATTTGTAGCAAAAAGAATGAGTTGCTCTCTTAACGACCCGATCCGGATGGTGGCAGCGGGCGCGAGAGCCCATCTCTCCCCTCCTCATAAAAGAGTAGTACTCCCAAGGGGTCCAAGCCCAAGTCCTAACTATCTCCTTATAAACTCTACCACAAAGAGTTGTATAATAGATATGGGACTAAATTTTAGAGAGTGATCCATAGATCAAAATAGGAGAGAGGTCCAGGGTTCAAAACCTGTTAAACACCCATTTTCTTTTATTTTAAAAAGCCATATTTCCAACAGTTCCTGTGAGAACATCAAAGGCTCAAATACCAAATGAACAGTCCTCGTTCATCTCATGATCTGACAAGGCTCAAAGTAAGCCTAACCATTTTGCTTTGGCAACTAAAATTTCATGCACTCTTGAAACGACGGATAAGATGATTAACTCAACCTAGGAAGTCTACTTGTCAAGAGTGCTTGAATAGATAAGCATACTCAGGGAAGACATTCAGGAAACCTGTTATAAGTTGTGTTGGCAATGATATAGTTTGTCACGAGAGATGGAGAAAATTTCGGAGAGGGCGATTTCGGGCGATTTCGGAGGGTATTTCGGTCTTTGACCGATACCTAATCTCTACCGTCCTTCATCTGTGAGACTGCATCCTAGCCATCGACTGGTGGCGGCTAGGGTAGCCACTGTGACAACCCTAGGCGGCTCAGCCACCCATTGCCGGCCATTGCCGGCTTATCTCTGGTCGCGATACGCCGATTCGGGCCGATACTGGCCGATACCGGCCGCTACTGGACGTTTTCAGGGTTTCACAGAACAGATCCAGGCAGTCACCTCGCTCTCTGTTCCTGTCTTGGCTGAGATTCAGATCGGGTGCTCGCGTTTCGGTTGCAGTGATCTCTTCGTCACAGCCGCCGATACGGTTCTGATACCGGTTTGTGCACCGTTACGATACAGAGACAGGTTTTACACAGTTTTGACTCTGCTGATTCTGTTTTGGTTTTCGACACTGGCACCGATCTGAATGTGATGTCGGCGCCTCCTGCCGCCATCCCTCCCCACATGCTGGGAAAACCTGCTAATGGGGGAACCGTGGAAGGAGCGGCTAAGCCCTCTTTCGCACAAATTTTGGGGAAAATACTGGTGTCCGACGTTGTGGAGATTCCGGTTGAAGGAACTAGATTCCGTAAAGAGGGCGCTCCAGCGATTGGCATTACGGCAACGGATGAAGTCCGTGGGGAGGAGTTTATGGAAAAACATGTGATCGTTTTAAAATTCTCAAGCTACCGTCCTACATTGGAAGACATTCGAGATTCGATTCACAGAACCTGGGGAATTATGGGCGATTTTTCGCTTGGTTTACTCAATCAACGGCATGTCTTAGTTCGTCTTCAATCGGAGGAGGAAGCAAAAAAAGTATTATCGCGGGATTCCTTCTTGATTCGTGGCGTTCGGTTTAAAGCTTTCCGTTGGCATGATGGTTTCAGTCTGAAGGAGGACCCGATCTCGGTGCCATTGTGGGTAGAATTGCCTAACTTACCTTTACATCTTTTTCATCCCCCTATTTTAAAAGCAATTGTCAATTCATTTGGTGATTTTTTGCGAATGGACGACCATACTAGATGTTTATCGCGCCCGGGCTTTGCCCGCGTGTGCGTGGAGATGACTTTGGCAGACAAATTACCAAACAGAGTATGGATTGATAGAGCCAATAATAGAGGTTTCTGGCAGAAGATAGAATACCCAGGTTTCAAATATTGTGATTTTTGTTCTTTGATAGGGCATCAGGAGACTGTTTGTCGCAAGAAGCTCGGCATTAAGGCCGGAGGCCGAGTCTTGGACATTGGTAAGACTGAGAAGGTAGTCAAATCTAAGGCAGAAAATATTATTACCAAGCAACATTATGTTCCAGTGCTTAGAAAGGAAAATTCTTCAAATTCGGATGTGGGTGTGAGTGGATCAAAAACTAGCAAATGCAAGGAGAGTCCGGAGGGAGTCGTGGAGACCAAGCCGGGGGCAACTGATCCAGGAAAGGTGGTTTTGTCAAACACCTTTGAGGCTCTAATGGAGAATACTGAGGAAGAGGAGGATGCTCCAGCGGATTTTCAAACAACGGGTCAGAAATTAGAGCATGCTCAAACCGGGGTCAAATCCGAATCTACGAAGGAATGCCTATTAGAGGCGGGGTATACAACTTCAGAGATTGAACAGGTTCTTGGACACCACCCAAAGCTGACTCCAAATGATAAGGATGTCAATCCGGAATCAAAGAGTACCCTTTCTAATCATGCGGCGGCGTCGCAAACTGTTAGTGAAATTCAGGTTGGGCAGCTTGTTTCAGGTGTGAAAAAGGTGTCCGGGCACTTGGTGATGTCTCCGTCAGGTGTGCCAATGCACAAAGCCGAGGAAACGCAGTCTCTAACCGCACAGAATGGGCTGTCTCAGCCAGCCAACAGCACCGAAACAGGGGAGCCTGCGCCCTGTTTCGGTCCAGCAGAGGTGGTTCCAGGAACTGTCGCAGCTGGAGCTCTTTCTCCCGTCCGCGAATCAGGTCACTCTCCTCGAACTGGTTCGATTAAGAAGCCGTCTAGTGCTGATGTCACACAGGAAATACGGGCTGACTTACAGGTACCAACTGCTGCGATCCAGACAGCAGGCGCTGAAACAGATCAGCAGGCAGTGTTTGGGTTGTTGGATGATTGTAGGGATGATTGTAGGGATGCAGGTTACTCACCCAATGGGATTGAAACAGCGATTCAGGCTGCGGATTCAGACGCTGAAGTAGCAGCAGAGCCAGGTTTGTCTACCCCCATATCTAACCCAGAGGAAAACCCAATGCAAGTAGTGGAGGTGCTTCGCGCGATCGCTGGTTTCGGAGGACTGGGGGAAGATCCCACAACGCTCATGGCTTGCCTAACACCCCAACACGTTAAGGCTATGCAGTCAGAAATTGCACGAATAGGCATGGAGGCAGTGGTCGCTGAAATTCAAACTTCACTTGAAGAGGCAGCAGCAAAGGTGGGGCAAAACACTAGTGAAAAAGAACGTGAGGTTACCACAATACAGACTCCCACTGCAGATGTTCCTCGAAGGTCCTCTCGAAGCAAGAAGACAAATCCTAAATTCAGGTAACTGATGATGATAATACAAGTAGAATGCAAATGCTTATTAGAACCTTGTATGGATGCTAGATTAGTGCTAGCATTCAATGGTTTTTATATCAGGATTCATTGTGGTTCGTATCCTTACGACGACTTCTCGTACATCCTGGGGCCCACATTAGGTATAAATCACGTCATGAGAGTGATTAAAGGATTGATTGGTACTTATGAGGAAGACAAGTTATGGCAGGTCTATCATGCAACTACTTTAGTAGCAGAACACTTTGCAGGGTTACTCCCCAACTTGGAGACGGTGATTCTAGAACTAATTAGGTTCTTAGTTGAAGATTTTAAGCAAGTTTTTTGTCCTGTGGATGATGAAATGAGTGAATGTATGAGTGATTGTAATTCATTTCTAAGGTTCGGGGATCCTAAATAACCCCGCTCGTTTTTATAAAAAAAAAAAAAAAAAAAAAAAAAAAAAAAAGTTGTGTTGGCAATGGTTGTCCATTAACAAGAACTTGATTATATTTCTCCATCAAAGAGAATGCAACTTTTTGTGGGTTGATTACACCTAACATACCTGCAATCCCACCAGGAAAACATCAAATAATAATGATTAAACTGCTGATTTCAGAACATAAGTAAACAGGTCTACAGAAAGCAGAGGATTAGAACTGAATGGCTAAAAAAATGTGCCGCAGTCTATTGCTAGTAAAAAAACCACCATCAGTGACACAAGTACAAATTTTCATATGAACCATTCAAGCTCAATTTAGCCACTTCCATTATCACAAAGCACTAACTTTTCTCCTACTCTCCAAGTACTCTCAGTTTCTTGGAGTCTCTCACACTCAATTTGCCACACAGTAGATGCTTGCAAGATCTATTGCAAGTACAATCAACTCATCTCGCATACACATATCTACCTAACTTTGATGATTATGAGCAAGGTCACCAACATTACTCAGGTCTTATCATCAATCAAGAACAGCACATCTCTTCTCACATTCATATCGCATATGTGCCGCCAATCAATTATGTTATTATTCAAGGAAAAAAAATGATACATCTTTAGCCTATGTTTCATAATTAGCAATTCATAATACAGACTTTTCAATGAATTTTGATTGCGGAATTGCTGCTGCTTGGGCAGCGTTTTGTTTGTGCTAATTTGATGTTGTCTTGGGAGTCAGCAAACAATGGTGGTGCTGTCTCGAATATGGTTGGTATGGTGCTGGTTTGTTTTTCGCAGGAATTGGATAGCAAGGTGCAAAGTGGGTTTGTTATTGATGACAAGTTGCAAAGTGTCATTGCAAGTTGCTTCCTGCAAGTTCCTTTTTGCAGGTTGCAAGCTTGTTTATTATGCAAATGCAAGTTTTTCAGGATGTTCAGTGGCAAACTGAATTTTGTGTACAAGTAGTGAAAGTTGCAATTTTGTGCACGGTTACTTGGGCTTTCAGCCTTTGTTTGATTTGCTTTCACCTCAGGTTTGCTTTTGTTTCAATTGTTGGTGGGTGTAGTTTATTTCGATTGGGCTTAAGGGCTTTGTCCAAATTTTTGTTTGGTTTTAACACGGGTAAAGTTGTAATGTACCCCCGTCCTTATTGTAAATCAATTTTTTCATAAGTAATAAAGGTCTGGCATTTCAGAGTTGCCCCTCCCCACTCGAGGTTTAATTAAAAATATAATAATAAATAATAATAATAATGATGAGAGTATCCACAGTGTGCTTGTTTATGGATATTGGCAAAAGTAAAATAATAGTAGTGAAAGCTATGGAAATAATTATAAAGTATCAAAGTGTTGTATCACTATCATGTTCTGTCAATATGCTGGCATAATGACATATTTACGATGTATTTTTGTATTTTATCTTTGAAAAGGAATGTCTTCCACTCAAGAATTGATGAATCATTACGAGTGTAGGAACCTAGTATCAATTATCAAGTTTCTAGAGAAATTTTAGTTCACTGCAGTGATCACATGTTGATATCATGTGATATATCAGCCAGTAGAAAACCCGATAACTTTGTAAGATCTGGTAAGAGTTGGGATGTTTCTAGATATATCTCATATCTTGACAATATCTTCATCCAAATTTCTGACAAACATCCCAATATATCTTGATACGTCATTGATGTGGATCAGCAACAAGTCCTTGTTATCATTGTTGAAATTTTGCTTTAATAGTGGCCTTCATAAATAAAAAAGAATGGCCCTAGCTGTTACGTTGTTTGACTTGTAATTGCCTACAAATAGCAATGATCTTTTGTATAGCGACCAATTTGTTTTTTAAGAGAGTGTTATAACAATAATTATTTATTGCAGTTTTTTTCACATTATTACACTTTCTAAGGTTTGGAGAAGAAATGGAAGGCAGAGACAAATGCTACTCACACTTTTTATAATTTTTCAATGTCTCACCAAATTGTTTCACAGTTTCAGAAAATTAATCTCAATAAATCACCTATACTGCGCAGATGAGGGCGGAGGTCCAAAGAAAAACCAACCAATTGGTATTTTAGATATAATAAGCAAGATACACAGAAACCAAGAGTGTATAAATCAGGATTGAGGCACATGATTACTCATAAATGGCATCCCAAGTATATTGTCAAGTCATTCTCTCAGGATAAGAAAGATAAAAGACATAGATGTGTAACAGGAAACAGAACTGTTTTGTGAAACAGGAAACTGTTTTTTGAACAGGAAACAAATTCAGGAAACAGGAAACTATTTTTTGAACAGGAAACAGGAAATAGATTTTGAACAGGAACAGGAAACAAGATGCTATATATACTAGGAACTGTAGCTGTTTTTTGCACGTAGAAAAATTTGTGAAGCACAGGGAATAGAGAAAGATAATTGTGTGAGAATTGTCATCTTCTTATACCTTGTTCTTGAATATAGTGGAATCACCTCACCGTGGACGTAGGCGCAATTCGCCGAACCACGTAAACTTTGTGTCTCTTGTGGTAGGTTCTTGGTTTTCTCTAATTACTTTCATTGCTAGTTGCTCTATTTAATTGATTGGATCCTTGTGGTACTTGTGTGCAATTGTTGGTGTCTACCCGCTTCCGCAATAAGTCTCAACAATTGGTATCAGAGCACTAAGGGAAATTGATCTTGAATTGTTCTACTCAAGATTGTGAAGATTCAAAAGTGCTAGGATTTGTTTGTGCACAAGTTGTTTCAAAAAAAAAAACCGTAGTGAAGCTTCTTGTCTAGAAAGTCACAGGTTTTGTTTGCAATGACATCCAATGTGGCAAGGCACATGTGGGGAAGTATGAAATCGAGAAATTTAATGGTAAGAACGATTTCGGATATTGGAGAATACAAATGAGGAATTCTCAGAAATTACACAAGGCATTACTAGGGAAGGATAAAAATGTTGAAACCATGTCAAATGATGAATGGGAAGAATTGGATTTGGAAGCTCGTGCTGCTATTTGCTTGTGTCTGGATAGAGACATAGTTTTTTTAGTTAATGAAGAGACTACGGCAGCTGATGTTTGGTCGAAGCTTTGATGCGGATTTAACTAACCTAAATTAATACGTTAATTCAGCCCACTTGTAATAACCGCAAGTGCACGGTGTCTAACTGGTAGACAACGGCAAGTACGGGTCGATCCCACGAGGAAGGTGGATTAAATTGAATTTTAGAATTTAATTAAACTAATTTAGAGAAAATGGGGTTACATCATTTTTAAATCTAAACTAAAAATAAATTTAAATAAGAAAAATAAAAGATAGATGAGATGGATTTTTGTGGGCTTGGACTCACCAATGAGTTAGCAAAATTATTTAAATCTAAATTACTGAATTTAAAAACGAGAAGCGTTAGGAATGAGAATCTCTTGCTTACACCGAATATGTGATCGTTAAAATCTAATTCAAATTATATCATGTTTCTTTCAAACATTAACAAATTATTTCAAGCAAATACGCTCTTACAAAGTATTAAGTGTCTTTTTAGGGCACACTTAATCAAAGCTTAAGCTTAATATTTTTAGCACATGCTTTGAATATTGATAAAAGGTAATTCTAACTACCAAACATATCAAGTTTAATTTCTCGAACATGCAAGGTGAAAGCAAATTATCAAAAATTCAGAAATAAATTGTAATTAACAAGTAAGCACACAATTCAGTAAAATAAATCAAAATAACTTATACCACCCATTTAGTTTGTCAAAAACTCGATGTGGTGGTACTCAGCAGATCAGCAGGTGGTCCGAACACGAATCCCGAGACAAATGGTCCCAAAACGCTCTGTGGTGGTACAGAGCATAACCGGGGGTGTGAATAGCCAAATAACTGAATTTGACTCGTTCCCGCCTCTGCTACAATACTCTGCGCTGCTCCGCCTTCTTCTCCAGCGCGACAGCGGCTGTCTCGCGGCCTGTTCTTCGCTCCTCGCGACCGTCCTCGACCTCCAAATGATTCTGAAACCTGCAAAATAGACAGAAGGTGAGGAAACAATCGAGAGAGATGCGAAAATAAACAGAGAGAAATCAGGAGGGGACTCCCTGTTTTCGCTTCCTGTCGCGATGGTGGTGCGCCGCGGTGAGGCCTTTCTGTGGTGGCTGTCCGGTGGCGGAGAGATGGTAAGGGGCCTGGACGAAGAGAGGACAGAGAGGAGAGGAGGACGCAGGGTCTGGCTCTATCGCGAGGCGGAACAGAGCCGCGGTGAGGCTTGTTTCGCGGTGGTTGTGGCGCGGTGCGGCTCTGTTTCACGAGGCGTGGTGGTGGTGCTCGTGCGGAGGTGGTGGCGGTTGTGTGGACAGGGGAGAGGTGCAGAGACGGTGATGGTGGAAAGTTGACGTGAAACAGGGTTGTCACACCCCTGTTTCGCGGTGGTGGCGGTGGCGGTTGTGCTGTCTGGAGGTGGAGGTGGTGCTAGGGTGATGGTGGTGGCGAGGTGGTGATTGCTGAGTGAGTGGTGATGGTGGATAGGTGGTGATGGTCACCTTGTGAGAATCACCTTTGAGAGAGGAGCTCCTTTGAGGAAATCACCTTCCTCAGTTTTGATATTTTTCTAATTCTTTTCTTTTCCCTTCTCTTCCCCCCCCCCCCCCCTCTTCCTCCCTATTATCTTCTATATCAAGATGAATAAGGATGAAATGAGGGAATGATTCATCAATGAGGGTAGGAGAAGGATTGGGCTTGGCATTGGGTTTGGGTTTAGGTTATGGATTAGGTTATGAATTAGGTTTCGGATTTAGGTTATGAATTAGGCTTCGGGTTTAGGTTATGGATTGGGTTTAGGTTATGAATTAGGTTTCGGGTTTAGATTTGTGACTGCTTTATACCACCGTTGGAATCGACTAATTGTCGTTCTTTAACTTGTCGCTTTAATGTGATTTCATCGTTTACGCTCAAATTCCTACAAAGACATGAAAACGAAATAATTACTATACAATATAATAATCGAAATACTAACATGCATAAATTAAGGGATATATTATGTAATAATTATGTGAATATCAAGCTTGAGTCACAGTTTATGACTAAGACATTATCAAACAGGTTATACTTGAAAACCTAATTGTACAGACTAGCAATGGATGAGGGCACTCCAATTGGTGATCATATCGCCAAGTTTACACGGATTATCTCAAATTTGAGAGATGTGGATGTGAAGATTGAGGATGAAGACCAAGCAATTATATTGCTTTACTCCTTGCCGCAGTCATATGAAAATCTTGTACAAACAATTTTGTTTGGGAAAGATGAACTTACATTTGATGAAACTACCGGTGCACTCTTGTCCAATGAGATTCGGAAGAAAACTTCATCAAATGGTAGTGAGAAAGATCAAGCTGAAGGGTTGGTTGCTAGAGGAAGGTCTCAAGTGAAATCATCTTCAAAGAGTGGAAAATCTAGATCAAAGTCTAGAGGTCAACAATGTCACAAATGTAGAGAGTGGGGGCATATTAGGAAAAATTGTCCAAATCAAGGTAAGAGTAATCATGATAACAGTTGGAAGGGCAAGAAAAAGCAAGATAAGGGTGATACTAGTGAAGCAAGTTATGCATCTAGTGCGGAAAAGGATGAAGAATGTTATTCAGTTGCGGGTGAAAACACAGAAATCTCTGGGAGATGGATCCTTGACTCTGGGTGTTCTTACCATATGTGCCCAAATAGGGAGTGGTTCACTACCTATGAACACATTGATGGTGGTACTGTTCTGATGGGTGATGATTATGCTTGCAAGAAAGTTGGAATTGGAACAATGAGGATTAAGATGTGGTGTTGTGAGAACCTTAACTGATGTGAGGCATGTCCCAGCCTTGAAAAAAAACCTTATCTCGCTTGGTGTTTTAGACTCCAATGGTTGTAAGTTTACAGCGGTAGGTGGAGTTTTAAAGGTTGTCCATGGGTCTTTGGTTGTCATGAAAGAGATCAAACAAGGTAACTTGTACACCTTGATGGGTAACACAGTAACAGGAAATGTGGCAGTGGAAACTTCTTCATCAGAAAACACTAGGTTATGGCACATGCGACTTGGGCATATGACAGAAAAAAGATTGTCTCTACTGAGCAAGCAAGGGTTACTGAAGGGTATGCAGAAACCGACTATGGAGTTTTGCGAGCATTGTGTATATGGAAAACAATGCAGGGTAAAATTCAGTACAAGCAAGCACAGGAGCAGAGGTATTCTAGACTATGTGCATACAGATGTGTGGGGGCCAGCGAAGGTCGCATCTAAGGGAGGTTACAGGTACTTTGTCTCCATTGATGATTATTCCCGTTACACATGGGTATATTTTTGAAGTCTAAGAATGAAGTATTTGAGACATTTAAAAGGTGGAGAGCAATGGTTGAGAATAGAACTAGAAGAAAGGTGAAGACTTTGAGGTCTGATAATGGTACCGAGTATACTGAGGGTACTTTCAAACAGTTTTGTGATCAGGAAGGAATTGTTCGACATTGGGCTGTTAGAGACACGCCACAACAAAATGGAGTTGCTGAGAGATTGAACCGTACTATGCTTGAAAGAGCTAGGTGTATGCGCTCCAATACTTGTCTTGGCAGAGAATGGTGAGCTGAATCAATAGCCACCGCGTGTTTCTTGATTAATAGATCGCCACATTCTACATTAGACTGCAAAACACCTTATGAGGTGTGGTCAGGTGAACATGCTGATTACAGTATACTGAAAATTTTTGGTTGTATTGCCTACTACCATGTGAAAGAAAATAAGCTTGATGCTATGGCTAAGAAGGCCATTTTCTTGGGGTATGCAAAAGGCGTGAAGGGTTATCGTCTATGGTGTTTAGAGGATAATAAATTTATGATCAGTCGAGATGTTACATTTGATGAGAATTCCTTGTTAGCTTGTACTAAAGCTAAGGAGTTGGTTGATAGTGGTGGTGAATCTAGTAACACTCAGAAAGTGGAAGTTGAAGCGTCTGTGGATGCATCAGATGATTGAAGCAGGCACACATGATCTGAATTATGAGCCTGAAGACCATGAGGAACAACAACCAGTTGAAGATAATCAATCCCAGCAGCAACCTTTGGCCTTAACTAGGTCAAAACGATCGGTTAAGCAAGTTCAAAATTTTGGCTTTGAAGAACCGTTGAAGCACTATGGTCAGTTGAATACAGTTGATTTGGTTGCATATGCACTCTCTGTGGAAGATGATTAGCCAACTACTTACAAGCAGGCTGCTCGTCATTCAGATAGTCAGAGTTGGTTAGTTGCTATGCAGGGTGAGATGGAGTCTCTCCAGAAGAACCATATTTGGGATCTAGTGGCGTTGCCTAATGGAAGGAAAGCAATTGGCTGCAAGTGGGTGTTTAAGAAGAAACAGGCTACTCTAGAGTCTGGTATTCAGTTCAAGGCAAGATTAGTAGCTAAGGGTTTTGCTCAGAGGGAAGGCGTTGACTACAATGAGATATTTTTGCCTGTGGTAAAACACACTTCTATATGTGTGTTATTGAGCTTGGTAGCTCATGGTGACCTTGAGCTTGAACAACTTGATGTGAAAACAACTTTCTTGCATGGAGATTTAGAGGAGGAAATTTATATGCATCAGCCGGAAGGTTTTAAGGTTGTTGGAAAAGAAGACCATGTTTGTCGTTTGAGGAGATCACTATATGGGTTAAAGTAGTCACCTAGGCAGTGGTACAAACGGTTTGACACTTTTATGTTGAAATATGGGTTCACACGAAGTAAGTATGATTGTTGTGTTTGCTTGAAAAAACTTCGTAGTGGCAATTTTATTTATCTTTTGCTCTATGTTGACGATATGTTCATTGTCTGTAAGAGTATGGTGGAGATAAATAAATTGAAGTCTCAACTTGCATCTGAGTTTGAGATGAAGGATATGGGTGCTGCAAGGAAAATACTTGGTATGGAGATAAGAAGAGAAAGGGAGAATAAAAAATTATTTCTTTCACAGAAGGGGTACCTTGAGAAGGTCATATCACAGTTTGGCATGGAAAACGAAAAGCCAGTTATTACTCCTTTGGCTTCACATTTTAGACTTTCTCGACAGTTATCTCCAGTCATAGTGGAAGAAAAGGAATACATGTCGCATGTTCCTTATGCTAGTGCAGTTGGCAGTTTAATGTATGCTATGGTGTGTACATGCCTTGATATTTCACAGGCTGTTAGTGTTGTGAGCAGGTATATGGAAAACCCTGGGAAGAAACATTGGGAGGCAGTGAAATGGATGCTTAGGTACTTAAAAGGTACCTTGGATGTGGGTTTGGACTTCGGTGGAGATTCATGTCAGGTTCGTGGGTTTATTGATGATGATTATGCTGGTGATCTAGATAGACGAAGATCTACTACTGGTTACGTATTTCAGATATACGGTGCTCCGGTTAGTTGGAGATCTATGCTTCAGGATACGGTGGTTTTCTCTACTACAGAGGCAGAGTATATGGCATTGACAGAAACTGTAAAAGAAGCATTGTGGCTTCAAGGTCTTGTAAATGACTTGGGTGTGGAACAAGATAGTGTTGAGGTTCTCTGTGACAGTCAGAGTGCCATCCACTTCGCTAAAAATCAGGTTCATCGCGCAAGGACTAAGCATATTGACGTCCGATATCACTTTGTTTGAGATGTAATTGAGGATGGTGATGTGTCTTTGGTGAAAGTACACACAAAAGACAACTCTGCTGATATGTTGACAAAGGTTGTTCCTGGAGTTAAGTTCCAACATTGTTTGGACTTACTCCACATTGACTCATGTTGATTGAGGGCCCTTTGGGGCGTTGCCCTTCGGGGCGATTTCGTGAGGTGACAAAGCTATGGTGGAGTGTTGATCAGTTTATTCTTTTGCCTTGTTTCGGCTCATTTTTTCCTTAAAAAAATTCGCCGAGGTGGAAAATTGTGTAACAGGAAACAAAACTGTTTTGTGAAACAGGAAACTGTTTTTTGAACAGGAAACAAATTCAGGAAACAGGAAACTGTTTTTTGAACAGGAAACAAATTCAGGAAATAGGAAATAAATTTTGAACAGGAACAGGAAACAAGACGCTATATATACTAGGAACTGTAGCTGTTTTTTGCACCTAGAAAAAATTGTGAAGCACAGGGAATAGAGAAAGATAATTGTGTGAGAATTGTCATCTTCTTGTACCTTGTTCTTGAATATAGTGGAATCACCTCACCGTGGACGTAGGCGCAATTCGCCGAACCACGTAAACTTTGTGTCTCTTGTGGTAGGTTTTTGGTTTTCTCTAATTACTTTCATTGCTAGTTGCTCTATTTAATTGATTGGATCTTTGTGGTACTTGTGTGCAATTGTTGGTGTCTACCCTCTTCCGCAATAAGTCGCAACAATAGGCAACCAAACTACTGATTTTGACTTACCTAATTCAAGCTCTTGATCCTGGTCATCAATATCTCCTTCCTCCAAATCCACCCCATTTTCCAAGTCTGCAGCTTCTTTGGCATACTCTCTAGAAACTCTTCCTCAATTTCTTCATGTTCATCATCATCGTCTTCAGAATCCTGAACAAGTGAACATATAAATAGAATGTTGTAACTTTTGATGAAGGTAAGCAATATGCTCAGAAAAAATAGAAGTTGTTGTTGGATGGCATTACTAAGTACTAACTATCAATTTGCCACCTTTGCAACATAATTTCGTAATTTTCCTGAAATTACCAACTTTCCACACTATAGTGATTCACTGTTCCTAGAGGAAGCAAATATTATACAAGTATGGATCATATGATAAGTTTCGTTAGTATAGATCTCCTAGGTGGTAAGAAAGTAGATCATAGCCCCATCAGTTAGTTTGCAACACATATGAACTCATTGATAGACAAACCTTATAGCTTATATATTGAGGTGAACATTTAGTTTTTGCACACCAAAACACATAATAAAAATGATGGATGTTATATGTCATACCTCATCACCATTAGTATCTTCATCTTCTTTATCATCCTCATTTTCATCCTCTTCCTGAACTTCTTTAAGACGTATAACCACCTTTATCAGTGAAACAAAACAGTTTTGTACCAGACCAGACCTTGGATTCCCACTGGGTCCCAGCAGCCGTTCAACCACTTTCGCCAGTCCCATCACTGAATTATAAATTTATAATGGCAGACATAAGTGGATGAAAAGGGTCCGTAATAATATCCTTAGTTTCATACATACAATGGATGGAAAATTTTGACAAAAGAGTTAACATTAATAAAGGAAGAGTAGAAAAACCAAAAGATGTTTAATCAAGATGGTAGGACCCAGGAAGCAAGATGATAACGGTAAAGTGGAGATACCAAACCGAACCGCACCAAGAATTCGGTTCTCGGTTTGGTTTTCACATTTATCAAATAAATAACCAAATCCGAACCAAACTGATCGGTTCGGTTTAAGTTCGGTTATTTTTAGTTTATTCCCTTTTTATTTTTTTTCTGCAACTACATACAACCGAGTTGGTTCTAGCACCAAATAAATAAATCAAAGCTACAAAGAATGGAAAGAAGGAAATGAAGCTTGGTTTGCAAAGGAGGAAAACCAAGAGAAAGAGATAGTGCAAATAAAATAAAAGAGAGAAAAGGGAAAGCAATAAAGGGGAAGCAGTAGTAAAGGGAAAGCAAATGTAAGATGAACAAAAAGAGTTTCAAGGCTCCGACTACTCATTTATAGATAATTCTTTCAATTTTTTATTGCCTATTTTTCTTGATAATTCCATAAGATTAAAAAAAATTTGCTATGTCTCTCATATACACAATATTATAACATCATACAAAAAACTATACCATAGCTACATTGTTTGCATCTTAATTTATCTCCACCACACCCATGTGATGCTCTGAACAATACCGAAACCTTCTATGACGATTTCACAATCTCGTAATTTCATCCTGCAAGAAGGTTTTTTTTTATCAAATCAGAAGTGTCGAAGTTGTCGCCATCGCCCTCGTCTTTACTGCAAGCAGGCAAGTGAAAAATTTGGTTGTCTTCAACAAGATTAAGTTAAACTATGTCTCTCCTCTTCAACTTGCAAGTGGTTGGATAGAGAGAAAGAGATAGAGAGTTAAAAAAGAGAAAAAGAACATTAATAAATAAATAGAAGTTTGGTAGGTAGGGAGAGATGGGTGAGTCTTAAATAAGATAGAGAATGTAGGCTTTTTCAACTTTTTCTCGGAATGAGGCATTAAGAAAATGAGAAAGTGACAGTTAAGAGAGAGGGTGTGAACGTGTGGTGCATTGGAATGGGATGGGAATTTAAATAAGAGTGGGTTGGTGGGGAATTAAATAAGAGAGGGAGGGTTAAGGGATTAAAAACAAGATAAGGGGAAGGGTTCGGTTCTGTTGTTTCGGATGTGTGAAAAACAAAAACCGAAACCGAACAAAACCAACTCAGATCGGTTCGATTTTCTAATGTTCGGTTTTGGTTTTTCTTGGTTCAGGCTTTTTAGGTTATATTTTGGTTCGGTTCGATCGGTTTTCAGTAACCAATTGACACCCCTAATTACTGCTACAAAGAAGATGGTGTGTCCATGCTTTTTATCGCAATTGAGGTTGTGAGGCATCCATCTGCCTACGATTTTAATGGCATTGTCCTCATTGTTGTTTCGGATTCATATTATTTTTTCTCATTTTAATGTTCATATTTGTGTTTTTCCTTTTTTCTTACTACTAGCTAAATCACTATTTTTTTAAATAGCAATAGACAATTACATGTAAGTTTGTCTCTCTATCCAATTCTCTCTTCATATATATAACTTTTATTGTAACAAAATTAAATGTCATATAAAATTTATAGTTCAATAAACTTACAATTTTTTATAGTAAGCATCCTTTGTGTAATACAGTACTAACCAATAGTTCATATAACTCGTAGTACAAAACTAAAACAATCCATCATTTGTTTTTATTTTTCTACAAGAATAGTTATCCTATAACCAATCTAAAATATGAAAAACATAAATTTTCATGTGTTTTATTTTACATAAAATTTTCAAATTAAAGTTTCTATTTAAACAACGAAAATTCTAGGGGTCGAGGGAGGGAACGAGGGAAAGGGGCGAGGGATGGGTGGAAACCACCCATTCTCCTCGAGATGAGTGACATCGCGCATCTCGAGGCCGATGCGCTCATCTCGACCACCCATCCCTCGCCCCTTTCCCTCGACCCCTAGCAAAGCTCTTTAAACAAAGAGTATCAAATCAAACAAGTAAATTTTCTAGATATTTTGATTTAATTTCAACACATCCTAAATTTTTCTTTAAAAAAGTAGTTCGATTAAAATTAATAATATAAATATGAAATAAATAAGTTCGGAGACGGGATGGGCAGGATTGAAAATCCCCATCCCGATCTCATCCCACTCTAAATCGGGATCCGAATTGGAATGGATTTGATCAATCCCAAAATGACCCGAAAAAATCGGGATTGCAGAATGGGATGCCCACCCCTACTTCCAAAGGTGCATCACACACATAATGCTAAAAGACATTTTTTTGAAGGCAATAAGACCTTAATATGTCATTAAAAAAATGTCCTATTACACTCATTTTGCATGAACTAATTGATGAGGGAGATTCAAGTATTCAACTGGGGACTCAAATTGTGAAGTTTGGGACAACATGAATGAGTTTTATACATCTTGTTTGTAGAACATCAAATCCAATTAACTTCCATAATGTAATTTACACCTAGTTTTAACAAATGAATGAAATAATTTCAATTTTCTCAACATGTAATCACTAATCAATCAAGTGATATATTAATAAAGGAAGAGTAGAAAAACCAAAAAATGTTTAATCAAGATGGTAGGACTCAGGAAGCAAGATGATAACAGTAAAGTGGGAATACCAAACCGAACCATAGCAAGAATTCGGTTCTCGGTTTGGTTTCCACATTTATCAAATAAATAACCAAAACCCGAACCAAACCGATCGGTTCGATTTCAATTCGGTTATTTTTTATTTTTTTCCTTCCTTTTTTTTTCTGCAGCTACATACAGCCGAGTTGACTCTAGCACAAAATGAATAAATCAAAGCTACAAAGAATGGAAAGAAGGAAATGAAGCTTGGTTTGCAAAGGAGGAAAACCAAGCTACTTCCCACTCTAAATCGGGATCGAAATCGGAATGGATTTGATCAATCCCAAAATGACCCGAAAAAATCGGGACGAAATCGGGATCGCAGAATGAGATGCCCACTCCTACTTCCAAAGGTGCATCATACACATAATGCTAAAAGACTTTTTTTTTTTAAGGCAATAAGACCTTAATATGTCATTAAAAAAATGTCCTATTACACTCATTTTGCATGAACTAATTGATGAGGGAGATTCAAGTATTCAACTGGGGAATCAAATTGTGAAGTTTGGGCAACATGAATGAGTTTTATACATCTTTTTGTAGAACATCAAATCCAATTAACTTCCATAATGTAATTTACACCTAGTTTTAACAAATGAATCAAATAATTTCAATTTTCTCAACATGTAATCAATCAAGAATGAAGGCCTAGCTAGTTCACAAGCCTGCAGTTCTTCCTAATCTCTCCTTTTCTGCCTGTAACAACATCGATAGATCCCATACGTACCATTGCAGATGCAAACTTTTTAGCCCACATCGAAGAGTGTCTTGCATTGTTCCTTACAATCCTAGATGTCAAAGGACTATCATGAAGCGTTTGATCTGAAGTTAACAAGCCTCTTCGGTTCATCAACTCTTTATAGTACGTATTGTCTAGCCTATTTGGCGTCACAATCTCAAGTGGCACAGTAGGGTCTCGAGTATTAGCTGCATTACTAGATGGTGAAGGACACTTAGTTCTTAACAATGCCGCGTACCTCCTATCCAATGAAGGGTCTGGTTTATTCGTAGAGTTGAAGGCGAAGGCACGGTCTGAGAAAGAAGAACAATGTGAAACTCCAATGGAATGTGCTCCAGAGAGTGTCACCATTTCGTCTAGGGTCAATCCTTTCCCCGCAAAGTCCTTCTGGATTTGTTTGGCATTGGAAAAAGGAGATGGGATGTTTTGAAGTACTTCATCCTCTATAGAGACACGTCCATCACGTCGTCCTGCTGGGACATCGTAAATTATTCCACCGGCCTTGTATGCACTATCACGAGCTGCGAACGCAAGGATGTCTGAGCATGAAACTGTTTGTGGACATGCAGCTTCAATTTCAGCTTTAGCCTCATCAATCACCTCGAATCCTCGCAAACTCGGGTTATTAACTACACTTTCTTTCTCTGCAGGATTTCCTGGCGTTGAGTCTAATAGTACTGATGCATCACAACCCTGAAATAATAAGATCAGATGATTGATTAATTATAGATTGACCAAATCTTACTAAGCTTACACATGTCGAAGTTGACATTTTTATGTTACCAAAATACCATAGATTTCAATATTATAAGTTATATCATCTCGATAAATATTATAGGTTATATATGAGATAATAATCTAGGAATATAATACTTAGAGAAAAAAAAAATGAACTTACCCTGACGAAACAATCATGGAAGTGCATCCTAATTAAACCAGCTGCAACCCCTGGATTAAGCGATACTGCTTTGTTTACTGCTTTTCTCACTATAAGTTCTGCAGATGGACATGTCGAATAATAGAATCCAACCTTAAGAGATGTCGACGACGCCATTGCTATCATAGAGATGATTAAGAAAATGATCAATGCATTAGTCTTCATTGTGAAAGACAGAATGAGATCAACAAATTCTATAAATGAACTTGCTGAATGATATTGAATATTAAGCTTTTGTTGCAAGTGTGTGAGTTAGACACAATGAATTGGAAGCTAGAGTTGGAGATGAGATTTGATTGATTGTGTAAATGGGCATTTATAGAGAGGGGTGGTGGATAAGAAAACGTGTGAAGCAGAGTAGCTTGTTTAAATTTGAACATTTCTCTTCCGAGTGGCAGAGTAGCTTGTTTAAATTTGAACATTTCTCCTAATTAAGTTGTTTAAATTTGAATATTTCTCTTCGGAGTAGCTTGTTTGTTTAAGTTAATTGACTTCTTAATCAATATGTGAATTGGAGACATTTTTTTAGGCAAAGGTGAAATGTCTTTTTGTGTCCTTGGACTTCTGTGTATATAATGTTAGCAAGGGTTAATTCGATTTATGTGTTTTATTCACATTAACATGGGATTTAGAGGAGGTTTTTTACAACTTTGGGATACACATAAACACTTTGGCGATTTTATCATTCTTTCAAGATCACTCAACATCACTCTACTAATTGCAAAAACCTGATTTCCTAGTACTTTCGTAAGATGAAAACAAAATTTTACCGTCTTTTACATAGCGTACAACAGGGTGGTAATGCAACAGGTTGGGGTGCATCCAGTGATGAACCTCGATAATGCATATTCTGATTTAAATCAGCTAGGCCTGCATCCATATTCGAGATGTATAAGAACTCTCCGACCACTCATTTCGATAAGTAGATTTGGTATTAACATTTTGGAGCTGCAATTTAGAAATTTAATAAGTTAAGTATATTAGAGTATATAGGATTATGGGATTGTGATATATGCTTATTCTAAACAAAACCAATTATAAGCTAAGTCAAATGTAGTCTAAATTCATGAATATGAGAGTCGAGTAAGAAATTATAATTAGGTAAGGTGGAGTACCAGTGATTTGTTGTCCAAAAATAAAAAAAAATAAATAAATAAAAGATATAAAAGCACAACCATTCATGGATTGTACTTGAGACAGAGTCACTGTCTTCGATCAAGTCTCTCTCTGTGAATCACTGGGAGCCTCCCTGATTCTAGAGAATCAGGAAGGAAGGTTTGAACAGTAATCATTTTGTCAAAACATTCATGATTTGGTATGAAGTCAATATTTTCTCACCATCTACTCCTACAAAATTTTGAGTGAGAAACCTTCAACACTCTCAAAAATGTACTGGCAAAGATGAGGAGGAACTTGCCAAAGATGTTCAAAAGCCAGCTAGTGTGGTTGCAAGGTAGCTCACTACTCCAATACTCCAACAACTCTCTCTAAATATACACATTTAGTATTATCTTTTACCAAGTCATGTTGCGTGTGTTTACAAAATAGAAATCAAAAAAAAAAAATTTTGTTCTTCAAAGTTTTTATTATAGAAGAAGAAATCCATGGTAGTGCAATTCTGACTTTGGGCTATTTTTGTGTATAAGTTTACTGACCAATACATATTCTGGATTCAGGTGCTACTTTGGTAGTGAAATAGAAGCATTCTAATTTGTACAATAGATCAATTATTGTTCTCACCAAAATAGACTGAATCATCCAAAATGCATAACATAATTATCATAGAACTGCATACTCATTATCTAAAGAGTAACATGCATAGATGATATTGTTCACTTCTCACGAAATGTTCAAATGGAATTTATTGATTCAGATTTCATGATATTCCAACTCAGAAAGCCTAAAAGAGCAGCATCTTTAATTAAATTTCTATGAAATTTAATTTTAAAGCATGGTGTTCTATTCATACACAATCTCCTCTAGTTAGTCCTCCATGATTTTAGAGTTTAGACCACATTTTACATTGTCAACATGTGTATATGTATGTCAATCTCTAACTACGTTAATTATATTGTAAATTAATATGATTTCACAATATGGTTGTAAAGTCACCATAAAAATATCTTTAAAAATACACAACATGGAAAACCACCATTATAGATAAAGATATCTGAAATTGTAAACGTAGTTGTAAAACTCTAAATCATGTGGATCTTTAAATATAACCCTCTTTCCAAACTTTTCAAATGTTGCCATGGGGTTGTATCCTTGCATAGAAAACTGCTCCCAACCCAATTTGACAACAAGAACTACCACCCAAGGTAAGAAAGGTACATAATGCAAACAAAACTAAACTCCAATCCTTGGAACAAAGTTTGTTTAGGCTAATGGGTTCCAAAACAATTAATTTGACACACACATAAAAACTGTGTTTGTGTTTGAAACGGAAGGACTTTACCCCTCCATAATTTGCAGATTTTTTTTTTTTTATATGAACAGGTGTTCCCAGATTGCCAAATTGTCAATCTAAATAAACTCCAAAACGACTCATAGCTCACCATTGCCATCAATCAACTCTGGCCCATTGAACTCACAATATGATTTCAGTTTATTTACAGGACAATTTCGTACAAATAAACTAAGAGATTGAAGAAGTCTGACAAAGCAAAAGGGACTAACATTCAACATTATTTATAATTACAAGTCAATTTCATGTAAACAGATGACATTGAGGTGCAATCAAACAATGCCTCCACAATAGTTTTTCAATCAAGATTACTCGGACTTTTATCATTTAATATCTATTTTCAATTGATAGAAGCTTGTTCAAAACCCAATATTTGAGCCAAGCAATCACAGATGCTTATAGTTTCATGAATCAACATATATATGTATTCAATCTATGTCAGATTGATCTAGCATGTTCAACCCAATTTGAGACAAGAAACAGAGCAATCAATCTAATCTGCGTTTATTTTGGAGGACAAAATATCATTTTTGAATATATAAGAAAAACACTCTTGGGTAGAATATCTCATGCAATATATAAAATCAGGACTAATTCGCATACATACAACCTAGTTAAAAAGGTTATCCTTACAAACCCAACATGATTGAATAATCACATACTTATAAGTAATGAAACCAAAATTTCCCTAGAAACAAAGGGTATTATTTCAACCTAGTCAATTTCATTACTTGTTCCATCTTCTTTATATTTTCCGTAATTTATATTATGGAAAATAAAGGGATCATTCTTTTAATCTTAGTCATAGCAGAAATGAACGTCTTAAAATTGTTGTAACTGCTGTAAAAGATTCAAATAAAAGTTAGGAACGAATGTACCAATTTGTTCTTGGGTTGAGTCGCGGACTAGGTCGCTCTCTTTAAGACGTTTCGCGGCTCTGCCCAAGATTGTGCAAGCAGTGTACTAGCCCCGCCGTCCCCAGGATAAAACAGCCCAGAATCTTCTCTGTCTCGTTCATTCAATTGCACATTTGATGAACGGAATACTATCACCCTTAAACACTTGCTTTTGCTCGGAATCATCAATACATTGTAAATAATTTAACAAAGCTAAAAACACTTCTTTGATTGGAATACAAAATGAATTAACTAATTACAAAAGGGAAAAGATTTTTTCTCTCTAATTGCAAAACGAAATGCTCTTGTTGCTAAAATCTTTTTCTTTGTTTTTCTACACCTTTTTCTCATTGAGCTCTAAATCTATATGGTATTTATAGTGAGAATATAGATTCGTTCAAATACGAAATCATAACTAAATACATTGCTTAGAGAATGCAATTAAAACATGTGAAAAATGTGGGTTTTAAGAAAGCTAAAAATCATGTCTAGATTCATTGACATTAAGGACGCAATTAAAAACGTGGAGCAATAAATCCGGTGCAACTCATGGCAAAACGTGTGAAAAGGAAGACGTCTAGATACATGGACATATCCCGTCTAGATTCATTCCTTCTTCATAAATTCAAAATTTATTTTCATTTAAATAAATTTGTAGCAAAAAGAATGAGTTGCTCTCTTAACGACCCGATCCGGATGGTGGCAGCGGGCGCGAGAGCCTATCTCTCCCCTCCTCATAAAAGAGTAGTACTCCCAAGGGGTCCAAGCCCAAGTCCTAACTATCTCCTTATAAACTCTACCACAAAGAGTTGTATAATAGATATGGGACTAAATTTTAGAGAGTGATCCATAGATCAAAATAGGAGAGAGGTCCAGGGTTCAAAACCTGTTAAACACCCATTTTCTTTTATTTTAAAAAGCCATATTTCCAACAGTTCCTGTGAGAACATCAAAGGCTCAAATACCAAATGAACAGTCCTCGTTCATCTCATGATCTGACAAGGCTCAAAGTAAGCCTAACCATTTTGCTTTGGCAACTAAAATTTCATGCACTCTTGAAACGACGGATAAGATGATTAACTCAACCTAGGAAGTCTACTTGTCAAGAGTGCTTGAATAGATAAGCATACTCAGGGAAGACATTCAGGAAACCTGTTATAAGTTGTGTTGGCAATGATATAGTTTGTCACGAGAGATGGAGAAAATTTCGGAGAGGGCGATTTCGGGCGATTTCGGAGGGTATTTCGGTCTTTGACCGATACCTAATCTCTACCGTCCTTCATCTGTGAGACTGCATCCTAGCCATCGACTGGTGGCGGCTAGGGTAGCCACTGCGACAACCCTAGGCGGCTCAGCCACCCATTGCCGGCCATTGCCGGCTTATCTCTGGTCGCGATACGCCGATTCGGGCCGATACTGGCCGATACCGGCCGCTACTGGACGTTTTCAGGGTTTCACAGAACAGATCCAGGCAGTCACCTCGCTCTCTGTTCCTGTCTTGGCTGAGATTCAGATCGGGTGCTCGCGTTTCGGTTGCAGTGATCTCTTCGTCACAGCCGCCGATACGGTTCTGATACCGGTTTGTGCACCGTTACGATACAGAGACAGGTTTTACACAGTTTTGACTCTGCTGATTCTGTTTTGGTTTTCGACACTGGCACCGATCTGAATGTGATGTCGGCGCCTCCTGCCGCCATCCCTCCCCACATGCTGGGAAAACCTGCTAATGGGGGAACCGTGGAAGGAGCGGCTAAGCCCTCTTTCGCACAAATTTTGGGGAAAATACTGGTGTCCGACGTTGTGGAGATTCCGGTTGAAGGAACTAGATTCCGTAAAGAGGGCGCTCCAGCGATTGGCATTACGGCAACGGATGAAGTCCGTGGGGAGGAGTTTATGGAAAAACATGTGATCGTTTTAAAATTCTCAAGCTACCGTCCTACATTGGAAGACATTCGAGATTCGATTCACAGAACCTGGGGAATTATGGGCGATTTTTCGCTTGGTTTACTCAATCAACGGCATGTCTTAGTTCGTCTTCAATCGGAGGAGGAAGCAAAAAAAGTATTATCGCGGGATTCCTTCTTGATTCGTGGCGTTCGGTTTAAAGCTTTCCGTTGGCATGATGGTTTCAGTCTGAAGGAGGACCCGATCTCGGTGCCATTGTGGGTAGAGTTGCCTAACTTACCTTTACATCTTTTTCATCCCCCTATTTTAAAAGCAATTGTCAATTCATTTGGTGATTTTTTGCGAATGGACGACCATACTAGATGTTTATCGCGCCCGGGCTTTGCCCGCGTGTGCGTGGAGATGACTTTGGCAGACAAATTACCAAACAGAGTATGGATTGATAGAGCCAATAATAGAGGTTTCTGGCAGAAGATAGAATACCCAGGTTTCAAATATTGTGATTTTTGTTCTTTGATAGGGCATCAGGAGACTGTTTGTCGCAAGAAGCTCGGCATTAAGGCCGGAGGCCGAGTCTTGGACATTGGTAAGACTGAGAAGGTAGTCAAATCTAAGGCAGAAAATATTATTACCAAGCAACATTATGTTCCAGTGCTTAGAAAGGAAAATTCTTCAAATTCGGATGTGGGTGTGAGTGGATCAAAAACTAGCAAATGCAAGGAGAGTCCGGAGGGAGTCGTGGAGACCAAGCCGGGGGCAACTGATCCAGGAAAGGTGGTTTTGTCAAACACCTTTGAGGCTCTAATGGAGAATACTGAGGAAGAGGAGGATGCTCCAGCGGATTTTCAAACAACGGGTCAGAAATTAGAGCATGCTCAAACCGGGGTCAAATCCGAATCTACGAAGGAATGCCTATTAGAGGCGGGGTATACAACTTCAGAGATTGAACAGGTTCTTGGACACCACCCAAAGCTGACTCCAAATGATAAGGATGTCAATCCGGAATCAAAGAGTACCCTTTCTAATCATGCGACGGCGTCGCAAACTGTTAGTGAAATTCAGGTTGGGCAGCTTGTTTCAGGTGTGAAAAAGGTGTCCGGGCACTTGGTGATGTCTCCGTCAGGTGTGCCAATGCACAAAGCCGAGGAAACGCAGTCTCTAACCGCACAGAATGGGCTGTCTCAGCCAGCCAACAGCACCGAAACAGGGGAGCCTGCGCCCTGTTTCGGTCCAGCAGAGGTGGTTCCAGGAACTGTCGCAGCTGGAGCTCTTTCTCCCGTCCGCGAATCAGGTCACTCTCCTCGAACTGGTTCGATTAAGAAGCCGTCTAGTGCTGATGTCACACAGGAAATACGGGCTGACTTACAGGTACCAACTGCTGCGATCCAGACAGCAGGCGCTGAAACAGATCAGCAGGCAGTGTTTGGGTTGTTGGATGATTGTAGGGATGATTGTAGGGATGCAGGTTACTCACCCAATGGGATTGAAACAGCGATTCAGGCTGCGGATTCAGACGCTGAAGTAGCAGCAGAGCCAGGTTTGTCTACCCCCATATCTAACCCAGAGGAAAACCCAATGCAAGTAGTGGAGGTGCTTCGCGCGATCGCTGGTTTCGGAGGACTGGGGGAAGATCCCACAACGCTCATGGCTTGCCTAACACCCCAACACGTTAAGGCTATGCAGTCAGAAATTGCACGAATAGGCATGGAGGCAGTGGTCGCTGAAATTCAAACTTCACTTGAAGAGGCAGCAGCAAAGGTGGGGCAAAACACTAGTGAAAAAGAACGTGAGGTTACCACAATACAGACTCCCACTGCAGATGTTCCTCGAAGGTCCTCTCGAAGCAAGAAGACAAATCCTAAATTCAGGTAACTGATGATGATAATACAAGTAGAATGCAAATGCTTATTAGAACCTTGTATGGATGCTAGATTAGTGCTAGCATTCAATGGTTTTTATATCAGGATTCATTGTGGTTCGTATCCTTACGACGACTTCTCGTACATCCTGGGGCCCACATTAGGTATAAATCACGTCATGAGAGTGATTAAAGGATTGATTGGTACTTATGAGGAAGACAAGTTATGGCAGGTCTATCATGCAACTACTTTAGTAGCAGAACACTTTGCAGGGTTACTCCCCAACTTGGAGACGGTGATTCTAGAACTAATTAGGTTCTTAGTTGAAGATTTTAAGCAAGTTTTTTGTCCTGTGGATGATGAAATGAGTGAATGTATGAGTGATTGTAATTCATTTCTAAGGTTCGGGGATCCTAAATAACCCCGCTCGTTTTTATAAAAAAAAATAAAAAAAAAAAAAAAAAAATTGTGTTGGCAATGGTTGTCCATTAACAAGAACTTGATTATATTTCTCCATCAAAGAGAATGCAACTTTTTGTGGGTTGATTACACCTAACATACCTGCAATCCCACCAGGAAAACATCAAATAATAATGATTAAACTGCTGATTTCAGAACATAAGTAAACAGGTCTACAGAAAGCAGAGGATTAGAACTGAATGGCTAAAAAAATGTGTCGCAGTCTATTGCTAGTAAAAAAACCACCATCAGTGACACAAGTACAAATTTTCATATGAACCATTCAAGCTCAATTTAGCCACTTCCATTATCACAAAGCACTAACTTTTCTCCTACTCTCCAAGTACTCTCAGTTTCTTGGAGTCTCTCACACTCAATTTGCCACACAGTAGATGCTTGCAAGATCTATTGCAAGTACAATCAACTCATCTCGCATACACATATCTACCTAACTTTGATGATTATGAGCAAGGTCACCAACATTACTCAGGTCTTATCATCAATCAAGAACAGCACATCTCTTCTCACATTCATATCGCATATGTGCCGCCAATCAATTATGTTATTATTCAAGGAAAAAAAATGATACATCTTTAGCCTATGTTTCATAATTAGCAATTCATAATACAGACTTTTCAATGAATTTTGATTGCGGAATTGCTGCTGCTTGGGCAGCGTTTTGTTTGTGCTAATTTGATGTTGTCTTGGGAGTCAGCAAACAATGGTGGTGCTGTCTCGAATATGGTTGGTATGGTGCTGGTTTGTTTTTCGCAGGAATTGGATAGCAAGGTGCAAAGTGGGTTTGTTATTGATGACAAGTTGCAAAGTGTCATTGCAAGTTGCTTCCTGCAAGTTCCTTTTTGCAGGTTGCAAGCTTGTTTATTATGCAAATGCAAGTTTTTCAGGATGTTCAGTGGCAAACTGAATTTTGTGTACAAGTAGTGAAAGTTGCAATTTTGTGCACGGTTACTTGGGCTTTCAGCCTTTGTTTGATTTGCTTTCACCTCAGGTTTGCTTTTGTTTCAATTGTTGGTGGGTGTAGTTTATTTCGATTGGGCTTAAGGGCTTTGTCCAAATTTTTGTTTGGTTTTAACACGGTTAAAGTTGTAATGTACCCCCGTCCTTATTGTAAATCAATTTTTTCATAAGTAATAAAGGTCTGGCATTTCAGAGTTGCCCCTCCCCACTCGAGGTTTAATTAAAAATATAATAATAAATAATAATAATAATGATGAGAGTATCCACAGTGTGCTTGTTTATGGATATTGGCAAAAGTAAAATAATAGCAGTGAAAGCTATGGAAATAATTATAAAGTATCAAAGTGTTGTATCACTATCATGTTCTGTCAATATGCTGGCATAATGACATATTTACGATGTATTTTTGTATTTTATCTTTGAAAAGGAATGTCTTCCACTCAAGAATTGATGAATCATTACGAGTGTAGGAACCTAGTATCAATTATCAAGTTTCTAGAGAAATTTTAGTTCACTGCAGTGATCACATGTTGATATCATGTGATATATCAGCCAGTAGAAAACCCGATAACTTTGTAAGATCTGGTAAGAGTTGGGATGTTTCTAGATATATCTCATATCTTGACAATATCTTCATCCAAATTTCTGACAAACATCCCAATATATCTTGATACGTCATTGATGTGGATCAGCAACAAGTCCTTGTTATCATTGTTGAAATTTTGCTTTAATAGTGGCCTTCATAAATAAAAAAGAATGGCCCTAGCTGTTACGTTGTTTGACTTGTAATTGCCTACAAATAGCAATGATCTTTTGTATAGCGACCAATTTGTTTTTTAAGAGAGTGTTATAACAATAATTATTTATTGCAGTTTTTTTCACATTATTACACTTTCTAAGGTTTGGAGAAGAAATGGAAGGCAGAGACAAATGCTACTCACACTTTTTATAATTTTTCAATGTCTCACCAAATTGTTTCACAGTTTCAGAAAATTAATCTCAATAAATCACCTATACTGCGCAGATGAGGGCGGAGGTCCAAAGAAAAACCAACCAATTGGTATTTTAGATATAATAAGCAAGATACACAGAAACCAAGAGTGTATAAATCAGGATTGAGGCACATGATTACTCATAAATGGCATCCCAAGTATATTGTCAAGTCATTCTCTCAGGATAAGAAAGATAAAAGACATAGATGTGTAACAGGAAACAGAACTGTTTTGTGAAACAGGAAACTGTTTTTTGAACAGGAAACTATTTTTTGAACAGGAAACAAATTCAGGAAACAGGAAACTATTTTTTGAACAGGAAACAGGAAATAGATTTTGAACAGGAACAGGAAACAAGATGCTATATATACTAGGAACTGTAGCTGTTTTTTGCACGTAGAAAAATTTGTGAAGCACAGGGAATAGAGAAAGATAATTGTGTGAGAATTGTCATCTTCTTATACCTTGTTCTTGAATATAGTGGAATCACCTCACCGTGGACGTAGGCGCAATTCGCCGAACCACGTAAACTTTGTGTCTCTTGTGGTAGGTTCTTGGTTTTCTCTAATTACTTTCATTGCTAGTTGCTCTATTTAATTGATTGGATCCTTGTGGTACTTGTGTGCAATTGTTGGTGTCTACCCGCTTCCGCAATAAGTCTCAACAATTGGTATCAGAGCACTAAGGGAAATTGATCTTGAATTGTTCTACTCAAGATTGTGAAGATTCAAAAGTGCTAGGATTTGTTTGTGCACAAGTTGTTTCAAAAAAAAAAACCGTAGTGAAGCTTCTTGTCCAGAAAGTCACAGGTTTTGTTTGCAATGACATCCAATGTGAGCAAGGCACATGTGGGGAAGTATGAAATCGAGAAATTTAATGGTAAGAACGATTTCGGATATTGGAGAATACAAATGAGGAATTCTCAGAAATTACACAAGGCATTACTAGGGAAGGATAAAAATGTTGAAACCATGTCAAATGATGAATGGGAAGAATTGGATTTGGAGGCTCGTGCTGCTATTTGCTTGTGTCTGGATAGAGACATAGTTTTTTTAGTTAATGAAGAGACTACGGCAGCTGATGTTTGGTCGAAGCTTTGATGCGGATTTAACTAACCTAAATTAATACGTTAATTCAGCCCACTTGTAATAACCGCAAGTGCACGGTGTCTAACTGGTAGACAACGGCAAGTACGGGTCGATCCCACGAGGAAGGTGGATTAAATTGAATTTTAGAATTTAATTAAACTAATTTAGAGAAAATGGGGTTACATCATTTTTAAATCTAAACTAAAAATAAATTTAAATAAGAAAAATAAAAGATAGATGAGATGGATTTTTGTGGGCTTGGACTCACCAATGAGTTAGCAAAATTATTTAAATCTAAATTACTGAATTTAAAAACGAGAAGCGTTAGGAATGAGAATCTCTTGCTTACACCGAATATGTGATCGTTAAAATCTAATTCAAATTATATCATGTTTCTTTCAAACATTAACAAATTATTTCAAGCAAATACGCTCTTACAAAGTATTAAGTGTCTTTTTAGGGCACACTTAATCAAAGCTTAAGCTTAATATTTTTAGCACATGCTTTGAATATTGATAAAAGGTAATTCTAACTACCAAACATATCAAGTTTAATTTCTCGAACATGCAAGGTGAAAGCAAATTATCAAAAATTCAGAAATAAATTGTAATTAACAAGTAAGCACACAATTCAGTAAAATAAATCAAAATAACTTATACCACCCATTTAGTTTGTCAAAAACTCGATGTGGTGGTACTCAGCAGATCAGCAGGTGGTCCGAACACGAATCCCGAGACAAATGGTCCCAAAACGCTCTGTGGTGGTACAGAGCATAACCGGGGGTGTGAATAGCCAAATAACTGAATTTGACCCGTTCCCGCCTCTGCTACAATACTCTGCGCTGCTCCGCCTTCTTCTCCAGCGCGACAGCGGCTGTCTCGCGGCCTGTTCTTCGCTCCTCGCGACCGTCCTCGACCTCCAAATGATTCTGAAACCTGCAAAATAGACAGAAGGTGAGGAAACAATCGAGAGAGATGCGAAAATAAACAGAGAGAAATCGGGAGGGGACTCCCTGTTTTCGCTTCCTGTCGCGATGGTGGTGCGCCGCGGTGAGGCCTTTCTGTGGTGGTTGTCCGGTGGCGGAGAGATGGTAAGGGGCCTGGACGAAGAGAGGACAGAGAGGAGAGGAGGACGCAGGGTCTGGCTCTATCGCGAGGCGGAACAGAGCCGCGGTGAGGCTTGTTTCGCGGTGGTTGTGGCGCGGTGCGGCTCTGTTTCACGAGGCGTGGTGGTGGTGCTCGTGCGGAGGTGGTGGCGGTTGTGTGGACAGGGGAGAGGTGCAGAGACGGTGATGGTGGAAAGTTGACGTGAAACAGGGTTGTCACACCCCTGTTTCGCGGTGGTGGCGGTGGCGGTTGTGCTGTCTGGAGGTGGAGGTGGTGCTAGGGTGATGGTGGTGGCGAGGTGGTGATTGCTGAGTGAGTGGTGATGGTGGATAGGTGGTGATGGTCACCTTGTGAGAATCACCTTTGAGAGAGGAGCTCCTTTGAGGAAATCACCTTCCTCAGTTTTGATATTTTTCTAATTCTTTTCTTTTCCCTTCTCTTCCCCCCCCCCCCCCCCCCCCCCCTCTTCCTCCCTATTATCTTCTATATCAAGATGAATAAGGATGAAATGAGGGAATGATTCATCAATGAGGGTAGGAGAAGGATTGGGCTTGGCATTGGGTTTGGGTTTAGGTTATGGATTAGGTTATGAATTAGGTTTCGGATTTAGGTTATGAATTAGGCTTCGGGTTTAGGTTATGGATTGGGTTTAGGTTATGAATTAGGTTTCGGGTTTAGATTTGTGACTGCTTTATACCACCGTTGGAATCGACTAATTGTCGTTCTTTAACTTGTCGCTTTAATGTGATTTCATCGTTTACGCTCAAATTCCTACAAAGACATGAAAACGAAATAATTACTATACAATATAATAATCGAAATACTAACATGCATAAATTAAGGGATATATTATGTAATAATTATGTGAATATCAAGCTTGAGTCACAGTTTATGACTAAGACATTATCAAACAGGTTATACTTGAAAACCTAATTGTACAGACTAGCAATGGATGAGGGCACTCCAATTGGTGATCATATCGCCAAGTTTACACGGATTATCTCAAATTTGAGAGATGTGGATGTGAAGATTGAGGATGAAGACCAAGCAATTATATTGCTTTACTCCTTGCCGCAGTCATATGAAAATCTTGTACAAACAATTTTGTTTGGGAAAGATGAACTTACATTTGATGAAACTACCGGTGCACTCTTGTCCAATGAGATTCGGAAGAAAACTTCATCAAATGGTAGTGAGAAAGATCAAGCTGAAGGGTTGGTTGCTAGAGGAAGGTCTCAAGTGAAATCATCTTCAAAGAGTGGAAAATCTAGATCAAAGTCTAGAGGTCAACAATGTCACAAATGTAGAGAGTGGGGGCATATTAGGAAAAATTGTCCAAATCAAGGTAAGAGTAATCATGATAACAGTTGGAAGGGCAAGAAAAAGCAAGATAAGGGTGATACTAGTGAAGCAAGTTATGCATCTAGTGCGGAAAAGGATGAAGAATGTTATTCAGTTGCGGGTGAAAACACAGAAATCTCTGGGAGATGGATCCTTGACTCTGGGTGTTCTTACCATATGTGCCCAAATAGGGAGTGGTTCACTACCTATGAACACATTGATGGTGGTACTGTTCTGATGGGTGATGATTATGCTTGCAAGAAAGTTGGAATTGGAACAATGAGGATTAAGATGTGGTGTTGTGAGAACCTTAACTGATGTGAGGCATGTCCCAGCCTTGAAAAAAAACCTTATCTCGCTTGGTGTTTTAGACTCCAATGGTTGTAAGTTTACAGCGGTAGGTGGAGTTTTAAAGGTTGTCCATGGGTCTTTGGTTGTCATGAAAGAGATCAAACAAGGTAACTTGTACACCTTGATGGGTAACACAGTAACAGGAAATGTGGCAGTGGAAACTTCTTCATCAGAAAACACTAGGTTATGGCACATGCGACTTGGGCATATGACAGAAAAAAGATTGTCTCTACTGAGCAAGCAAGGGTTACTGAAGGGTATGCAGAAACCGACTATGGAGTTTTGCGAGCATTGTGTATATGGAAAACAATGCAGGGTAAAATTCAGTACAAGCAAGCACAGGAGCAGAGGTATTCTAGACTATGTGCATACAGATGTGTGGGGGCCAGCGAAGGTCGCATCTAAGGGAGGTTACAGGTACTTTGTCTCCATTGATGATTATTCCCGTTACACATGGGTATATTTTTGAAGTCTAAGAATGAAGTATTTGAGACATTTAAAAGGTGGAGAGCAATGGTTGAGAATAGAACTAGAAGAAAGGTGAAGACTTTGAGGTCTGATAATGGTACCGAGTATACTGAGGGTACTTTCAAACAGTTTTGTGATCAGGAAGGAATTGTTCGACATTGGGCTGTTAGAGACACGCCACAACAAAATGGAGTTGCTGAGAGATTGAACCGTACTATGCTTGAAAGAGCTAGGTGTATGCGCTCCAATACTTGTCTTGGCAGAGAATGGTGAGCTGAATCAATAGCCACCGCGTGTTTCTTGATTAATAGATCGCCACATTCTACATTAGACTGCAAAACACCTTATGAGGTGTGGTCAGGTGAACATGCTGATTACAGTATACTGAAAATTTTTGGTTGTATTGCCTACTACCATGTGAAAGAAAATAAGCTTGATGCTATGGCTAAGAAGGCCATTTTCTTGGGGTATGCAAAAGGCGTGAAGGGTTATCGTCTATGGTGTTTAGAGGATAATAAATTTATGATCAGTCGAGATGTTACATTTGATGAGAATTCCTTGTTAGCTTGTACTAAAGCTAAGGAGTTGGTTGATAGTGGTGGTGAATCTAGTAACACTCAGAAAGTGGAAGTTGAAGCGTCTGTGGATGCATCAGATGATTGAAGCAGGCACACATGATCTGAATTATGAGCCTGAAGACCATGAGGAACAACAACCAGTTGAAGATAATCAATCCCAGCAGCAACCTTTGGCCTTAACTAGGTTAAAACGATCGGTTAAGCAAGTTCAAAATTTTGGCTTTGAAGAACCGTTGAAGCACTATGGTCAGTTGAATACAGTTGATTTGGTTGCATATGCACTCTCTGTGGAAGATGATTAGCCAACTACTTACAAGCAGGCTGCTCGTCATTCAGATAGTCAGAGTTGGTTAGTTGCTATGCAGGGTGAGATGGAGTCTCTCCAGAAGAACCATATTTGGGATCTAGTGGCGTTGCCTAATGGAAGGAAAGCAATTGGCTGCAAGTGGGTGTTTAAGAAGAAACAGGCTACTCTAGAGTCTGGTATTCAGTTCAAGGCAAGATTAGTAGCTAAGGGTTTTGCTCAGAGGGAAGGCGTTGACTACAATGAGATATTTTTGCCTGTGGTAAAACACACTTCTATATGTGTGTTATTGAGCTTGGTAGCTCATGGTGACCTTGAGCTTGAACAACTTGATGTGAAAACAACTTTCTTGCATGGAGATTTAGAGGAGGAAATTTATATGCATCAGCCGGAAGGTTTTAAGGTTGTTGGAAAAGAAGACCATGTTTGTCGTTTGAGGAGATCACTATATGGGTTAAAGTAGTCACCTAGGCAGTGGTACAAACGGTTTGACACTTTTATGTTGAAATATGGGTTCACACGAAGTAAGTATGATTGTTGTGTTTACTTGAAAAAACTTCGTAGTGGCAATTTTATTTATCTTTTGCTCTATGTTGACGATATGTTCATTGTCTGTAAGAGTATGGTGGAGATAAATAAATTGAAGTCTCAACTTGCATCTGAGTTTGAGATGAAGGATATGGGTGCTGCAAGGAAAATACTTGGTATGGAGATAAGAAGAGAAAGGGAGAATAAAAAATTATTTCTTTCACAGAAGGGGTACCTTGAGAAGGTCATATCACAGTTTGGCATGGAAAACGAAAAGCCAGTTATTACTCCTTTGGCTTCACATTTTAGACTTTCTCGACAGTTATCTCCAGTCATAGTGGAAGAAAAGGAATACATGTCGCATGTTCCTTATGCTAGTGCAGTTGGCAGTTTAATGTATGCTATGGTGTGTACATGCCTTGATATTTCACAGGCTGTTAGTGTTGTGAGCAGGTATATGGAAAACCCTGGGAAGAAACATTGGGAGGCAGTGAAATGGATGCTTAAGTACTTAAAAGGTACCTTGGATGTGGGTTTGGACTTCGGTGGAAATTCATGTCAGGTTCGTGGGTTTATTGATGATGATTATGCTGGTGATCTAGATAGACGAAGATCTACTACTGGTTACGTATTTCAGATATACGGTGCTCCGGTTAGTTGGAGATCTATGCTTCAGGATACGGTGGTTTTCTCTACTACAGAGGCAGAGTATATGGCATTGCCAGAAACTGTAAAAGAAGCATTGTGGCTTCAAGGTCTTGTAAATGACTTGGGTGTGGAACAAGATAGTGTTGAGGTTCTCTGTGACAGTCAGAGTGCCATCCACTTCGCTAAAAATCAGGTTCATCGCGCAAGGACTAAGCATATTGACGTCCGATATCACTTTGTTTGAGATGTAATTGAGGATGGTGATGTGTCTTTGGTGAAAGTACACACAAAAGACAACTCTGCTGATATGTTGACAAAGGTTGTTCCTGGAGTTAAGTTCCAACATTGTTTGGACTTACTCCACATTGACTCATGTTGATTGAGGGCCCTTTGGGGCGTTGCCCTTCGGGGCGATTTCGTGAGGTGACAAAGCTATGGTGGAGTGTTGATCAGTTTATTCTTTTGCCTTGTTTCGGCTCATTTTTTCCTTAAAAAAATTCGCCGAGGTGGAAAATTGTGTAACAGGAAACAAAACTGTTTTGTGAAACAGGAAACTGTTTTTTGAACAGGAAACAAATTCAGGAAACAGGAAACTGTTTTTTGAACAGGAAACAAATTCAGGAAATAGGAAATAAATTTTGAACAGGAACAGGAAACAAGACGCTATATATACTAGGAACTGTAGCTGTTTTTTGCACCTAGAAAAAATTGTGAAGCACAGGGAATAGAGAAAGATAATTGTGTGAGAATTGTCATCTTCTTGTACCTTGTTCTTGAATATAGTGGAATCACCTCACCGTGGACGTAGGCGCAATTCGCCGAACCACGTAAACTTTGTGTCTCTTGTGGTAGGTTTTTGGTTTTCTCTAATTACTTTCATTGCTAGTTGCTCTATTTAATTGATTGGATCTTTGTGGTACTTGTGTGCAATTGTTGGTGTCTACCCTCTTCCGCAATAAGTCGCAACAATAGGCAACCAAACTACTGATTTTGACTTACCTAATTCAAGCTCTTGATCCTGGTCATCAATATCTCCTTCCTCCAAATCCACCCCATTTTCCAAGTCTGCAGCTTCTTTGGCATACTCTCTAGAAACTCTTCCTCAATTTCTTCATGTTCATCATCATCGTCTTCAGAATCCTGAACAAGTGAACATATAAATAGAATGTTGTAACTTTTGATGAAGGTAAGCAATATGCTCAGAAAAAATAGAAGTTGTTGTTGGATGGCATTACTAAGTACTAACTATCAATTTGCCACCTTTGCAACATAATTTCGTAATTTTCCTGAAATTACCAACTTTCCACACTATAGTGATTCACTGTTCCTAGAGGAAGCAAATATTATACAAGTATGGATCATATGATAAGTTTCGTTAGTATAGATCTCCTAGGTGGTAAGAAAGTAGATCATAGCCCCATCAGTTAGTTTGCAACACATATGAACTCATTGATAGACAAACCTTATAGCTTATATATTGAGGTGAACATTTAGTTTTTGCACACCAAAACACATAATAAAAATGATGGATGTTATATGTCATACCTCATCACCATTAGTATCTTCATCTTCTTTATCATCCTCATTTTCATCCTCTTCCTGAACTTCTTTAAGACGTATAACCACCTTTATCAGTGAAACAAAACAGTTTTGTACCAGACCAGACCTTGGATTCCCACTGGGTCCCAGCAGCCGTTCAACCACTTTCGCCAGTCCCATCACTGAATTATAAATTTATAATGGCAGACATAAGTGGATGAAAAGGGTCCGTAATAATATCCTTAGTTTCATACATACAATGGATGGAAAATTTTGACAAAAGAGTTAACATTAATAAAGGAAGAGTAGAAAAACCAAAAGATGTTTAATCAAGATGGTAGGACCCAGGAAGCAAGATGATAACGGTAAAGTGGAGATACCAAACCGAACCGCACCAAGAATTCGGTTCTCGGTTTGGTTTTCACATTTATCAAATAAATAACCAAATCCGAACCAAACTGATCGGTTCGGTTTCAGTTCGGTTATTTTTAGTTTATTCCCTTTTTATTTTTTTTCTGCAACTACATACAACCGAGTGGGTTCTAGCACCAAATAAATAAATCAAAGCTACAAAGAATGGAAAGAAGGAAATGAAGCTTGGTTTGCAAAGGAGGAAAACCAAGAGAAAGAGATAGTGCAAATAAAATAAAAGAGAGAAAAGGGAAAGCAATAAAGGGGAAGCAGTAGTAAAGGGAAAGCAAATGTAAGATGAACAAAAAGAGTTTCAAGGCTCCGACTACTCATTTATAGATAATTCTTTCAATTTTTTATTGCCTATTTTTCTTGATAATTCCATAAGATTAAAAAAAATTTGCTATGTCTCTCATATACACAATATTATAACATCATACAAAAAACTATACCATAGCTACATTGTTTGCATCTTAATTTATCTCCACCACACCCATGTGATGCTCTGAACAATACCGAAACCTTCTATGACGATTTCACAATCTCGTAATTTCATCCTGCAAGAAGGTTTTTTTTTATCAAATCAGAAGTGTCGAAGTTGTCGCCATCGCCCTCGTCTTTACTGCAAGCAGGCAAGTGAAAAATTTGGTTGTCTTCAACAAGATTAAGTTAAACTATGTCTCTCCTCTTCAACTTGCAAGTGGTTGGATAGAGAGAAAGAGATAGAGAGTTAAAAAAGAGAAAAAGAACATTAATAAATAAATAGAAGTTTGGTAGGTAGGGAGAGATGGGTGAGTCTTAAATAAGATAGAGAATGTAGGCTTTTTCAACTTTTTCTCGGAATGAGGCATTAAGAAAATGAGAAAGTGACAGTTAAGAGAGAGGGTGTGAACGTGTGGTGCATTGGAATGGGATGGGAATTTAAATAAGAGTGGGTTGGTGGGGAATTAAATAAGAGAGGGAGGGTTAAGGGATTAAAAACAAGATAAGGGGAAGGGTTCGGTTCTGTTGTTTCGGATGTGTGAAAAACAAAAACCGAAACCGAACAAAACCAACTCAGATCGGTTCGATTTTCTAATGTTCGGTTTTGGTTTTTCTTGGTTCAGGCTTTTTAGGTTATATTTTGGTTCGGTTCGATCGGTTTTCAGTAACCAATTGACACCCCTAATTACTGCTACAAAGAAGATGGTGTGTCCATGCTTTTTATCGCAATTGAGGTTGTGAGGCATCCATCTGCCTACGATTTTAATGGCATTGTCCTCATTGTTGTTTCGGATTCATATTATTTTTTCTCATTTTAATGTTCATATTTGTGTTTTTCCTTTTTTCTTACTACTAGCTAAATCACTATTTTTTTAAATAGCAATAGACAATTACATGTAAGTTTGTCTCTCTATCCAATTCTCTCTTCATATATATAACTTTTATTGTAACAAAATTAAATGTCATATAAAATTTATGGTTCAATAAACTTACAATTTTTTATAGTAAGCATCCTTTGTGTAATACAGTACTAACCAATAGTTCATATAACTCGTAGTACAAAACTAAAACAATCCATCATTTGTTTTTATTTTTCTACAAGAATAGTTATCCTATAACCAATCTAAAATATGAAAAACATAAATTTTCATGTGTTTTATTTTACATAAAATTTTCAAATTAAAGTTTCTATTTAAACAACGAAAATTCTAGGGGTCGAGGGAGGGAACGAGGGAAAGGGGCGAGGGATGGGTGGAAACCACCCATTCTCCTCGAGATGAGTGACATCGCGCATCTCGAGGCCGATGCGCTCATCTCGACCACCCATCCCTCGCCCCTTTCCCTCGACCCCTAGCAAAGCTCTTTAAACAAAGAGTATCAAATCAAACAAGTAAATTTTCTAGATATTTTGATTTAATTTCAACACATCCTAAATTTTTCTTTAAAAAAGTAGTTCGATTAAAATTAATAATATAAATATGAAATAAATAAGTTCGGAGACGGGATGGGCAGGATTGAAAATCCCCATCCCGATCTCATCCCACTCTAAATCGGGATCCGAATTGGAATGGATTTGATCAATCCCAAAATGACCCGAAAAAATCGGGATTGCAGAATGGGATGCCCACCCCTACTTCCAAAGGTGCATCACACACATAATGCTAAAAGACATTTTTTTGAAGGCAATAAGACCTTAATATGTCATTAAAAAAATGTCCTATTACACTCATTTTGCATGAACTAATTGATGAGGGAGATTCAAGTATTCAACTGGGGACTCAAATTGTGAAGTTTGGGACAACATGAATGAGTTTTATACATCTTGTTTGTAGAACATCAAATCCAATTAACTTCCATAATGTAATTTACACCTAGTTTTAACAAATGAATGAAATAATTTCAATTTTCTCAACATGTAATCACTAATCAATCAAGTGATATATTAATAAAGGAAGAGTAGAAAAACCAAAAAATGTTTAATCAAGATGGTAGGACTCAGGAAGCAAGATGATAACAGTAAAGTGGGAATACCAAACCGAACCATAGCAAGAATTCGGTTCTCGGTTTGGTTTCCACATTTATCAAATAAATAACCAAAACCCGAACCAAACCGATCGGTTCGATTTCAATTCGGTTATTTTTTATTTTTTTCCTTCCTTTTTTTTTCTGCAGCTACATACAGCCGAGTTGGCTCTAGCACAAAATGAATAAATCAAAGCTACAAAGAATGGAAAGAAGGAAATGAAGCTTGGTTTGCAAAGGAGGAAAACCAAGCTACTTCCCACTCTAAATCGGGATCGAAATCGGAATGGATTTGATCAATCCCAAAATGACCCGAAAAAATCGGGACGAAATCGGGATCGCAGAATGAGATGCCCACTCCTACTTCCAAAGGTGCATCATACACATAATGCTAAAAGACTTTTTTTTTTTTTAAGGCAATAAGACCTTAATATGTCATTAAAAAAATGTCCTATTACACTCATTTTGCATGAACTAATTGATGAGGGAGATTCAAGTATTCAACTGGGGAATCAAATTGTGAAGTTTGGGCAACATGAATGAGTTTTATACATCTTTTTGTAGAACATCAAATCCAATTAACTTCCATAATGTAATTTACACCTAGTTTTAACAAATGAATCAAATAATTTCAATTTTCTCAACATGTAATCAATCAAGAATGAAGGCCTAGCTAGTTCACAAGCCTGCAGTTCTTCCTAATCTCTCCTTTTCTGCCTGTAACAACATCGATAGATCCCATACGTACCATTGCAGATGCAAACTTTTTAGCCCACATCGAAGAGTGTCTTGCATTGTTCCTTACAATCCTAGATGTCAAAGGACTATCATGAAGCGTTTGATCTGAAGTTAACAAGCCTCTTCGGTTCATCAACTCTTTATAGTACGTATTGTCTAGCCTATTTGGCGTCACAATCTCAAGTGGCACAGTAGGGTCTCGAGTATTAGCTGCATTACTAGATGGTGAAGGACACTTAGTTCTTAACAATGCCGCGTACCTCCTATCCAATGAAGGGTCTGGTTTATTCGTAGAGTTGAAGGCGAAGGCACGGTCTGAGAAAGAAGAACAATGTGAAACTCCAATGGAATGTGCTCCAGAGAGTGTCACCATTTCGTCTAGGGTCAATCCTTTCCCCGCAAAGTCCTTCTGGATTTGTTTGGCATTGGAAAAAGGAGATGGGATGTTTTGAAGTACTTCATCCTCTATAGAGACACGTCCATCACGTCGTCCTGCTGGGACATCGTAAATTATTCCACCGGCCTTGTATGCACTATCACGAGCTGCGAACGCAAGGATGTCTGAGCATGAAACTGTTTGTGGACATGCAGCTTCAATTTCAGCTTTAGCCTCATCAATCACCTCGAATCCTCGCAAACTCGGGTTATTAACTACACTTTCTTTCTCTGCAGGATTTCCTGGCGTTGAGTCTAATAGTACTGATGCATCACAACCCTGAAATAATAAGATCAGATGATTGATTAATTATAGATTGACCAAATCTTACTAAGCTTACACATGTCGAAGTTGACATTTTTATGTTACCAAAATACCATAGATTTCAATATTATAAGTTATATCATCTCGATAAATATTATAGGTTATATATGAGATAATAATCTAGGAATATAATACTTAGAGAAAAAAAAAATGAACTTACCCTGACGAAACAATCATGGAAGTGCATCCTAATTAAACCAGCTGCAACCCCTGGATTAAGCGATACTGCTTTGTTTACTGCTTTTCTCACTATAAGTTCTGCAGATGGACATGTCGAATAATAGAATCCAACCTTAAGAGATGTCGACGACGCCATTGCTATCATAGAGATGATTAAGAAAATGATCAATGCATTAGTCTTCATTGTGAAAGACAGAATGAGATCAACAAATTCTATAAATGAACTTGCTGAATGATATTGAATATTAAGCTTTTGTTGCAAGTGTGTGAGTTAGACACAATGAATTGGAAGCTAGAGTTGGAGATGAGATTTGATTGATTGTGTAAATGGGCATTTATAGAGAGGGGTGGTGGATAAGAAAACGTGTGAAGCAGAGTAGCTTGTTTAAATTTGAACATTTCTCTTCCGAGTGGCAGAGTAGCTTGTTTAAATTTGAACATTTCTCCTAATTAAGTTGTTTAAATTTGAATATTTCTCTTCGGAGTAGCTTGTTTGTTTAAGTTAATTGACTTCTTAATCAATATGTGAATTGGAGACATTTTTTTAAGGCAAAGGTGAAATGTCTTTTTGTGTCCTTGGACTTCTGTGTATATAATGTTAGCAAGGGTTAATTCGATTTATGTGTTTTATTCACATTAACATGGGATTTAGAGGAGGTTTTTTACAACTTTGGGATACACATAAACACTTTGGCGATTTTATCATTCTTTCAAGATCACTCAACATCACTCTACTAATTGCAAAAACCTGATTTCCTAGTACTTTCGTAAGATGAAAACAAAATTTTACCGTCTTTTACATAGCGTACAACAGGGTGGTAATGCAACAGGTTGGGGTGCATCCAGTGATGAACCTCGATAATGCATATTCTGATTTAAATCAGCTAGGCCTGCATCCATATTCGAGATGTATAAGAACTCTCCGACCACTCATTTCGATAAGTAGATTTGGTATTAACATTTTGGAGCTGCAATTTAGAAATTTAATAAGTAAAGTATATTAGAGTATATAGGATTATGGGATTGTGATATATGCTTATTCTAAACAAAACCAATTATAAGCTAAGTCAAATGTAGTCTAAATTCATGAATATGAGAGTCGAGTAAGAAATTATAATTAGGTAAGGTGGAGTACCAGTGATTTGTTGTCCAAAAATAAAAAATAAAAATAAATAAAAGATATAAAAGCACAACCATTCATGGATTGTACTTGAGACAGAGTCACTGTCTTCGATCAAGTCTCTCTCTGTGAATCACTGGGAGCCGCCCTGATTCTAGAGAATCAGGAAGGAAGGTTTGAACAGTAATCATTTTGTCAAAACATTCATGATTTGGTATGAAGTCAATATTTTCTCACCATCTACTCCTACAAAAGTTTGAGTGAGAAACCTTCAACACTCTCAAAAATGTACTGGCAAAGATGAGGAGGAACTTGCCAAAGATGTTCAAAAGCCAGCTAGTGTGGTTGCAAGGTAGCTCACTACTCCAATACTCCAACAACTCTCTCTAAATATACACATTTAGTATTATCTTTTACCAAGTCATGTTGCGTGTGTTTACAAAATAGAAATCAAAAAAAAAAAATTTGTTCTTCAAAGTTTTTATTATAGAAGAAGAAATCCATGGTAGTGCAATTCTGACTTTGGGCTATTTTTGTGTATAAGTTTACTGACCAATACATATTCTGGATTCAGGTGCTACTTTGGTAGTGAAATAGAAGCATTCTAATTTGTACAATAGATCAATTATTGTTCTCACCAAAATAGACTGAATCATCCAAAATGCATAACATAATTATCATAGAACTGCATACTCATTATCTAAAGAGTAACATGCATCGATGATATTGTTCACTTCTCACGAAATGTTCAAATGGAATTTATTGATTCAGATTTCATGATATTCCAACTCAGAAAGCCTAAAAGAGCAGCATCTTTAATTAAATTTCTATGAAATTTAATTTTAAAGCATGGTGTTCTATTCATACACAATCTCCTCTAGTTAGTCCTCCATGGTTTTAGAGTTTAGACCACATTTTACATTGTCAACATGTGTATATGTATGTCAATCTCTAACTACGTTAATCATAATGTAAATTAATATGATTTCACAATATGGTTGTAAAGTCACCATAAAAATATCTTTAAAAATACACAACATGGAAAACCACCATTATAGATAAAGATATCTGAAATTGTAAACGTAGTTGTAAAACTCTAAATCATGTGGATCTTTAAATATAACCCTCTTTCCAAACTTTTCAAATGTTGCCATGGGGTTGTATCCTTGCATAGAAAACTGCTCCCAACCCAATTTGACAACAAGAACTACCACCCAAGGTAACAAAGGTACATAATGCAAACAAAACTAAACTCCAATCCTTGGAACAAAGTTTGTTTAGGCTAATGGGTTCCAAAACAATTAATTTGACACACACATAAAAACTGTGTTTGTGTTTGAAACGGAAGGACTTTACCCCTCCATAATTTGCAGATTTTTTTTTTTTTTATATGAACAGGTGTTCCCAGATTGCCAAATTGTCAATCTAAATAAACTCCAAAACGACTCATAGCTCACCATTGCCATCAATCAACTCTGGCCCATTGAACTCACAATATGATTTCAGTTTATTTACAGGACAATTTCGTACAAATAAACTAAGAGATTGAAGAAGTCTGACAAAGCAAAAGGGACTAACATTCAACATTATTTATAATTACAAGTCAATTTCATGTAAACAGATGACATTGAGGTGCAATCAAACAATGCCTCCACAATAGTTTTTCAATCAAGATTACTCGGACTTTTATCATTTAATATCTATTTTCAATTGATAGAAGCGCTTGTTCAAAACCCAATATTTGAGCCAAGCAATCACAGATGCTTATAGTTTCATGAATCAACATATATATGTATTCAATCTATGTCAGATTGATCTAGCATGTTCAACCCAATTTGAGACAAGAAACAGAGCAATCAATCTAATCTGCGTTTATTTTGGAGGACAAAATATCATTTTTGAATATATAAGAAAAACACTCTTGGGTAGAATATCTCATGCAATATATAAAATCAGGACTAATTCGCATACATACAACCTAGTTAAAAAGGTTATCCTTACAAACCCAACATGATTGAATAATCACATACTTATAAGTAATGAAACCAAAATTTCCCTAGAAACAAAGGGTATTATTTCAACCTAGTCAATTTCATTACTTGTTCCATCTTCTTTATATTTTCCGTAATTTATATTATGGAAAATAAAGGGATCATTCTTTTAATCTTAGTCATAGCAGAAATGAACGTCTTAAAATTGTTGTAACTGCTGTAAAAGATTCAAATAAAAGTTAGGAACGAATGTACCAATTTGTTCTTGGGTTGAGTCGCGGACTAGGTCGCTCTCTTTAAGACGTTTCGCGGCTCTGCCCAAGATTGTGCAAGCAGTGTACTAGCCCCGCCGTCCCCAGGATAAAACAGCCCAGAATCTTCTCTGTCTCGTTCATTCAATTGCACATTTGATGAACGGAATACTATCACCCTTAAACACTTGCTTTTGCTCGGAATCATCAATACATTGTAAATAATTTAACAAAGCTAAAAACACTTCTTTGATTGGAATACAAAATGAATTAACTAATTACAAAAGGGAAAAGATTTTTTCTCTCTAATTGCAAAACGAAATGCTCTTGTTGCTAAAATCTTTTTCTTTGTTTTTCTACACCTTTTTCTCATTAAGCTCTAAATCTATATGGTATTTATAGTGAGAATATAGATTCGTTCAAATACGAAATCATAACTAAATACATTGCTTAGAGAATGCAATTAAAACATGTGAAAAATGTGGGTTTTAAGAAAGCTAAAAATCATGTCTAGATTCATTGACATTAAGGACGCAATTAAAAACGTGGAGCAATAAATCCGGTGCAACTCATGGCAAAACGTGTGAAAAGGAAGACGTCTAGATACATGGACATATCCCGTCTAGATTCATTCCTTCTTCATAAATTCAAAATTTATTTTCATTTAAATAAATTTGTAGCAAAAAGAATGAGTTGCTCTCTTAACGACCCGATCCGGATGGTGGCAGCGGGCGCGAGATTCCGGTTGAAGGAACTAGATTCCGTAAAGAGGGCGCTCCAGCGATTGGCATTACGGCAACGGATGAAGTCCGTGGGGAGGAGTTTATGGAAAAACATGTGATCGTTTTAAAATTCTCAAGCTACCGTCCTACATTGGAAGACATTCGAGATTCGATTCACAGAACCTGGGGAATTATGGGCGATTTTTCGCTTGGTTTACTCAATCAACGGCATGTCTTAGTTCGTCTTCAATCGGAGGAGGAAGCAAAAAAAGTATTATCGCGGGATTCCTTCTTGATTCGTGGCGTTCGGTTTAAAGCTTTCCGTTGGCATGATGGTTTCAGTCTGAAGGAGGACCCGATCTCGGTGCCATTGTGGGTAGAGTTGCCTAACTTACCTTTACATCTTTTTCATCCCCCTATTTTAAAAGCAATTGTCAATTCATTTGGTGATTTTTTGCGAATGGACGACCATACTAGATGTTTATCGCGCCCGGGCTTTGCCCGCGTGTGCGTGGAGATGACTTTGGCAGACAAATTACCAAACAGAGTATGGATTGATAGAGCCAATAATAGAGGTTTCTGGCAGAAGATAGAATACCCAGGTTTCAAATATTGTGATTTTTGTTCTTTGATAGGGCATCAGGAGACTGTTTGTCGCAAGAAGCTCGGCATTAAGGCCGGAGGCCGAGTCTTGGACATTGGTAAGACTGAGAAGGTAGTCAAATCTAAGGCAGAAAATATTATTACCAAGCAACATTATGTTCCAGTGCTTAGAAAGGAAAATTCTTCAAATTCGGATGTGGGTGTGAGTGGATCAAAAACTAGCAAATGCAAGGAGAGTCCGGAGGGAGTCGTGGAGACCAAGCCGGGGGCAACTGATCCAGGAAAGGTGGTTTTGTCAAACACCTTTGAGGCTCTAATGGAGAATACTGAGGAAGAGGAGGATGCTCCAGCGGATTTTCAAACAACGGGTCAGAAATTAGAGCATGCTCAAACCGGGGTCAAATCCGAATCTACGAAGGAATGCCTATTAGAGGCGGGGTATACAACTTCAGAGATTGAACAGGTTCTTGGACACCACCCAAAGCTGACTCCAAATGATAAGGATGTCAATCCGGAATCAAAGAGTACCCTTTCTAATCATGCGGCGGCGTCGCAAACTGTTAGTGAAATTCAGGTTGGGCAGCTTGTTTCAGGTGTGAAAAAGGTGTCCGGGCACTTGGTGATGTCTCCGTCAGGTGTGCCAATGCACAAAGCCGAGGAAACGCAGTCTCTAACCGCACAGAATGGGCTGTCTCAGCCAGCCAACAGCACCGAAACAGGGGAGCCTGCGCCCTGTTTCGGTCCAGCAGAGGTGGTTCCAGGAACTGTCGCAGCTGGAGCTCTTTCTCCCGTCCGCGAATCAGGTCACTCTCCTCGAACTGGTTCGATTAAGAAGCCGTCTAGTGCTGATGTCACACAGGAAATACGGGCTGACTTACAGGTACCAACTGCTGCGATCCAGACAGCAGGCGCTGAAACAGATCAGCAGGCAGTGTTTGGGTTGTTGGATGATTGTAGGGATGATTGTAGGGATGCAGGTTACTCACCCAATGGGATTGAAACAGCGATTCAGGCTGCGGATTCAGACGCTGAAGTAGCAGCAGAGCCAGGTTTGTCTACCCCCATATCTAACCCAGAGGAAAACCCAATGCAAGTAGTGGAGGTGCTTCGCGCGATCGCTGGTTTCGGAGGACTGGGGGAAGATCCCACAACGCTCATGGCTTGCCTAACACCCCAACACGTTAAGGCTATGCAGTCAGAAATTGCACGAATAGGCATGGAGGCAGTGGTCGCTGAAATTCAAACTTCACTTGAAGAGGCAGCAGCAAAGGTGGGGCAAAACACTAGTGAAAAAGAACGTGAGGTTACCACAATACAGACTCCCACTGCAGATGTTCCTCGAAGGTCCTCTCGAAGCAAGAAGACAAATCCTAAATTCAGGTAACTGATGATGATAATACAAGTAGAATGCAAATGCTTATTAGAACCTTGTATGGATGCTAGATTAGTGCTAGCATTCAATGGTTTTTATATCAGGATTCATTGTGGTTCGTATCCTTACGACGACTTCTCGTACATCCTGGGGCCCACATTAGGTATAAATCACGTCATGAGAGTGATTAAAGGATTGATTGGTACTTATGAGGAAGACAAGTTATGGCAGGTCTATCATGCAACTACTTTAGTAGCAGAACACTTTGCAGGGTTACTCCCCAACTTGGAGACGGTGATTCTAGAACTAATTAGGTTCTTAGTTGAAGATTTTAAGCAAGTTTTTTGTCCTGTGGATGATGAAATGAGTGAATGTATGAGTGATTGTAATTCATTTCTAAGGTTCGGGGATCCTAAATAACCCCGCTCGTTTTTATAAAAAAAAAAAAAAAAAAAAAAAAAAAAAATTGTGTTGGCAATGGTTGTCCATTAACAAGAACTTGATTATATTTCTCCATCAAAGAGAATGCAACTTTTTGTGGGTTGATTACACCTAACATACCTGCAATCCCACCAGGAAAACATCAAATAATAATGATTAAACTGCTGATTTCAGAACATAAGTAAACAGGTCTACAGAAAGCAGAGGATTAGAACTGAATGGCTAAAAAAATGTGCCGCAGTCTATTGCTAGTAAAAAAACCACCATCAGTGACACAAGTACAAATTTTCATATGAACCATTCAAGCTCAATTTAGCCACTTCCATTATCACAAAGCACTAACTTTTCTCCTACTCTCCAAGTACTCTCAGTTTCTTGGAGTCTCTCACACTCAATTTGCCACACAGTAGATGCTTGCAAGATCTATTGCAAGTACAATCAACTCATCTCGCATACACATATCTACCTAACTTTGATGATTATGAGCAAGGTCACCAACATTACTCAGGTCTTATCATCAATCAAGAACAGCACATCTCTTCTCACATTCATATCGCATATGTGCCGCCAATCAATTATGTTATTATTCAAGGAAAAAAAATGATACATCTTTAGCCTATGTTTCATAATTAGCAATTCATAATACAGACTTTTCAATGAATTTTGATTGCGGAATTGCTGCTGCTTGGGCAGCGTTTTGTTTGTGCTAATTTGATGTTGTCTTGGGAGTCAGCAAACAATGGTGGTGCTGTCTCGAATATGGTTGGTATGGTGCTGGTTTGTTTTTCGCAGGAATTGGATAGCAAGGTGCAAAGTGGGTTTGTTATTGATGACAAGTTGCAAAGTGTCATTGCAAGTTGCTTCCTGCAAGTTCCTTTTTGCAGGTTGCAAGCTTGTTTATTATGCAAATGCAAGTTTTTCAGGATGTTCAGTGGCAAACTGAATTTTGTGTACAAGTAGTGAAAGTTGCAATTTTGTGCACGGTTACTTGGGCTTTCAGCCTTTGTTTGATTTGCTTTCACCTCAGGTTTGCTTTTGTTTCAATTGTTGGTGGGTGTAGTTTATTTCGATTGGGCTTAAGGGCTTTGTCCAAATTTTTGTTTGGTTTTAACACGGGTAAAGTTGTAATGTACCCCCGTCCTTATTGTAAATCAATTTTTTCATAAGTAATAAAGGTCTGGCATTTCAGAGTTGCCCCTCCCCACTCGAGGTTTAATTAAAAATATAATAATAAATAATAATAATAATGATGAGAGTATCCACAGTGTGCTTGTTTATGGATATTGGCAAAAGTAAAATAATAGCAGTGAAAGCTATGGAAATAATTATAAAGTATCAAAGTGTTGTATCACTATCATGTTCTGTCAATATGCTGGCATAATGACATATTTACGATGTATTTTTGTATTTTATCTTTGAAAAGGAATGTCTTCCACTCAAGAATTGATGAATCATTACGAGTGTAGGAACCTAGTATCAATTATCAAGTTTCTAGAGAAATTTTAGTTCACTGCAGTGATCACATGTTGATATCATGTGATATATCAGCCAGTAGAAAACCCGATAACTTTGTAAGATCTGGTAAGAGTTGGGATGTTTCTAGATATATCTCATATCTTGACAATATCTTCATCCAAATTTCTGACAAACATCCCAATATATCTTGATACGTCATTGATGTGGATCAGCAACAAGTCCTTGTTATCATTGTTGAAATTTTGCTTTAATAGTGGCCTTCATAAATAAAAAAGAATGGCCCTAGCTGTTACGTTGTTTGACTTGTAATTGCCTACAAATAGCAATGATCTTTTGTATAGCGACCAATTTGTTTTTTAAGAGAGTGTTATAACAATAATTATTTATTGCAGTTTTTTTCACATTATTACACTTTCTAAGGTTTGGAGAAGAAATGGAAGGCAGAGACAAATGCTACTCACACTTTTTATAATTTTTCAATGTCTCACCAAATTGTTTCACAGTTTCAGAAAATTAATCTCAATAAATCACCTATACTGCGCAGATGAGGGCGGAGGTCCAAAGAAAAACCAACCAATTGGTATTTTAGATATAATAAGCAAGATACACAGAAACCAAGAGTGTATAAATCAGGATTGAGGCACATGATTACTCATAAATGGCATCCCAAGTATATTGTCAAGTCATTCTCTCAGGATAAGAAAGATAAAAGACATAGATGTGTAACAGGAAACAGAACTGTTTTGTGAAACAGGAAACTGTTTTTTGAACAGGAAACAAATTCAGGAAACAGGAAACTATTTTTTGAACAGGAAACAGGAAATAGATTTTGAACAGGAACAGGAAACAAGATGCTATATATACTAGGAACTGTAGCTGTTTTTTGCACGTAGAAAAATTTGTGAAGCACAGGGAATAGAGAAAGATAATTGTGTGAGAATTGTCATCTTCTTATACCTTGTTCTTGAATATAGTGGAATCACCTCACCGTGGACGTAGGCGCAATTCGCCGAACCACGTAAACTTTGTGTCTCTTGTGGTAGGTTCTTGGTTTTCTCTAATTACTTTCATTGCTAGTTGCTCTATTTAATTGATTGGATCCTTGTGGTACTTGTGTGCAATTGTTGGTGTCTACCTGCTTCCGCAATAAGTCTCAACAATTGGTATCAGAGCACTAAGGGAAATTGATCTTGAATTGTTCTACTCAAGATTGTGAAGATTCAAAAGTGCTAGGATTTGTTTGTGCACAAGTTGTTTCAAAAAAAAAAACCGTAGTGAAGCTTCTTGTCTAGAAAGTCACAGGTTTTGTTTGCAATGACATCCAATGTGGCAAGGCACATGTGGGGAAGTATGAAATCGAGAAATTTAATGGTAAGAACGATTTCGGATATTGGAGAATACAAATGAGGAATTCTCAGAAATTACACAAGGCATTACTAGGGAAGGATAAAAATGTTGAAACCATGTCAAATGATGAATGGGAAGAATTGGATTTGGAAGCTCGTGCTGCTATTTGCTTGTGTCTGGATAGAGACATAGTTTTTTTAGTTAATGAAGAGACTACGGCAGCTGATGTTTGGTCGAAGCTTTGATGCGGATTTAACTAACCTAAATTAATACGTTAATTCAGCCCACTTGTAATAACCGCAAGTGCACGGTGTCTAACTGGTAGACAACGGCAAGTACGGGTCGATCCCACGAGGAAGGTGGATTAAATTGAATTTTAGAATTTAATTAAACTAATTTAGAGAAAATGGGGTTACATCATTTTTAAATCTAAACTAAAAATAAATTTAAATAAGAAAAATAAAAGATAGATGAGATGGATTTTTGTGGGCTTGGACTCACCAATGAGTTAGCAAAATTATTTAAATCTAAATTACTGAATTTAAAAACGAGAAGCGTTAGGAATGAGAATCTCTTGCTTACACCGAATATGTGATCGTTAAAATCTAATTCAAATTATATCATGTTTCTTTCAAACATTAACAAATTATTTCAAGCAAATACGCTCTTACAAAGTATTAAGTGTCTTTTTAGGGCACACTTAATCAAAGCTTAAGCTTAATATTTTTAGCACATGCTTTGAATATTGATAAAAGGTAATTCTAACTACCAAACATATCAAGTTTAATTTCTCGAACATGCAAGGTGAAAGCAAATTATCAAAAATTCAGAAATAAATTGTAATTAACAAGTAAGCACACAATTCAGTAAAATAAATCAAAATAACTTATACCACCCATTTAGTTTGTCAAAAACTCGATGTGGTGGTACTCAGCAGATCAGCAGGTGGTCCGAACACGAATCCCGAGACAAATGGTCCCAAAACGCTCTGTGGTGGTACAGAGCATAACCGGGGGTGTGAATAGCCAAATAACTGAATTTGACTCGTTCCCCGCCTCTGCTACAATACTCTGCGCTGCTCCGCCTTCTTCTCCAGCGCGACAGCGGCTGTCTCGCGGCCTGTTCTTCGCTCCTCGCGACCGTCCTCGACCTCCAAATGATTCTGAAACCTGCAAAATAGACAGAAGGTGAGGAAACAATCGAGAGAGATGCGAAAATAAACAGAGAGAAATCAGGAGGGGACTCCCTGTTTTCGCTTCCTGTCGCGATGGTGGTGCGCCGCGGTGAGGCCTTTCTGTGGTGGCTGTCCGGTGGCGGAGAGATGGTAAGGGGCCTGGACGAAGAGAGGACAGAGAGGAGAGGAGGACGCAGGGTCTGGCTCTATCGCGAGGCGGAACAGAGCCGCGGTGAGGCTTGTTTCGCGGTGGTTGTGGCGCGGTGCGGCTCTGTTTCACGAGGCGTGGTGGTGGTGCTCGTGCGGAGGTGGTGGCGGTTGTGTGGACAGGGGAGAGGTGCAGAGACGGTGATGGTGGAAAGTTGACGTGAAACAGGGTTGTCACACCCCTGTTTCGCGGTGGTGGCGGTGGCGGTTGTGCTGTCTGGAGGTGGAGGTGGTGCTAGGGTGATGGTGGTGGCGAGGTGGTGATTGCTGAGTGAGTGGTGATGGTGGATAGGTGGTGATGGTCACCTTGTGAGAATCACCTTTGAGAGAGGAGCTCCTTTGAGGAAATCACCTTCCTCAGTTTTGATATTTTTCTAATTCTTTTCTTTTCCCTTCTCTTCCCCCCCCCCCCTCCCCCCCCCCCCCCCCCCCCCCCCCCTCTTCCTCCCTATTATCTTCTATATCAAGATGAATAAGGATGAAATGAGGGAATGATTCATCAATGAGGGTAGGAGAAGGATTGGGCTTGGCATTGGGTTTGGGTTTAGGTTATGGATTAGGTTATGAATTAGGTTTCGGATTTAGGTTATGAATTAGGCTTCGGGTTTAGGTTATGGATTGGGTTTAGGTTATGAATTAGGTTTCGGGTTTAGATTTGTGACTGCTTTATACCACCGTTGGAATCGACTAATTGTCGTTCTTTAACTTGTCGCTTTAATGTGATTTCATCGTTTACGCTCAAATTCCTACAAAGACATGAAAACGAAATAATTACTATACAATATAATAATCGAAATACTAACATGCATAAATTAAGGGATATATTATGTAATAATTATGTGAATATCAAGCTTGAGTCACAGTTTATGACTAAGACATTATCAAACAGGTTATACTTGAAAACCTAATTGTACAGACTAGCAATGGATGAGGGCACTCCAATTGGTGATCATATCGCCAAGTTTACACGGATTATCTCAAATTTGAGAGATGTGGATGTGAAGATTGAGGATGAAGACCAAGCAATTATATTGCTTTACTCCTTGCCGCAGTCATATGAAAATCTTGTACAAACAATTTTGTTTGGGAAAGATGAACTTACATTTGATGAAACTACCGGTGCACTCTTGTCCAATGAGATTCGGAAGAAAACTTCATCAAATGGTAGTGAGAAAGATCAAGCTGAAGGGTTGGTTGCTAGAGGAAGGTCTCAAGTGAAATCATCTTCAAAGAGTGGAAAATCTAGATCAAAGTCTAGAGGTCAACAATGTCACAAATGTAGAGAGTGGGGGCATATTAGGAAAAATTGTCCAAATCAAGGTAAGAGTAATCATGATAACAGTTGGAAGGGCAAGAAAAAGCAAGATAAGGGTGATACTAGTGAAGCAAGTTATGCATCTAGTGCGGAAAAGGATGAAGAATGTTATTCAGTTGCGGGTGAAAACACAGAAATCTCTGGGAGATGGATCCTTGACTCTGGGTGTTCTTACCATATGTGCCCAAATAGGGAGTGGTTCACTACCTATGAACACATTGATGGTGGTACTGTTCTGATGGGTGATGATTATGCTTGCAAGAAAGTTGGAATTGGAACAATGAGGATTAAGATGTGGTGTTGTGAGAACCTTAACTGATGTGAGGCATGTCCCAGCCTTGAAAAAAAACCTTATCTCGCTTGGTGTTTTAGACTCCAATGGTTGTAAGTTTACAGCGGTAGGTGGAGTTTTAAAGGTTGTCCATGGGTCTTTGGTTGTCATGAAAGAGATCAAACAAGGTAACTTGTACACCTTGATGGGTAACACAGTAACAGGAAATGTGGCAGTGGAAACTTCTTCATCAGAAAACACTAGGTTATGGCACATGCGACTTGGGCATATGACAGAAAAAAGATTGTCTCTACTGAGCAAGCAAGGGTTACTGAAGGGTATGCAGAAACCGACTATGGAGTTTTGCGAGCATTGTGTATATGGAAAACAATGCAGGGTAAAATTCAGTACAAGCAAGCACAGGAGCAGAGGTATTCTAGACTATGTGCATACAGATGTGTGGGGGCCAGCGAAGGTCGCATCTAAGGGAGGTTACAGGTACTTTGTCTCCATTGATGATTATTCCCGTTACACATGGGTATATTTTTGAAGTCTAAGAATGAAGTATTTGAGACATTTAAAAGGTGGAGAGCAATGGTTGAGAATAGAACTAGAAGAAAGGTGAAGACTTTGAGGTCTGATAATGGTACCGAGTATACTGAGGGTACTTTCAAACAGTTTTGTGATCAGGAAGGAATTGTTCGACATTGGGCTGTTAGAGACACGCCACAACAAAATGGAGTTGCTGAGAGATTGAACCGTACTATGCTTGAAAGAGCTAGGTGTATGCGCTCCAATACTTGTCTTGGCAGAGAATGGTGAGCTGAATCAATAGCCACCGCGTGTTTCTTGATTAATAGATCGCCACATTCTACATTAGACTGCAAAACACCTTATGAGGTGTGGTCAGGTGAACATGCTGATTACAGTATACTGAAAATTTTTGGTTGTATTGCCTACTACCATGTGAAAGAAAATAAGCTTGATGCTATGGCTAAGAAGGCCATTTTCTTGGGGTATGCAAAAGGCGTGAAGGGTTATCGTCTATGGTGTTTAGAGGATAATAAATTTATGATCAGTCGAGATGTTACATTTGATGAGAATTCCTTGTTAGCTTGTACTAAAGCTAAGGAGTTGGTTGATAGTGGTGGTGAATCTAGTAACACTCAGAAAGTGGAAGTTGAAGCGTCTGTGGATGCATCAGATGATTGAAGCAGGCACACATGATCTGAATTATGAGCCTGAAGACCATGAGGAACAACAACCAGTTGAAGATAATCAATCCCAGCAGCAACCTTTGGCCTTAACTAGGTTAAAACGATCGGTTAAGCAAGTTCAAAATTTTGGCTTTGAAGAACCGTTGAAGCACTATGGTCAGTTGAATACAGTTGATTTGGTTGCATATGCACTCTCTGTGGAAGATGATTAGCCAACTACTTACAAGCAGGCTGCTCGTCATTCAGATAGTCAGAGTTGGTTAGTTGCTATGCAGGGTGAGATGGAGTCTCTCCAGAAGAACCATATTTGGGATCTAGTGGCGTTGCCTAATGGAAGGAAAGCAATTGGCTGCAAGTGGGTGTTTAAGAAGAAACAGGCTACTCTAGAGTCTGGTATTCAGTTCAAGGCAAGATTAGTAGCTAAGGGTTTTGCTCAGAGGGAAGGCGTTGACTACAATGAGATATTTTTGCCTGTGGTAAAACACACTTCTATATGTGTGTTATTGAGCTTGGTAGCTCATGGTGACCTTGAGCTTGAACAACTTGATGTGAAAACAACTTTCTTGCATGGAGATTTAGAGGAGGAAATTTATATGCATCAGCCGGAAGGTTTTAAGGTTGTTGGAAAAGAAGACCATGTTTGTCGTTTGAGGAGATCACTATATGGGTTAAAGTAGTCACCTAGGCAGTGGTACAAACGGTTTGACACTTTTATGTTGAAATATGGGTTCACACGAAGTAAGTATGATTGTTGTGTTTACTTGAAAAAACTTCGTAGTGGCAATTTTATTTATCTTTTGCTCTATGTTGACGATATGTTCATTGTCTGTAAGAGTATGGTGGAGATAAATAAATTGAAGTCTCAACTTGCATCTGAGTTTGAGATGAAGGATATGGGTGCTGCAAGGAAAATACTTGGTATGGAGATAAGAAGAGAAAGGGAGAATAAAAAATTATTTCTTTCACAGAAGGGGTACCTTGAGAAGGTCATATCACAGTTTGGCATGGAAAACGAAAAGCCAGTTATTACTCCTTTGGCTTCACATTTTAGACTTTCTCGACAGTTATCTCCAGTCATAGTGGAAGAAAAGGAATACATGTCGCATGTTCCTTATGCTAGTGCAGTTGGCAGTTTAATGTATGCTATGGTGTGTACATGCCTTGATATTTCACAGGCTGTTAGTGTTGTGAGCAGGTATATGGAAAACCCTGGGAAGAAACATTGGGAGGCAGTGAAATGGATGCTTAGGTACTTAAAAGGTACCTTGGATGTGGGTTTGGACTTCAGTGGAAATTCATGTCAGGTTCGTGGGTTTATTGATGATGATTATGCTGGTGATCTAGATAGACGAAGATCTACTACTGGTTACGTATTTCAGATATACGGTGCTCCGGTTAGTTGGAGATCTATGCTTCAGGATACGGTGGTTTTCTCTACTACAGAGGCAGAGTATATGGCATTGCCAGAAACTGTAAAAGAAGCATTGTGGCTTCAAGGTCTTGTAAATGACTTGGGTGTGGAACAAGATAGTGTTGAGGTTCTCTGTGACAGTCAGAGTGCCATCCACTTCGCTAAAAATCAGGTTCATCGCGCAAGGACTAAGCATATTGACGTCCGATATCACTTTGTTTGAGATGTAATTGAGGATGGTGATGTGTCTTTGGTGAAAGTACACACAAAAGACAACTCTGCTGATATGTTGACAAAGGTTGTTCCTGGAGTTAAGTTCCAACATTGTTTGGACTTACTCCACATTGACTCATGTTGATTGAGGGCCCTTTGGGGCGTTGCCCTTCGGGGCGATTTCGTGAGGTGACAAAGCTATGGTGGAGTGTTGATCAGTTTATTCTTTTGCCTTGTTTCGGCTCATTTTTTCCTTAAAAAAATTCGCCGAGGTGGAAAATTGTGTAACAGGAAACAAAACTGTTTTGTGAAACAGGAAACTGTTTTTTGAACAGGAAACTGTTTTTTGAACAGGAAACAAATTCAGGAAATAGGAAATAAATTTTGAACAGGAACAGGAAACAAGACGCTATATATACTAGGAACTGTAGCTGTTTTTTGCACCTAGAAAAAATTGTGAAGCACAGGGAATAGAGAAAGATAATTGTGTGAGAATTGTCATCTTCTTGTACCTTGTTCTTGAATATAGTGGAATCACCTCACCGTGGACGTAGGCGCAATTCGCCGAACCACGTAAACTTTGTGTCTCTTGTGGTAGGTTTTTGGTTTTCTCTAATTACTTTCATTGCTAGTTGCTCTATTTAATTGATTGGATCTTTGTGGTACTTGTGTGCAATTGTTGGTGTCTACCCTCTTCCGCAATAAGTCGCAACAATAGGCAACCAAACTACTGATTTTGACTTACCTAATTCAAGCTCTTGATCCTGGTCATCAATATCTCCTTCCTCCAAATCCACCCCATTTTCCAAGTCTGCAGCTTCTTTGGCATACTCTCTAGAAACTCTTCCTCAATTTCTTCATGTTCATCATCATCGTCTTCAGAATCCTGAACAAGTGAACATATAAATAGAATGTTGTAACTTTTGATGAAGGTAAGCAATATGCTCAGAAAAAATAGAAGTTGTTGTTGGATGGCATTACTAAGTACTAACTATCAATTTGCCACCTTTGCAACATAATTTCGTAATTTTCCTGAAATTACCAACTTTCCACACTATAGTGATTCACTGTTCCTAGAGGAAGCAAATATTATACAAGTATGGATCATATGATAAGTTTCGTTAGTATAGATCTCCTAGGTGGTAAGAAAGTAGATCATAGCCCCATCAGTTAGTTTGCAACACATATGAACTCATTGATAGACAAACCTTATAGCTTATATATTGAGGTGAACATTTAGTTTTTGCACACCAAAACACATAATAAAAATGATGGATGTTATATGTCATACCTCATCACCATTAGTATCTTCATCTTCTTTATCATCCTCATTTTCATCCTCTTCCTGAACTTCTTTAAGACGTATAACCACCTTTATCAGTGAAACAAAACAGTTTTGTACCAGACCAGACCTTGGATTCCCACTGGGTCCCAGCAGCCGTTCAACCACTTTCGCCAGTCCCATCACTGAATTATAAATTTATAATGGCAGACATAAGTGGATGAAAAGGGTCCGTAATAATATCCTTAGTTTCATACATACAATGGATGGAAAATTTTGACAAAAGAGTTAACATTAATAAAGGAAGAGTAGAAAAACCAAAAGATGTTTAATCAAGATGGTAGGACCCAGGAAGCAAGATGATAACGGTAAAGTGGAGATACCAAACCGAACCGCACCAAGAATTCGGTTCTCGGTTTGGTTTTCACATTTATCAAATAAATAACCAAATCCGAACCAAACTGATCGGTTCGGTTTCAGTTCGGTTATTTTTAGTTTATTCCCTTTTTATTTTTTTTCTGCAACTACATACAACCGAGTTGGTTCTAGCACCAAATAAATAAATCAAAGCTACAAAGAATGGAAAGAAGGAAATGAAGCTTGGTTTGCAAAGGAGGAAAACCAAGAGAAAGAGATAGTGCAAATAAAATAAAAGAGAGAAAAGGGAAAGCAATAAAGGGGAAGCAGTAGTAAAGGGAAAGCAAATGTAAGATGAACACAAAGAGTTTCAAGGCTCCGACTACTCATTTATAGATAATTCTTTCAATTTTTTATTGCCTATTTTTCTTGATAATTCCATAAGATTAAAAAAAATTTGCTATGTCTCTCATATACACAATATTATAACATCATACAAAAAACTATACCATAGCTACATTGTTTGCATCTTAATTTATCTCCACCACACCCATGTGATGCTCTGAACAATACCGAAACCTTCTATGACGATTTCACAATCTCGTAATTTCATCCTGCAAGAAGGTTTTTTTTTATCAAATCAGAAGTGTCGAAGTTGTCGCCATCGCCCTCGTCTTTACTGCAAGCAGGCAAGTGAAAAATTTGGTTGTCTTCAACAAGATTAAGTCAAACTATGTCTCTCCTCTTCAACTTGCAAGTGGTTGGATAGAGAGAAAGAGATAGAGAGTTAAAAAAGAGAAAAAGAACATTAATAAATAAAGAGAAGTTTGGTAGGTAGGGAGAGATGGGTGAGTCTTAAATAAGATAGAGAATGTAGGCTTTTTCAACTTTTTCTCGGAATGAGGCATTAAGAAAATGAGAAAGTGACAGTTAAGAGAGAGGGTGTGAACGTGTGGTGCATTGGAATGGGATGGGAATTTAAATAAGAGTGGGTTGGTGGGGAATTAAATAAGAGAGGGAGGGTTAGGGGATTAAAAACAAGATAAGGGGAAGGGTTCGGTTCTGTTGTTTCGGATGTGTGAAAAACAAAAACCGAAACCGAACAAAACCAACTCAGATCGGTTCGATTTTCTAATGTTCGGTTTTGGTTTTTCTTGGTTCAGGCTTTTTAGGTTATATTTTGGTTCGGTTCGATCGGTTTTCAGTAACCAATTGACACCCCTAATTACTGCTACAAAGAAGATGGTGTGTCCATGCTTTTTATCGCAATTGAGGTTGTGAGGCATCCATCTGCCTACGATTTTAATGGCATTGTCCTCATTGTTGTTTCGGATTCATATTATTTTTTCTCATTTTAATGTTCATATTTGTGTTTTTCCTTTTTTCTTACTACTAGCTAAATCACTATTTTTTTAAATAGCAATAGACAATTACATGTAAGTTTGTCTCTCTATCCAATTCTCTCTTCATATATATAACTTTTATTGTAACAAAATTAAATGTCATATAAAATTTATGGTTCAATAAACTTACAATTTTTTATAGTAAGCATCCTTTGTGTAATACAGTACTAACCAATAGTTCATATAACTCGTAGTACAAAACTAAAACAATCCATCATTTGTTTTTATTTTTCTACAAGAATAGTTATCCTATAACCAATCTAAAATATGAAAAACATAAATTTTCATGTGTTTTATTTTACATAAAATTTTCAAATTAAAGTTTCTATTTAAACAACGAAAATTCTAGGGGTCGAGGGAGGGAACGAGGGAAAGGGGCGAGGGATGGGTGAAAACCACCCATTCTCCTCGAGATGAGTGACATCGCGCATCTCGAGGCCGATGCGCTCATCTCGACCACCCATCCCTCGCCCCTTTCCCTCGACCCCTAGCAAAGCTCTTTAAACAAAGAGTATCAAATCAAACAAGTAAATTTTCTAGATATTTTGATTTAATTTCAACACATCCTAAATTTTTCTTTAAAAAAGTAGTTCGATTAAAATTAATAATATAAATATGAAATAAATAAGTTCGGAGACGGGATGGGCAGGATTGAAAATCTCCATCCCGATCTCATCCCACTCTAAATCGGGATCCGAATTGGAATGGATTTGATCAATCCCAAAATGACCTGAAAAAATCGGGATCGCAGAATGGGATGCCCACCCCTACTTCCAAAGGTGCATCACACACATAATGCTAAAAGACATTTTTTTGAAGGCAATAAGACCTTAATATGTCATTAAAAAAATGTCCTATTACACTCATTTTGCATGAACTAATTGATGAGGGAGATTCAAGTATTCAACTGGGGACTCAAATTGTGAAGTTTGGGACAACATGAATGAGTTTTATACATCTTGTTTGTAGAACATCAAATCCAATTAACTTCCATAATGTAATTTACACCTAGTTTTAACAAATGAATCAAATAATTTCAATTTTCTCAACATGTAATCACTAATCAATCAAGAATGAAGGCCTAGCTAGCTCACAAGCCTGCAGTTCCTCCTAATCTCTCCTTTTATGCCTGTAACAACATCGATAGATCCCATACGTACCATTGCAGATGCAAACTTGTTAGCCCACATCGAAGAGTGTCTTGCATTGTTCCTTACAATCCTAGATGTCAAAGGACTATCATGAAGCGTTTGATCTGAAGTTAACAAGCCTCTACGGTTCATCAACTCTTTATAGTACGTATTGTCTAGCCTATTTGGCGTCACAATCTCAAATGGCACAGTAGGGTCTCGAGTATTAGCTGCATTACTGGATGGTGAAGGACACTTAGTTCTTAACAATGCCGCGTACCTCCTATCCAATGAAGGGTCTGGTTTATTCGTAGAGTTGAAGGCGAAGGCACGGTCTGAGAAAGAAGAACAATGTGAAACTCCAATGGAATGTGCTCCAGAGAGTGTCACCATTTCGCCTAGGGTCAATCCTTTCCCCGCAAAGTCCTTCTGGATTTGTTTGGCATTGGAAAAAGGAGATGGGATGTTTTGAAGTACTTCATCCTCTATAGAGACACGTCCATCACGTCGTCCTGCTGGGACAGCGTAAATTATTCCACCAGCCTTGTATGCACTATCACGAGCTGCGAACGCAAGGATGTCTGAGCATGAAACTGTTTGTGGACATGCAGCTTCAATTTCAGCTTTAGCCTCATCAATCACCTCGAATCCTCGCAAACTCGGGTTATTAACTACACTTTCTTTCTCTGCAGGATTTCCTGGCGTTGAGTCTAATAGTACTGATGCATCACAACCCTGAAATAATAAGATCAGATGATTGATTAATTATAGATTGACCAAATCTTACTAAGCTTACACATGTCGAAGTTGACATTTTTATGTTACCAAAATACCATAGATTTCAATATTATAAGTTATATCATCTCGATAAATATTATAGGTTATATATGAGATAATAATCTAGGAATATAATACTTAGAGAAAAAAAAAATGAACTTACCCTGACGAAACAATCATGGAAGTGCATCCTAATTAAACCAGCTGCAATGCCTGGATTACGCGATACTGCTTTGTTTACTGCTTTTCTCACTATAAGTTCTGCAGATGGACATGTCGAATGATAGAATCCAACCTTAAGAGATGTCGACGACGCCATTGCTATCATAGAGATGATTAAGAAAATGATCAATGCATTAGTTTTCATTGTGAAAGACAGAATGAGATCAACAAATTCTATAAATGAACTTGCTGAATGAGATTGAATATTAAGCTTTTGTTGCAAGTGTGTGAGTTGGACACAATGAATTGGAAGCTAGAGTTGGAGATGAGATTTGATTGATTGTGTAAATGGGCATTTATAGACAGGGGTGGTGGATAAGAAAACGTGTGAAGCAGAGTAGCTTGTTTAAATTTGAACATTTCTCCTAATTAAGTTGTTTAAATTTGAACATTTCTCTTCCGAGTAGCTTGTTTGTTTAAGTTAATTGACTTCTTAATCAATATGTGAATTGGAGACATTTTTTTAGGCAAAGGTGAAATGTCTTTTTGTGTCCTTGGACTTCTGTGTATATAATGTTATCAAGGGTTAATTCGATTTATGTGTTTTATTCACATTAACATGGGATTTAGAGGAGGTTTTTTACAACTTTGGGATACACATAAACACTTTGGGGATTTTATCATTCTTTCAAGATCACTCAACATCATTCTACTGATTGTAAAAACCTGATTTCCTAGTACTTTCGTAAGATGAAAACAAAATTTTACCGTCTTTTACATAGCGTACAACAGGGTGGTAATGCAACAGGTTGGGGTGCATCCAGTGATGAACCTCGATAATGCATATTCTGATTTAAATCAGCTAGGCCTGCATCCATATTCGAGATGTATAAGAACTCTCCGACCACTCATTTCGATAAGTAGATTTGGTATTAACATTTTGGAGCTGTAATTTAGAAATTAAATAAGTAAAGTATATTAGAGTATATAGGATTATGGGATTGTGATATATGCTTATTCTAAACAAAACCAATTATAAGCTAAGTCAAATGTAGTCTAAATTCATGAATATGAGAGTCGAGTAAGAAATTATAATTAGGTATGGTGGAGTACCAGTGTTTTGTGGTCCAAAATAAAAAAAAATAAAAGATATAAAAGCACAACCATTCATGGATTGTACTTGAGACAGAGTCACTGTCTTCATTCAAGTCTCTCTCTGTGAATCACTGGGAGCCGCCCTGATTCTAGAGAATCAGGAAGGAAGGTTTGAACAGTAATCATTTTGTCAAAACATTCATGATTTGTATGAAGTCAATATTTTCTCACCATCTACTACAAATTTTTGAGTGAGAAACCTTCAACACTCTCAAAAATGTACTGGCAAAGATGAGGAGGAACTTGCCAAAGATGTTCAAAAGCCAGCTAGTGTGGTTGCAAGGTAGCTCACTACTCAAGACTCCAACAACTCTCTCTAAATATACACATTTAGTATTATCTTTTACCAAATCATGTTGCGTGTGTTTACAAAATAGAAATCAAAAAGTAAAAATTGTTCTTCAAAGTTTCTATTATAGAAGAAGAAATCCATGGTAGTGCAATTCTGACTTTGGGCTATTTTTGTGTATAAGTTTACTGACCAATACATATTCTGGATTCAGGTGATACTCTGGTGGGTTGGGAGTCAACTCAAGTTCTATTAGTAGTCTCGCAAACACGATCAAGTCAAAATAACGCCCAATCGATGCAGCTGAGATCCAACCCAATAGCAGGATGGTTATTCGATTGCATATATGTTGCAATGATCCCATCCCGATGCCTAACTCGAACCTTGATCGAGCTTAAAATTTTTAAACCCGTACTACTGGAAAGAACAAGCTTACAAACACTTTGACACATTGGAACAATCTACATTTTCCTAAAAGTTCATAAACAAGAGAACAGCTAATATGTAAACCAAGAAGACCTCAGTTTACAACCCTGTAATTCTTCATGGTCTCTCCTTTTGTTCCTGTGAGAACATCAAAGGCTCAAATCATCAGCTCTGAAGATTGGAAAATTAAAATACCAAATGAACAGTCCTCGTTCATCTCATGATCTGAAAAGGCTCAAAATAAGCCTAACCATTTTGCTTTGGCAGCTAAAATTTCATTCACTCTTGGAACGACGCGATAAGATGATTTAACTGATCAAACAATGGGTGACACTTACTCAGGCATGGTACAACCAAATAAAATGTTGTGCAAGAATGCATCAAAAACATAACTGATACTGGCACACTTAAGATTATAGTATACACAAGCTATAAAAGTAATTTCTTTCAACCAACACCACTACCAAAAAATTAACTCAACCTAGGAAGTCTACTTGTCAAGAGTGCTTGAATAGGTAAGCATACTCAGGGAAGACATTCAGGAAACCTGTTATAAGTTGTGTTGGCAATGGTTGTCCATTAACAAGAACTTGATTATATTTCTCCATCAAAGAGAATGCAACTTTTTGTGGGTCGATTTCACCTAACATACCTGCAGTCCCACCAGGAAAACATCAAATAATAATGATTAAACTGCTGATTTCAGAACATAAGTAAACAGGTCAACAGAAAGCAGAGGATTAGAACTGAATGGATAAAAAAATGTGCTGCAGTCTATTGCTCTTAAAAAACCACCATCAGTGACGCAAGTAAAAATTTTCATATGAACCATTCAAGCTCAATTTAGCCACTTCCATTATCACAAAGCACTAACTTTTCTCCTACTCTCCAAGTACTCTCAGTTTCTTGGAGTCTCTCACACTCAATTTGCCACGCAGTTGATGCTTGCAAGATCTATTGCAAGTACAATCAACTCATCTCGCATACACATATCTGCCTAACTTTGATGATTATGAGCAAGGTCACCAACATTACTCAGGTTTTATCATAAATCAAGAACAACACATCTCTTCTCACATTCATATCGCATATGTGCCGCCAATCAATTATGTTATTATTCAAGGGAAAAAAAAATGATACATCTTTAGCCTATGTTTCATAATCAGCAATTCATAATACAGACTTTTCAATGATGAGAGTATCCACAAAGTGCTTGTTTATGGATATTGGCAAAAGTAAAATAATAGCAGTGAAAGCTATGGAAATAATTATAAAGTATCAAAGTGCTGTATCACTATCATGTTCTGTCAATATGCTGGCATAATGACGTATTTACGATGTATTTGTGTATTTTATCTTTGAAAAGGAATGTCTTCCACTCAAGAATTGATGAATCATTACGAGTGTAGGAACCTAGTATCAATTATCAAGGTTCTAGAGAAATTTTAGTTCACTGCAGTGATCACATGTTGATATCATGTGATATATCAGCCAGTAGAAAACCCGATAACTTTGTAAGATCCGGTAAGAGTTGGGATGTATCCAGATATAACTCATATCTTGACAATATCTTCATCCAAATTTCTGACAAACATCCCAATATATCTTGATATGTCCATGATGTGGATCAGTAACAGGTCCTTGTTATCATTGTTGAAATTTTGCTTTAATAGTGGCCTTCATTAAAAAAAAATGGCCCAAGTGGTTACGTTGTTTGACTTGTAATTGCCTGCAAATAGTAATGATCATTTTGTATAGCGACAAATTTGTTTTTTAAGAGAGTGTTATAACAATAATTATTTATTGCAGTTTTTTTCACATTATTAGATTTTCTAAGGTTTGGAGAATAAATGGAAGGCAGAGACAAATGCTACTCACACTTTTTATAATTTTTCAATGTCTCACCAAATTGTTTCACAGTTTCAGAAAATTAATCTCAATAAGTCACCTATGCTGCACAGATTAGGGCAGAGGTCCAAAGAAAAACCAACCAATTGGTATTTTAGATATAATAAGCAAGTTACACAGAAACCAAGCAACCAAGCGTGTTGAAATCAGGATTGAGACACATGATTACTCATAAATGGCATCCCAAGTATATTGTCAAGTCATTCTCTCAAGATAAGAAAGATAAAAGACATAGGCAACCAAACTACTGATTTTGACTTACCTAATTCAAGCTCTTGATCCTGGTCATCAATATCTCCTTCCTCCAAATCCACCCCATTTTCCAAGTCTGCAGCTTCTTTGGCATACCTCTCTAGAAATTCTTCCTCAGTTTCTTCATGTTCATCATCATCGTCTTCAGAATCCTGAACAAATGAACATATAAATAGAATGCTGTAACTTTTGATGAAGGTAAGCAATATGCTCAGAAAAAATAGAAGCTGTTGTTGGGTGGCATTACTAAGTACTAACTATCAATTTGCCACCTTTGCAACATTTCCTAATTTTCCTGAAATTACCAAGTTTCTACACTATAGTGATTCAATGTTCCTAGAGAAAGCAAATATTATACAAGTAAGGATCATATGACAAGTTTCATTAGTATAGATCTCCTAGGTGGTAAGAAAGTAGATCATAGCCCCATCCCTTAGTTTGCAGCACATGTGAACTCATTGATAGACAAACCTTATAGCTTACTGAGGTGAACATTTAGATTTTTGCACACCAAAACACATAATAAAAATGATGGATGTTATATGTCATACCTCATCATCATCAGTATCTTCATCTTCTTCATCATCTTCATCCCCATCATCCTCATTTTCATCCTCTTCCTGAACTTCTTTAAGACGTATAACCGCCTCTATCAGCGAAACAAAACAGTCTCGTACCAGACCAGACCCTGGATTCCCACTGGGTCCCAGCAGCCGTTCAACCACTTTTGCCAGTCCCATCACTGAATTATAAGTTTATAATGGCAGACATAAGTGGATGAAAAGGGTCCGTAATAATATCCTTAGTTTCATACATAAAATGAATGGAAAATTTTGACAAAAGAGTTAACAGTAAGAAAGGAAGAGTAGAAAAACCAAAAGATGTTTAATCAAGATGGTAGGACCCAGGAAGCAAGATGATAACGGTAAAGTGGAGATACCAACTCACTGTATAGAGAAGCTAGGTGGTATGCCGGCATTTAACAAAACCATATGCAACTAAATAAACCGCCTCTTTAATGGGTCAAACCTCATAAACACCAGATCAATATACTACTTATGTAGCATTTCCCTATAGGAGCCAATGAGAGCAAGATGCATTATAGAATAAGTTAGATGGTCTTATGTATTTCCATCCAAGATTAAATATAGGGTGTCAAACAAACAGTTTTGTAATACAGCAGCATTTATCGAGGTTGGAAAGCTGGATCCTAAATTTCCAGAGTAACACCCAGTAGACCTATATGAATGCGTAGAAAAAAGAAAAATAAAATGTGCCATTATAGAAGAATACTAACCAATTAACTTAATCTCAGACTCAGACGACAAACCAGGTTCAAAGGAGCTGGTAGAAATATGACCCAGTGCAGATACCCAAGTTGTAAATCCTTCCTTCTCGTCTTTATCTAAAATTTTCTCAACTACATCAGGATAACACAAATAACAAGAAGATATGACAAGCAACAGAGGTCTCCAAAGCGCACTAGGCTTGCTCTGGATCTCTTTGAAACGAAATAACGCTGCCTGAGTAAATGCTATCACCAAAGACTGCTTCACTCCTTCGGTTTCAAAAGAGAACTTTGGAACATGTAGTAGTAAATGGACACATGAGCAGGCCCTCCATGTTGCAGATGGATATTGAAATATAGCATCACTGACAAATGCACCAAGTCCTTCAATGATGGAACATTGAGGAACAGGTGGAGCTGGGGGAGGCGGCATCTCTCTAACAAAGAAATTCTTCAAATCACATTTTCGATGTAAATTTACAACACCTTGTATACAGTTAAAGATTGATAAGTCCTCCAGTTCTTCCCAACCATGCCAGTCAGCAATCAGATCAGCCCAAACCGTTAGTAACTCGGATATTTTCATGTCTAAAACTTCTTTCTTGTCAATAACAAATCCCAAGATAGACTGAAGCAGTACTGATGCATCATCTAAGCATGATGGTGGGGGCAACATATAAGAAAACTCTCCTCCCTGAATCAAGATATCACCAAACTTAAATAAATTTACAAAGTTTATTTGTATAAGAATAAAAAGAAAACAGAAACTAACCCATTGGCAAGTGTAAATCAATGATTTTTTAAGACAAGTTTGTAATTAGTGTTGTAGCTAAAGTTGCAATAACAACCTAGGTAAGACATCTAAGATTCGTTTGCTCACTTGCATAAGGTCAGAAAACATCTATTATTCCCAAACTGGACATGAGTGTTAGACAATTAACCAAGAATGGATGATACATGAATCCATCAAGTGTCAGATCCCAACTCATACACATGCACCACACAGCAAGTGATACAAACAACAACATAGTTCTAAGAGAAAAGGAAAAAAAAATTACATATATATACAAACTTTTATGCAAGAGGTTGCATATGAGACCCTGGACAGGGATGCAGCTATAGAAATGGAACACAATTTACAACCGACAGACACTATGAGTCATTTCCATGTATACTGCGACATATTCCATCCACCATTTCCATCTCATACCATTATCAAGGAGGTGCCAATGCTAAAAAAATTAGCAAAGGTATCATAGATAATAAGAAATCCTTTCCGACTTCTGCAGATCTAAAGAATTCTATATACATCAACAAAGTAAGGTTAAAAAATCTTGGCAAGTTTCTTTAGTCACACTATTATTAAATTCCAGGGCTCCTTGCACAATTAAAAGAACTGATAAACTATAGTGAGATTTAAAAGTCTAGGCAAGTCACGCCACTAAACAGCAGACATTAATTTAATTCAAGATATTGTACTAGGATCAGCTGTGATACATGCACAGAATAGATACACCCACAGAATTGTTTGGGCCATATTTGTGTATACTGTACCTATTTCCATTTTATATATTAATAAGTTAATGAGGGTTGAAATGGCAGCCATGCATCCTACATTGTAGGAAAAGCTTTCCGATTTCTGCAGATAAAAATAAATCTACATACTTTCAACAGAATAAATAAATTTCTTGTCTTCACATTACCATTCCATAAAAATAAATGATAGGACCCGTATAAGATCAAATAAAATTTAAAACAGTAAGAAGAGAAATGCACCTCTAGTTCCATGGGTGTAAGCCAAGCCTGTTGCAAGAGAACTGAAAACGCTCTAGCAAGAGTAGCCCAACTAGATCTCAACTTTTCACTTGATTCATTTGGTTCATCTTCTTCTGGCATGTGATCCTCCCAAGTTTTAGCCATAGCTGCTAACGCAGAAAAGCCCCTTTCAACCACCTAACAAGGTGTCAACTCATCAGTTAGCGTTTAGAAATAACAAATTGATTAGTTATGTTCCATTTAAGTCCACAGAACTGTTTGCCACAAGTTCACTGTATCTGGAATCTGGACGAAGAAACCAACATAACATGCAGATATTGCTGATATATTAATATAAATATTTACATTAACTCGTATTACTGCATTTACATGCCAGAACGCTCTTTAACATACAGAGATACCCTCACTGACAACCAAGCATATGCTGAAATTCCCAAAATGGAATTGCCAAAGCCTAAGATGATATGGGTGGATATCTATGTGGTAGAAAACTCATCTCCAGCCACCCACCAGGCCACCACCAAGGTGACCATAAACCACTATGCAACAAATTCAACATAGAGATATAGGCCATCAACAAAGCTCACACTCCCCTGATGTGATGCAATTGACTGTGAAGAGTTAAACCAAGTTCTCTAATGTAGAACTTACAAAGCTCAATCAGGTTGAGATATATGAAATCTCCACAAGAAACCACCTAACATTGATGACTATAAGTCATATTTATCCAAGTTAAACTGCACAATACAAAATGATGTCAAGGAATCTATCTATGGACATCCTTCAAGTACCTGAGGCCATGGTTCAGGAATAGGAGGTATGTGCTTTGATATAGTTCCCACCAAAGCAGACACGACATATGGAATGTGCGCAATCACAGATTCATTTCCAGCTCCAACTATGGTACTCAAAAGCTGAAGTAAAACAGAGGACTCATTGTCGTCTTCACTGTCCATTCTATTAACAATAACTTGCAAGAGTGGCAACCAATCAGGTGGATAGTACTCATTCTGCAGACAATTAAGGTTACAAAAATAAGGCAGCTATGAAAATGCTATGATTGATAGAATTTACCATTATAGTTTGGAACCTTACCTCAAGAAGCTCAGCAACTGCCCCAGCAGCAGAAGCCCGGACGGGATAACAAGATATATCCCTCAAATCAGGCGTAGTCAAAGCTTTCAGCAATGAAGAATATATATCTGCAGTCATATCCTGAACAAGAAAGTCAAAGTTAAAATGAGAGGGAGGAGATGATGAGAGATGAGGGGAGAAAGCTAAAAAATTGGTAGATAAGATTTCTCACTTCAGGAAGACAAGAAGCAAGCTCTCCGAGTACCCAGTTTGCAGTTGCAATTAAGAACGGTACATGAGCAGACAATGAATACAGTGGTAGCACCCGAGTCCGAATTAGAGTTGCTGTAAATCCAGGATTGCGCTCGCTTAAAAACTGTATAAAAAATCATTGATGTATGAGTTTACAGGTCAGATAATCTAAAGCCACTAACTGAAGATGATAAGACCACCTTACATCTTGGAGGCCACCATATGCCATCAAAACACCGTAATAACTGCCACAGTGAATGTAAATTTCAAAATAAGACATCAGAACTTGGAGTAAATGATTTCATTTATGACTCAAAATAGAAGCACAGTAGGTAATGTATGTCGTACGCTCAAGGACACAAATTTTTCAAAAGCTCATGTATATATGATGATAATGAACGGAATTTTTTTAAGGAAGACAAAGACAGCGAAGCAAAAACTAATTAGGCTGAATCCCAAATAGTTAAGTGATACAACTTATAATCGCAGCTAAAATAAAATAGGTGACAACTTTATGCCCGTTATCTATTATGACAAATAATAACAGTTTCCAAGTGGTCCATTCCGGTTGTAGTAACAGCAGATATTTGATTAATGATTGTAAAACCATAAGAGCATCAGAATTCAAGAATTTTTCATCAGTTTTCTTTTATTCTTTCTTAGGAGTAGAATTATTTAGTAAAGAATGATACAACAGAGAAGCAAACAAAAGAAGTGTCCTAAAAAGGAGTAAGGGGATATCAAGGAAACACTGACTCTTTGGAAAACTTGCCGTACCGTGTTCGACACGTATCCGACACCAACATTTGCCCGACGCGCCTCCGACACGTGTCGGACACATGGTCAACGTGTTGGTAAGTGTATGTGTCTATGTAGTCAACGTGTCGGACACGCCTCAGACACACCCAAACTTGGTTAGAACACAGTGAAGACTCGATAACCAACTTTATTTTATATTATTTTACTTTTAGGTGGGCACATATAACCATCTAATTTGAAGGTTGTTAATCCATCCAAAGTGAAAAACTTTCAATTGCAATTCAAGATAAAAAGGGCGATGAAGCATAGAGGTAGTCTACGTTTCTTTTTCTCTCATTTGCTTCTTATATGCTCATCTTCTTCTCCAACTTTTTACATATTATTTTCTGTACTTCATTTTCATCTTCATACTTCTGGTTCTTTTTTTTTACTTAAATTATTTCTTTATTAAATTATTGTTTATGTTCATATGACTTATAAAAATAAAATAAAAAAATTAATAGATTAAGAAAAAAGGTATGACATGTGTTGTGTCCCTGAGTACTAGTTTTTGAAAAATTGTCGAGTCGGCGTGTTGGGGATATGCATGATGCTAAATGGAAAGCACCAAAGGTACAAAATGACCCCTCTAAAGCACGAAAAATATTGAAATCGAACGCAAATGAAAGAATTGATGATTGGAGATGATTGAAATTATGAGCTCCAACCAACTGATCCAACAAATGGCCACTAGAAAGAGAAGCTTAGGAGTCATATTTTTATACATACGCCTATAATATAATATGTCTCAGCGCCCTAAATGCCATCCACTTCTCCGAAAAATAACACAAATAAATAATGTATGCTGGAACAAAGAATAACTTAATGGATTTTTCTTCCATATAATAATTTTCAGTCGTGTCATGTATTCACACATCTTTAACATCTCTGTATTGGATTCCTGAAGCTTCCAAGCTAAATTAAAACAAAAAAGCATTGCTGAAACTAGTTTTGAACATAATAACCTTCCAATGGTATTAGTTCTCAGATGACATTATGTAATAATTCTCAGTAAAGTCCCTTTTCTACCACATCCATACCTGAACCCAGAGGTAGCAACATCTGAGAACTGACCTAGAATGGCAAAACTGATTAAGTATTGGGCCTACGAAACAAACCCTTGGATCAAACAGGGATTTCAACTTAATACTACTGTAACCCAACAAGAAACCCATCAAATATTTTGTAAGTTCATGTATGGATCAAAGAACTCAAATCTTGTTGAGCATTAGAGTGAAAAATTGCAAATTAATAAAATTTCGTAACATACCTTTCTTATCCATTGTTTTCTTAACCTTCTAAGCAAATATGGTGAAGAACTGAAGATATTAGGGGTGTTTTTTGCCTTTATTAATACATAATAAAAATATACATACACATTTTGTCGGAGAATTTCTTTTAAACTCACTTCTTTGAAATCATAGTATCGCCTGAAGTAGCAGAAGCAGGAATAGGGAACTTTGATAGAAAGGGAAGCACCAACAACTCCCCCACGGAACTGCGTTGCTCTTTTCCCTTATTTCTCTCACCTTTTTTCCGTTTAATTGAGGATTTATTTGAGGTGGTGGGAGGTCCCTGCATGCATCATGAACAAGTTCCATTTACCAATTGATCTGACTAATAACATCCTTGTATAAACCATCATTTGGTAACCCTAACGAACCTTTGACATTGATATAATGCCAAGTAAATTTATCGCACTTTTCCTGGCTGTGAATAGATCCTCTTTCCACCCAGATATTTCCTCCTAAATGAGGAAGAACCACCATGAAATCAGAATACATGCAACAAAAGAAAACCAAATGATGTTGATTGTAAGAGCCAAACGAAAATTAAGATTGTGTAATGAAGCAACAGTTCATACTATATCTGTTGGAAGATTCTTCCGTATATACTCATCGGGGTCTTCTTCCCACTCTGAAGCATCCTAAACAAACAATCAAGCAGATAAATTGTATTTTAATCTGAAATTCAAATATATGGTGTGGGTTCTTAAAGTAAGAAAATATCAAACTCTTTGATTTAGCAATATGGGAGTAATAAAAGCAAAAGGCTATATCATCTAAGCAATAGTTTTTCCATCCATGTAAACCTTGTCTCTCCTCCATATACTTATTGTTTTAGATTCAAAAGAAGCTAGAAACAGTAATTGGGTAATAAAGACGTAATAAAGAAGAAGAACGACACTTGCAAGGTGCTGCTGTGAAAAAGGTTCCAACATGGCAGATTTGATATGCAGCATATGACTGCCTACCTTTTAGCACTACAGGGTTCACACTTGCATATCCCTTCCAAGTCAACAAGGAAGGGAAACCATAATTTTTTGGCGTAATGAAAACGTTGAAACGATGACAACCATAATTGGGTAAGGGCATAAATAAGATACAAGATATCTCACCTTTTTGTTCATTACTAATGCTGGAAATATTGCAGATTCCAACAATGTTGAAAAATGTGGTGAAACTAGTCTCCAACCCTACATTAGATGATATGCCAAAAGTGAGGAAAGTAACAAATAGTATAATTAAACACAAAACTGAACATGAAGAGATTTGTCTTCAATGATAAACAAAAGGGTAAAAGATCTTACTGGGCCTGTCTCCAAGACGCGTGAAATAACATCAAAACCTAATGAAACTATTCGCTCTGGCAGAAAATCAAGCTTCTGTAAGACATACGAAATGCTTTAGAATGTGACTGGAAGAAAACACAGCGATAGAACAAAGTAGTTAAACAAACAGGTTGCTAAGCCAAGCAATGTTCCAGAACCACTATCATCTCCAGTTGGACACGTGAACAGCACATGCATAATTAGAATGCAAGCATAAAAGATGAACCAAAATTCTAATTACCGATGCAAGAATGGATAAAATGCAAAATACTTATTGTTTGTTTTTAACCACTAAATAAATTTGCTTATCTTACACTGACATTGATGCTTTGCTTGACTATTTTAGAAGCACAGATTACAATATTTGGCATCAACCTGAAAGTATAATAACACACCAGGTGAGGTTGTACCCTCAAAACTCAAAAGCAGCAATGGACGCAAAATTAATGTTGTACAAGTGTATATACACCAATTACTTATCAGAATGCTTCCTGTGCCGTGTAACTAGAGCACAGAAAATAAGTAAAGCCCTCTTCCCTGTCTTCAGCCTCAGCACAAAGCCATCTTCTGAAGTTGTATCATCAAAGCTCAAGGAATCCAGTATGCGAAATAGATCTTGGCAAAATGAAGGCAACGAGGGGACAAGAGCAGATGGCATATGTGATCTCACCTAACAGAGCAAATTGGTGAATTTTCATAATACAACAAGAGTCATCTGGACAACAAAATTGCATGCACAAGAATGGTGTATCCACCACAGACAAGCAAAAGGGTAAAAACAATTTTGTGGTGCTACTGAATAGAGGAAAATAAAACATCGGCAACTTACTGAAAAATATATACACTTGCAAACTATAAGAAGTAGTTGCTCGATGTCCATTTCTGCTTTGCCTCGGATTGATAGAGCCTGTTATATGAACCAAGAAGATCAAATTCATTTGTCCCTTCAACTCTAGTGTTTTCAAAAAAGGGGGAAAAAAGGTAAATAATTTTTACTGTGAAGCACCATAACCTTTTCAACGAAACCATGGAATACGGCTAGCAAAGGCAGCAGAATTTCTTTTGCTATGAGATCTAGTTGTGGTGGAACTGACTCCTTTGCGACATTTGGATTTAAGAAATACTGCAAAATTGCATATTGAGTGCATCAAATAAGCTAAAGCAATGTCACAGTTGCATACTAAAAAAAAATCCTTCACCCACTCTTACACGTGATTCAAACATATATATATATATATGAGTATTTATTACATCGAATGTTTATTATAAATACTTAGACATCGGCTACCTTGTAAGCAGCATAATTAATCTTGCGTGACTGAACATGCATATGTACGAGCATTAGCAAACTCTGACTAAAATTTACTGCAAAATGCAGCATACTCTCAAAATTTACTTTTGTACTCCTATCATTTATCAAAACTGTAGTGAATCCGTGCACAATGCTTGCAAATGCCGAAGAACAGATTTTCACTACAAATGTGAGTTAAAAACCAAGAAATGTACTATATAAGTAATTTCAACAAATTTTCCATGATGTAAAGTGTGAAAGTGCATTATGGCTTTGTTTATAGCTTAATGTTTGACATTTCTTAATTTCCCAAAAACAAACAAATAGAAGATTAGACTCAATATCACTTCTTCCGCCACATTACACCGGTCACAATTTCCTAAGAACTCCATAAGTGTTCCGTAACTAGCATTAACTATCAGTAAAAACTTCAGAGGTCGGTAAACTTTTCATCCATAAAAAAATTGCAAACACGAATTACCGCAACTTCGCCCATAAAACCAATACCTGGAAAGGCCTTATAATCGCCTGCAAAACCGTGAGCGCATTGATAGTATTCCACTGCGAATTCGAAGATTCACTAATAAGATTACTATTCTGAATCACTAATCGCAATTCCGGTACAAGCTCAGGCCAAGAATTCTCCTTGACAAATTCTTCATTAATTATCATTCTAAACTGCAAACACATGCAAACACACACAAAAAATTCATAATTTCACTTCAAACAGAATCAAGAATGTAAATAAACCCTAAAACTTATTAAATTTTGCATACAGCTTCAACAAGAACTTTGAGCACAGCTGGTTCGGCTCGAAGCAGAGATTCAACAAGCCGATTTCGAAACTGATTTGAGAAAGAACGTTTTCCATCGAGCCTACGCCTAGTGTAGTTCTTGAGGTACGTAGCCGCGGCGATTCTTTGCCCTTGATTCTCTCCTCCTATTCAAGAAACCGACAATCAAGAATCATGACTTCAAGGTTAGTTTAAAGATTGAAAATTGGGAGTGAATTAAAAAAAAAAATTTTAAATAAAAAATTAGGGTTTTGGAGTACTGTTGCAAATGGCGAGGAGAGCAGAGGGGAACTCGGTGAGAAGAGCGGCTCGATCGAGAGACTCAGTTGCAGAGGTGACGATCGAATTGTCTGAACTGAATGTATCGTTGAGAAAATAAGCGATTTGGGAAATTAGGGTTTCCATTTTGGGGGATTTTGAAAGGTGATGATGAGTGAAGAGTCGGTGAAGTATTTGGGCAAAATTTATTTGATGGGGTAAAGGAGAAAAGGGGATTTGGCGGGAAAATTATGGGGGTTTTAGGGACCCATGGAAAATGGGCGTGATAATTGAAACAATTTTTAGTAGTTTCCTTGAATTTGATTATTTGGATTTTTACGAGTAGCGAGAAAACGGTCTGATAAAGAAATTTTATTTTTAATTGGTAAATAGATAACTAAATAGCAAAAATATACGTAACAATGGGACTAAGAAAAATGGCTAATCAAACATACTTTTAGTTTGATTACATTAAAAATAGACATGAAAATTAAAACCATTTTCGTGAATCGGATTCTGAAGCTTCTCCCTTGGAATTAGATTCTCGTGAATAGTGAGAAAACATTCTTATGAATAATCGATTTTCTGTTAATAAATAAACAACCAAACAGTGAAAATCTGCATAATAAGGGAATGAATTCCATTTCTTAAGAAAATGACTAGCCAAACATACCGTTAGTTTTTTAGGATGGATGAACGTGAGCAAAAATGTAAATACCGGATTTTTTTCTTACTCTCTCTTTATTTAGCATACTCCACGATTTTTTGCGTAATACAACCTAAAATAGTTTTCATTGTACAATGTATATAAGTCCCTTCGGTTGACATGTAATTAGTTCTTCCAATTTCTTTTCCATGGAAGGAAATTTTTATTTTCTTCTTCTTCAACCTTAAAAAAATATATATAAATAAAAATCTCCAGGGAGGAAGAAGATTTGAAAAAGATTTCCCTAAAATTTTTGTGAAATTGATACAAAAGTGCATCAAACAAAATAATTGCCATAGAATAAGAATACGTCGACCTCCCATGGATTCGCAAATGCCCAAGTAAGTCTTCCTTCTTTCCTCGCATAAATTGATTTTCTGTCAATAAATAAACAACCAAAACAGCAAAAAACCTACATAACAAATAAAAACGGATTTTATTTCCAAAGAAAAATGGCAAACCAAACAGATCCTAAGTATACAAGGAAACTAACCAATTATCAATTCCATTAGTATTCATCGTTTTTTTTTTTCATTTTTTCTGTTTTTCTGGTTATTATATTGTATAGTTTTATCGAGTCACTAAATTTATAAACTTTTCAATGTTAATACATGTAAATTGTAAATTTGAATTAGATGGTTCTATTATATCAACATTTTTTTCATGCGTCTCTACTATATAAAGAGGATGAGCGTGGTTGTCTTATTGGTGTATAAAATTACAAATTTACCCCTAACGATGAAGTTGATAGAAGAGCGTTGAAGACATTTCAGTATTTCATCCCGAAAAGGAGATTCCCACACGAAGCTTTAGTGGGGAGACAATTATCATGTAATCTCAAGTGTCTGGTGTTGTGCCTGATGGACCGTAGTAAAACTCCTATTATACATATGAAAGTTGAGTCGGATGACATACACAAATTCACTGTTCATGTCGAGAATATAGTATTTGAGATATGATGCTTTATTGCTACTTTTTATTTCAATGGAAAATTAGAGTTTTTAGAATTCTTTTATGGAAAAGCTATGAGTAACATATAAGTTAAAATAAATAAAATATAATATATTTTTTGTTACTAATATATATAATTTTAACATGTGAAGCCAATTGCGATGCATTTTTTATCGAGACCGAATATAATAACCCTAAAATATCAAAGTTCACTACTAATTTCATTGTAAAAATATTTTAAAACATACTAAATTTGATCTTAGTTAAATATCACTAATGTTGGAAATAAATTATTAAGATTGAACACTTAATTTCTATTTAGTTACTAATTATTCATTCTCTTACGTTGTACGTATACATGTGTGTGTTCGGGGACTAATTTTATTTTATTTGCTTATTATGATTTTTATCATGCAAAATTTACCAAGTTTTATGACAAATGCTTTTTGCATTTTGCTCCGATCGAGATTGGAGATGTTCTTAGTGGTAAAATTTTCAACTGATGTTAATTTTATTTTTTGGGTCCAAACACGAAGGGTCTGTTTGGTTGCATGAAAAATAGATATGAAAATTGAAACTGTTTTCGTGAATTCGATTTTGATGCTTACTTTCGGACTTGGATTCGCATGAGTAGCTAAAATTGATTTTCTGTTAGTAAGTAGACAAGCAAACAGCGAAAATTTGCATAATAAGGGAAATAAATTTCATTTCCCAAAAAAAATGTTTAACCAAACAGACTCGAAGATTTTTATTAAAGACAATAAGAGAAACAAAATACAATCATCCATATATCAAAGAATGCCAAGACACTATTAGGGATGGCAGTGGGGCGGATTTTCACGGATATCCGCCCCACCCAATCCGTTTGGGGCGGTTTTGGATATAGCTGAATGGGTTTTCGGGTGGTTTCGGGTATCCAAAAAATATCCGTTCACTATTCGGGGCGGATACGGATTTGACCATATCCGCCCCGCGGATATCCGTTTAACTAACAAATTTACAAAAAAGCCCTTCGCCTATATAAAGCCTTTTACTGTTTTTCACAAACCACTCGCAAATCACACCTCACACCCTCACCAAACGCTCCCCTCGCCCTCACCCTCATCATTTTCATTTCATTCGCTCCCCTCACTCACCCTCACCAAACGCTCCTCCCCTCCCTCACCCTCACCAACTCCCTCTCACAGACACAGAGACAGAGAGCACAAGCTCTCGTCTCACTCTCAGTCTCAGAGCAGCGTCGCACTCGCCCTCCCTCACACCACGTCGCCCTCCCTCACGCAGCGCGGCCGCGACTCGCGAGATCTGCCTCCATCGCTATCTGCCTGCCTCCCTCACACTACTGCGTCGACCTCGAGAGGTCCCTCACACAGCGTCGACCGCGAGATCTGCCTCCATCGCAGAGAGATTTCCCTCTCACAGAGATCGCCCCTTCTCCTTCTTCAGATCTCCTTCTCCTTCTCCTTCTGATCTCATTCTCCTTCTCCTTCTCCTTCTCCTTCTCCTTCTCCTTCTGATCTGATCTTAGCAATAAGATCTTTGATCTTGGATCTGATCAAATTTGATCTTTGATCTGATCTGATCTCCATCAGATTTGATCTTTGATCTGATCTGATCTCCATCAAATCTGATCATATCCGAGATCAGATCATCAGATCCGAGATCAGATCATCACATCATCAGATCAGATCAGAGATCTGATTTCAGATATCATCAGATCTGATGATATCTCGACCTCAGATCTCGATCTCTCGATCTTATCAGATCTCGATCTCGATCTCATCAGATCTGATTTTTTTTGGTAATTTGTTGTAATTTTAGATCGAATTTGTTGTAAATTTTAGATTTTTTTTTTTTTGTAATTTGTTGTAATTTGTTTATATTAGAGATTCAGAATCAGATATCTGATTTTTTTTTTTAAATTTGTTGTAATCTGTTTATATTAGAGATTCATAATCAGATATCTGATTTTTTTTAAAAATTTGTTGTATGTTTTTTTTAATGCATAAATGATCGTAATACTGTAGAAAGAAATTTTCATGCGGATATCGGGGCGGATATCCGCAAATCCGTCTGGGGCGGGGGCGGTTTTGAAAAATAATACCAAACGAATATGCGGGGCGGATTTTAATCCCCGCAATTTTCAGCGGGGCGGGGATGGATTTGCTTAAATCCGCCCCATTGCCATCCCTAGACACTATGAAAATGCCAAAAAACAAGTATCTAAATAGATTAAAAGCCGAACTCATTTGCTACAACAATTCCATGATTCAATAAAAATAAAGTGTTCCTACACGTTAAACCATTAAAAAACTCTCATATTTCTCTCTTCCCGACTGAAGTTAATATCAAGATCAACTGAAATTTTGCTTGTACTCCATGATATTTTTCGTCAAATTAAAATGTTAACACATACTGATCCAATTGGTCGTCAATCTAAAAACCAATAGGAGAGTATGATACGATATTTTTGGAAATCAATTCAAATTTGACAGAATAGATGATCTGTTTTCTTTTGCAGATGATGTGTAGATAGATAAGAACAACTCAAGTCAAACTAAACATCTTTGTCGAAGCATCTTTCATTTTCTATTCTTATCCCCATCGTCACATGGTCGTCTTTTTTATTGTTATCTTTTCTTGGCAATCAAGACTTGTTGTTATAAAACAAGCTCAAACACTCTTCGTTCACTCAATTCATCCCTCAATGGCAGAACCAAAAGGAACCATAGTGTTTACGACAGTCGGCCGATCTTACTATGGCTTCGACGTCTTCTCCGTAAAGCTCGCTTCATCCACCACCAACTATTCTGAATCGGAATTATCCGAACATCGTCTCACTGATGGAACTTCTGTCAATTACAACGCTAGCTTTGTTGACGATCAAGAAACTGTTGCATTCGTATCAGAACGCACCGGTTCACCGCGAATCTACTTGAACCGACCCGGTTCAGATAAACCGGATGAGCTCCCGACCATCTCCGAAAGCTTCTTCCATGACCGGCCAATTGTGAAAGACAAGAAACTATACTTCGTGTCAGCTCATGAACCGGCGGATCGACCCTTCAAGAGCATGTCTGCGGTTTACTCGACCGATTTGGAGCTCAAGAAAACCACCCGGTTGAGCCCGGTTGGGACGGTCGATTACAGCCCAGCGGTTTCTGAGTCTGGAAACTCTGTTGCTGTTGCTTCGTATGGAAACGGTTCATGGAACGGTGAGTTTATCGAACTTGAAACGGATATTGTTGTGTTCAAATCGGATGATCCAACTCAAAGGAAACTCGTTTGTAAGCTCGGTGGGTGGCCTACTTGGTCAGGCGATTCAACTCTGTTCTTTCATCGAATGGCGGAAGATGGGTGGTGGAGTGTCTTTCGAGTTGATCTACCTGACAATATTCATTGTAACAATGGGATTTTGCCGAAACGAGTAACTCCCCCAGGAGTACATGCCTTCACTCCAGTTGCCTCGCATAATTCGTCGCGAATTGCAGTGGCAACTAGACGGAAGGAGAGTGATTACCGACACATTGAGATTTTCGACCTTGAATCGGAGTCATTCCACAAAGTGACTGAGTTGACGAACCCGAGTTTCCATCATTACAATCCGTTTTTCTCACCAAACTCTGAGTTATTGGGTTACCATCGATTTAGAGGAGAGTCAACTCAAGGTGACTCAGTCGCTCCGTATCTTGATCCTATACCTTCGCTTGTAAAGGAACTAAAGATGATTCGGTTCTTCGGTTCGTTCCCTTCGTTCTCAGCCGATGGACGTTACATCGCATTTAATCATGATTTCGGACCGAATGCGGGACTTGAGATCGTAAAATCGGATGGGTCGAAGAGATGGACGATCATTAAGGGCCAGACCTCATTTTACACTTCATGGAACAAAGCAGCGAAGGGAGTGATCTACACTTCACTTGGAGGAGTTTTCCAGTCATCCAAATCAACGGTCCAGATCGCAAGAGTGACTTTCGATCCGAATCATTTAGATGATCAGACGGTCCAGATTCCACATGAAGTAAAGATTTTGACCAAAGAAGAGTCGGGCAACAATGCATTTCCAGCTTGTTCACCTGATGGAAAGCACGTCGTCTTTCGATCGGGTAGATCCGGTCACAAGAACCTTTACATTGCCGACGCTGTGAATGGTGAATTGAACGGTGAGATCCGTCAGTTAACGGAAGGCCCATGGATCGACACAATGCCTAATTGGTCTCCAGATGGGCAATTGATCGCTTTTTCATCAAATCGACATAAGCCAGACGATACGGAAGTGTTTAGTATCTACATGATCCGTCCGGATGGTTCAGATCTTCGAAGGGTTTACGTGGCAGGACCTGAGGGAAGTGATGTCGTGGACAAGGAGCGATTCAACCACGTGTGCTTTAGTCCTGATTCCAAGTGGCTGGTTTTTACTGGGAACTTAGGTGGATTAGTTGCTGAGTCGATATCGATGCCAAATCAGTTTCAACCTTATGGTGATTTGTACATAGTGAAATTAGATGGCAGTGGGTTGCAAAGGCTGACGTTGTCCGCTTACGAGAATGGGACGCCGACGTGGCAGGGGAGCAGTGATGACGTGGATATTGGGTCATTGAGTTTGAATAATGTGGGTGGAGATAAGCTAAGAGGCCAAATCAATGAACCATATTGGCTAACTTGTGATATTTAAATGATCTCAAACGACTACAATTTATGTTGTAGAAAATGAAGTTGTCTCGGAGCTTCTTCTTGTTATTGTTTAGTAACAAGTAAAAAACTCCCTTGAGTCATAATAATTTTCACCTTTACGGTGTTTTGGTATTCTTTAGTTTACGAATGGTTTCCTTTGTATCTTGTTTTCAGTCTTATTTATAATAAAAAATTCAGTGTTCAGTTAAATTTTTTTTAACTTAACGCATTTTAATTCCCTTTTAACAAAATAGGAACGTCATGCCACGAAGGAGCTAAGTACCAATTTAGAATTAGAAAATCTGTTATTGGCTCAAAGGTCTGATGTGTGAAGTTTAAGGTTTTAACTCATTTAACCTGGCCTGGAAAAAAGTTGTAATGATCCAACTACACGGTTTGAAGCAAAAGAAAATATATAATATTAAACTGGGGCATTTAACACAGAATTTACATGAAGGTAAACTAGAGCACGACTTGTTTATGTAGCCTGTAAAAATTAGTGTATTATCAATTTGTTTAGCACGGCCATACACTTTTCCTTATATCAAGGAATGTGATTTCTTAAAAAATATCGAAATTTCTTTCAAAATTAAAATATTTATTATTTTTATTAGGTCAATCTTAATGTCAATACATTTTAACCCGTTATAATTTTAGTTTAGTATTAAAAAAATTTGTTATATAATTGATTCTTATGCAATATGTAGTTTGTATGACATTACGAGTCTCGTGGTACTCTTTATGTAATATGTAAATGTTAAAAAATAGAAATCTACCTATTAGAAAAGTGTTACAGAATAGAATATGTTAAAAAAGTCAGAGTATAATAAAAGTCTTAGATTTCCTATCTCCACAATGTTATGTCAGAGTTAGCTTTATAAACTTGTATTCAATCAATGAATAAAAAAATGATATTACAACAATAATATTTCAATACAATTCTTTGTATGGTATCAGAGCGCATGTTTCTTTGGTGACCTAAAACAATTACGGGGACTCAAGCTTTTTCCCGCTTCCAACAACTATGCACTTTGACCGTAAAGATAAAAGGCGGAGAAGAAAAATCACAAGTCATCACCTTGCTTAGCTTTCGCACACACAACACTGCAATCAGGACAAAGTAATTGCTCATCACCATCAACACTGCAATCATCGCCATCAAAACATCATCAAAAACCATCATCCTTCAACAATTGCAAAACCAATTGTCACGAAAACAGCCAATAACACAATCATCAATCATCAACAATCCTCCATCATCATCATAACTGCGAAGAAGACAACAGCAGGGAGGAAGACCTCAACCTCGACTCCAGCAGGGAGGAAGACCTCGTCACCTCAACCTCGATCTGCAACTCTCCTCGGCAACATCGTGAAGAAGACTACAACATTCGATCAGTCCATCAAGCAACCCCTTTCATCTTACCAATTCAGCCGGCTCAATTTCCAACAGTAGAACAAGCTGATTTTCAGCCGAACCACATTAAAAAACCAGCCAGCAACTTAACCAACAGTGGTGAGACACTCGCCAGCGTCATGATCGCCAGACCGAGCCAACACATCTCACCAACAAGAATACAACCAACACATCTTGACCCAATCATCATCATCCCTTCACTCCACCGGAAACTCAACAAAGCACAAAAGGGTATATGATTTTGTATCGAATTTGTTGTAGAGATTCGTGGTCGAACGTGAGTCTCTCACCTCCTCGCCACAGATCGACGCAAGTCGGGCAGACACAGATACATCACCATCCAGCCCCTCCCTTATCGCCGTCAATCATCTCTTTCTCCACAACTTCACATGTCGTCGATCGTCACTATTGTGCTGGTCTGCAAAGGAAAGAGGGTGAAAAGCTCCCCAATTGTGTGTTCTGAATCCTATATAGAAAGAGCAGGACTTCCATATTTGCCAAAACTTGAATTGATCTCCAAATCTCTCTGTGAGGAAGAAACGTGAGGAGGAAGCAGAAAGAGAGAAATCTCGAATTATTTAAAGCTCTGGGCTATTTGCACCCCAAGCTTTACTCAGTACCACAAAAAAAAACTTATTTTAAAGGATCGAGCTATTAGCACTCAAGGTTCAGTCAAAGTCACAAGTACACAATACAAGCAGTGGTTCAAACACCACCACCTCACCATATACATGGGGTGGCTCTTGTGTTCACAGTCGCTTACTCTTACCAATTACAACATATGAAGTCGAGATCTGACCATGGTTCTCAAAGCCCAAGTCCCAGAAGGAGAAGAAAATGAAAGAATTTCTTCAAACTAATATAAAGCTCTGGGCTATTTGCAACCCGGGTTTTACTCAACTCAACAAATAACAGCAACAACGTCTCTATCTAGCGCACATGACAGCAACACCCAGACAGATGTAAACCACGCGATCTTTCTCTCGTCCTCCCTGTCACAAGTTCGATCGCACATCAGATTGCATGATAGAGAAGAAAAAAAAAACGGATGGAAAATAAAGAAATTTAAATCTCTTTATCTTCGCTATTCATACCCACCATCTTTGGTCACTACCAAAATTTGTGTTGACTTGAATTGAGTAATACCAAGACTCGAATTGAGTCATGATTTCTTTACACGGGAATCACTACCAAAATCTGTGTTGACTCGAATTGAGCAATACCAATACTCGAATTGAGTCCCGATTTCTTCATACAGGAATCATCCAAATCTGTGTTGACTCAAATTGAGCAATATCAAGACTCGAATTGAGTCATGATTTCTTCATACAAGAATCATCCAGAATTTTTCAGAATTCGACAATCACTCGACAGTATTGATTTCATCACCAAACAGGACTTCAAAGTTTCCTCCAAGCTACACATTTCGTTTGCGTGTACATGTTCAGCTTGCGAGGGAGTGTTAAAGAATATAAGTTTACCTATTAGGAAAATGTTATAGAATAGGATATGTTAGGAAAGTAAGAATATAATAGAAGTCATAGGTTTCCTATCTCCACAAGATTATGTCAGAATTAGCTTTATAAGCTTGTATTCAGTCAATGAATAAAAAAATGATATTACAACAATAATATTTCAATACAATTTTTTACAGTAAGAGTTTAAAATGATTAACTTATATTGATAACTACAAAATTACAATCGAAATTTTTACGTTTTTGTATATACAATGATATTTCATGAAATATTTCTTAAAATCTTAAAATCAACTTACCGAAAATATCTCAGAAAACAAAATCACAGTCCTTTCTTATAGCTATTACTTGACTAAGCTTAAAACCCACTCCAAAATATATGAATTGGGCTTGTGACTATCCAAAATAATATTCCCACACATAAGAAAGCGTCGAAGACACAAATTACTCTATGTATATCAAAAGGAAAACTCACAACGTGTTTATATAATATATTCAACACGGTCACACACTTTTCCTTTTAATCGTTATCATAGTTGGCTAAACTTAAAACCCTCTGACGTAGGTATGAATTGAGCTTATGAATATCCAAAATGAACATTTCTAGCTAGGGGTGGGCACGGTTCGGTTCGGTTCCAAATTTTGAGGAACCTAACTCGAACCGTTTATAATTTTAACGGTTCCAATTCGGATCGGTTCCTCTATTTTGACGTTAGAACCGAACCTAACTCGAATCGTTTACAATGGTTCGGTTCCTATGGTTTCAAACGGTTCCTGTATTATATATCTCCAAAAATATTAATAGGCCACGCTGCCACGGACTTGTGCAATGTATTGCCATACATGGATCCAAACTTCTGCACAACTTGTGCAATGTAAGTAACTACATATTTATTTGCTATAGCAAAGACCACACATCATGCAAAATCAGCAATTCAACATACAAAATCATGCAAAGACCATACAAAATCAACAACTATTATTGTTGTCTGTTGATGCAAATCATGAAATTGCAAACATCTCCCACCTGAATACATGCTCGCCTAAATACACTCAATTGCAAATCAGCATCCATTCAATTCACCCTTAATCTATAACATTCAAAACTCAATAAACTAATAACATTACCAAAAGTTGTATATCTAAACAACATTAAGAGTACAGATATTCATCCACTTCATCTTCCAGAATCGTGTTTGCATTCTCAAATTTACAACACAAATTTATTTACATGAAGTTTGCAGGTTACTGAGTTACTCATCCACTTCATCTTCCAAAATCCTCATTAGTACTCATGCTAGAAACATTGGGAGTGAATCCAAACTAACCTGTCGTTATGTGATGATGGTACTGAGATCTTGAGCTGAATCTGAGGAAGCAAATCTTCAAAGAACAAAATCAATCGAGTGAGGAGGGTTGGGGTTTATGGCTGTGGGAAGATCTGAGACGAGAGTGAGAGAGGATGAGATTTGGGGGTGTTAGGGTTAGAAATCAGATATGATACTAGGGGTGTTAGGGTGGCTTGTGCGTCGTCGTCAACTCGTCGTGGTCGTGCTCTGCCTCTGTCTGCTCACTGCTTGTGCCTTGTGTTGTGCCGTCACTCGTCGTCGTGTTTTGCTTGTGGAGAATGAGAGAGATCGTGGATTCGTGGTGGCCCGGTGAGTGGAGAATGAGAATGAGATAGACCGAGAATGAGATATCGTCGACTCGTCATGCTCTACTCTGCTCGTGGAGAATGAGAGAGACCGAGAAGGCGAGAATGAGAGAGGCTTGGGGTGTTTGTTACTGTGGTCTGTGTTAGCCTGTTAGGGTTAGAAACTTAGAAACCCATTTTTTTTCTACCCAATCCCATTAAGGCACATGTAAGGAGGTATATGTAATTGGATCGGAACCGAACCATTTTTTAAAAAAATTTAGAAATCGGAACCAAACCGTTTCGGAACCGAACCGAATCATTTGATAATTTTAAAAATCAAAACCGAACCGTTTGAAATAAAACGGTCCGATTCGAATTGAATCCGCGGTTTCTCAACCCGTTTGCCCACCCCTATTTCTAGCACTTGTCTTAAAGCAAAGGCTAATTAAGCCTTCTTGCCACTTTTTTCCACTGGTTTATTGTAGAAAATTAAGACACCAAAATGCCTCCAAAATGAACCAACTTTCCCCACGTATAAGAACTTGGTGAAGACACGAATCACTCCTCCCATGCCACGTATTCTCCATGCATGCCACGTAATCTTGATCTCTCTTCATCTTTATCATAACTCTCCACCACCACCTTCACAAAACCCACCAACTCTTCTTCTTATTCTTATTCAGAGCAAATTCATCAAACAAAAATGCCAGGACTTACAATTGGAGACACTGTTCCAAACCTGGAGGTTGAGACCACCCATGGGAGGTTCAAGCTCCATAACTTCATTGCTGATACTTGGGTCATCCTCTTTTCCCATCCTGGTCAGTGATGAATTCTACTCTTGTAATTTTATCTCTATTGTAGAGATTTTTTTTTTTTTGGATGATTTTGTGTTGATGTATTTTGTTTTGGTTTCGATTCCAAGGGGATTTTACGCCGGTGTGCACGACGGAACTCGGGATGATGGCAGCTTATGCTGATGAGTTCTACAAGAGAGGTGTCAAGCTGCTGGGACTGTCTTGTGATGATGTTGGCTCTCACAATGAATGGATCAAAGACATTGAAGCCTACACGGTTTGTTAATTCATCTTCTCTTCTTCTTACTTCACACTATAGCCTCTCATTGCTTATATCACAAAATGTTACCGGAGATCTTAATAGGGGTGGGCAAACGAGTCAAAGAAACTGTGGATCCAAATCAAACTGGCTCGTTTTATTCGATTTTTACTGTGTATATTAATAAATGATCCGGATCGGTTTGGATCTGTGTTAGAACGAATAAGAATAAAATTAAAAAATGAGGGTATCGTATTACGATTTGAGTTAGGCTCTTCAAAATTTGAAATCGATTCAAACCGTTGTTATCCTTAATGTCACAATTACCATTTCTAGACTTAAAATCTACAATTACATCATAGGCCTAGAACCTTTTGGGCCCAAATTAAGGCCCATTAATGAACAAAATGCATGTTACAGCCTGGTTGCAAGGTGACGTACCCAATCATAGCTGATCCCAAGAGAGAGATCATCACCCAACTCAACATGGTGGACCCAGACGAGAAGGACTCTGAGGGCTACCAACTACCATCTCGGGCCCTTCATATTGTGGGCCCAGACAAGAAGGTAACTGTTCATTAAAAGCCCAGTCTATCATCTATGTTTTTTCCATATCCATGCATGAATATATGATGAAAATTTCATTTCAGGTGAAGTTGAGCTTCCTGTACCCAGCAACAACAGGGAGGAACATGGACGAGGTGGTGAGGTGCCTTGAGTCATTGCAGCTGGCGTCCAAGCATCGGAACAAGATCGCGACACCCGTCAACTGGAAGCCAGGTGATCAAGTGGTGATTTCTCCTAGTGTGTCGAACGATGAAGCTCGAGACATGTTTCCTCAGGGATACACAACTAAGGAGCTTCCATCCAAGAAGGGCTACCTTCGTTTCACCAAAGTCTGATTGTAATCAGACAGTTATGAATATGTAATGTATAGTAGTTTATGTCAACTAGACTCAAGTTAATGGGACTCTAAGTAGCTTTTTGTGGGGTGGTGGTTTATATAAAGAAATAAATAAATAGTCATTTTGGAAGATAGTTTGTGTTTCTTGCGTCTTGGTGGATCATGAATAGATTTAAGTAAATCAGCTCACTATAGCTAGCAGCTTATTTAACAAGTGTTATCAACTTACTCCTTAGTAATCCTTCTTATATTAGCAATCCTTAGTAATCCTAACTATGGTTGAGATGTGTTTATATAGATGGTGAACCTTTCTTTGTCATGATTAAAAGTGTAAGCAGATGTAGAGCAAATTTCGGCAATGTGAGCCTTAAAAGTCCACCAAAATAGTTCTCATCACATTCTTTGATGAACCATGACATGATTATGTGTGCAAGGCTAATCATCTAAAGGAGAGACCTAGTTGAAGATTTTAACCCTGATTTCGTAGGTTACTAATCAAACATTACATAGCTAAAATAAATAATTAATTAAACATGCAATAAAGTGGAAACTTGCTTAGCTTTTTCACTACACAGACGCAAATTGGAAGCGCACTTTATTCTTTAATCCTTACTTTTCCTTCTTCACAGTTACTACATTATTCTTTCTTCCTCCTTTCCTCTTGACTACAGCATTCATTCATTCACTTCTCACCATTTCATCACTTAAAATGAAACCTCCATCAACAACAACAACACTACTCATCACCATCTTCAATCTCCTACTGATGATCCCAACATTCTACATCAAACCAGTTTCTTCCTCAGCTTTATCGACATGTCGCAACCAATGTGGCACCATGGCAATCAATTACCCATTCGGCATAGACCAAGGATGCGGCGCAACGCAATATCGAAACATGCTAAACTGCTCTGGGGATCTCTTGTTCTTCATCACCCCATCAGGAAACTACAAGGTCAAGTCCATTGACTACCAAAAACAAACCCTGACTATCTTTGACCCAAGCATGACTACATGCACAACATTGCAACCACACCATGATTTCGTCCTCACTGATATCCAATCTGTGATAATGCCACCAACTTCTGATACCATTTTTGCCCTTCTCAATTGCTCTATTGATTCTCCTGTCCTCAACCACTACCGGAATCTATGTTTCAACTTCTCTGGTCACTCTTGTGATGAGCTTTACAATACTTGCACAGCCTTTCGGATCTTTCGTGTTGGGTCGGGCGGGTTTGGATTCGGGTTAGGCGGATCCGGGGCTGCAAACGGGTCCGGATCTGGCGGAACTTATCCTCCCTGTTGTTTCACTAGTTATGGTACTATTAAGGCTATGAGTATGAACATACTTGACTGTTCACATTACACAAGTGTGTATGATACCGATGGCCTTAAGGGAATTGGGCCGCTCGATTGGCAGTATGGGATAAAGATGGGCTACTCTGTACCGAATGCTGGGTGCGATCGGTGTCAAAAATCCGGCGGTACTTGTGGGTTCGATACAGAGACGGAGATGATGCTTTGTATTTGTTCAAGCATCAGCAACTCTACTAGAGAATGCGGTAAGTTCTTACCAGTTTGAGCATTCTATATATTAATTACGATTTCACCATAATCACATTGTTAACTTGCTTTTTATCTCATTATATTGAAGTAGCTTTGTTGTTTTACAAGTTCACTAACCAGTCTGTATTTCAGTTGGTGGCAGCGGAATGGGAGGAGTACATAGAACCACCCAACTGAACATCTTTCAAGTACTTGTTCTTGTTTTTGGAGCATTTATCAATGTACATCTCTAGTGTATCTATTCTCTACCAACTATGATGGAGTGATTTATCCATTTCGACATCTATGGTCACGGGTCACCGCTAAATCTAGTACCTGGAAGTTGGATATTCACATCTTTTTTGCTTGTGATGTTTTTTTCATCAAATTTAAAAATAGCAGTGTGAACTAGCTGTTATATAATGAAGATGCGATCGAGAATACAATATAATGTAAAAGCAATAAAGGATTCACATGATATCTGAAAATCATACCTGCAGCAGCCACTGATGCATGTAAGCAAGATTGTTGGATTATCACCAAAAGAGGCTTAAAACTACATAGAACCAGCAGGTAATCTCGATAGTATGATTGATAGCGAGATACCCAGCAGCAAAATTGGGAAGAGATGTAGTCACTACATGGCAATAAAAAAATTGTCCAGTGATCCAAAGTGTATATAATGGAATAAAAAGGCAAAACCAAACTAAGTGAACACCATCCAACCTAGACAAAATGTTCAAACTAGAACTACTGTAACCCTTGTTTAGTACTGAAAAGGTCATCATAATGTTAGTTTTTAGTTTACAACAATCCAACAATGACCATTCTCGAAGCTAATTGATATTTTATTCTAAAGCGACCTGAAATTTACAATGAAAATCAGTTCGGATAATTATCATACATATGACATTTTTTTTTTGTTTTTTCCCCTCTATTTTTCTTTTTTCTTCTAGTCCTTCACATCATCTGTCTGGTGATACTTACAGATGCAATTCCTTCACATCATCTGTCAGGCAATACTAAGTAACGAGACTGCTAGAACGTTAAGATGCTCAATCTCTCAATGAGACAGGTGCATGTAAACCTCTTCAATGTAGCATTTCTGAACTTAACTATGCGAGCTGCTCTCTTCACCATCCTTCTGCATTGGAAAACAAAAATCAGTATAAACCTCCGAAAAGATAGCAGATAAAATACAAATGCGGCTACACCCCAGATTTTTACTTTCAAAATTTTATTTTTTTTCGGTGAGCAGGAGTTAAAAAGTATTTAGTTATGAGTTACACTACTAAAGAAACAATTCTAGTTAAAGCACACAAGGTTCTTTAACCAAGGCATGCAGAACCTTGTCTAAATGCCAAACTCACTGACTTGCTTTATGAAATCTAAAAGATTAACCACTTTCTGAACCTTGAATCGAAACAGTTTCAGAAACAAAACCTAGTTGGAATGGAAAGCATAACTAAAGTGACATAAACTAAAAATCCATAACCTTGTAATAACCATTAACCAATGTATAATTAGAATAACAATCATCTTGTACGAATGTTAATACAAATCAATCTATGATCACAATCACCTTTGAATTTTGAAAGCTTGTGACCAACCGCATGTACTGATCACGTGCTTCAGGGTACCGAACCATGGATTGGACTCTTGCTAGAGCTTTCTCAACACCAGCAACTTTCTGTTTCCGACCAAGGCGCAGAAATTCATAATCATCAATTTTCCCATTTTCAGGTTGGGGTTTACTGATTGCATTATCAGCTCTAAAACCTCGTAATCCAGTTCTTTTACGCCTCCACCTCAAAATAGCCTTTTCAACAATGCTAACAGACCAAACAACTTTTTTATATTGCTTTCGGACTTGATGACCCCTAACATGTGCCTGAAGGAGGAAACAAAAGAATTTAGCATATCTTGAAAATTGGCTGGTCACAATCATTGAGTAGACACATTATACATTAGGATGTATCATGGCCAACACATGATAAATGGGTTCTATCAAAAACTGATAAAAGGATATTTATGCAGAATCTAACAGATGTAGTTAAAATAGCAATAAAATTCCAACGAATTACTTAAAAACAAGAACTCAAACCAAAGGGCATAGTCACGAATAAAGTTGAATTTGATAAATAGCACCAAAACTTGCAAAACAATGACAATACTTTACGGCTATAAACAGGAAAGCAGGGATGGGGACAAAGCAACAACAAAAAATTCGAGGATTGCAGAGCGAAAAAAATAAAATAAAAAAAATAATTGGACTTTCATGTCTGAAAAAGAGGGGGTGGGAATGTATAGCAGGGATGTCATGTACTGTCCAAAACCATATGGAAAAACCTTCTGCACAAACGTATCTATCTTTCCTTCTCAGACACTCATGAAGTAACATCAAAGCACAACTTTGAAAGTAATAGACTAGAAAATTAAAAGCTACTTAGCCATATATTCTCAAACTGACCAAGTGCTGTACCTTTAGTCCGTTACCAACTTACCATTTTGCAAATCTAAATTCACCTTTTGCACTTTTCACGAGGATGGGGTTCAAAAAGGGAAAACTTGTACATCAGTTGCAGTTCCATCATTAAAATTATGTATACGATAAGAAAACATCAAAACCCAAAATGGGACACCAAATATTCAGAAAAATATTAACTACTCAAGATATGTCTGATTACTGTCCAATAGTGAGAGATTGTTAAAGCATAGAGATTAATGAAATCTATATTTATCACAAATCAGAAACACAAAATGTCCTTAAAACCATCAATTTCTTTAGCGACCTTAATCTGCCACAGCACCTACCAAAACTATACAAAATCTATACTGCACCAATGTACCATGCTTTATTTTTCATTGTGTCATACATAGCTCAATCCGACAAAACAAAATTTAAATGCTTATTATTTGTGTTTATTTTGCTTTTTTGCATCATGGTCAGACTTGTAAAAGGAAATAAGCAATAACCATCGTCGAGGATTTCAAGAATAGCCATAATAGCATAATTTAGATTGGTTAAGATGGTTCAGGGCTCAGCCACCCCTATGGTTAGCTCTATCTAATGCAAATCAAATCTTACCAAAAAAAAAAAAAAAAAAAAAAAGAAGAAGAAGACTGAATGTTATCAAATAACAATTTAAGAAAGGCAATAGGGAAAAGTGTCACTTCAGCAGGATACCTGAAGTTTTACGATACGGTTGCGTATCTTTAAGAATTCTGTTCGCCCTTTCCAACCACGATATTTTTGCTGAATTTTTATAGCTGCACTATGCAAATAATCACCGAAGTGACTCGTCCTTTGTATCTTATTGTTCAAATAACTGAGCGCAATCAAGTCTGTTGAATTTTCAGAAATTTCCTCATTATTCTGAGTTACTTGTCTATGTTTAAATGAACGAGCGCGGAAGGCAGCTTGAATGTGAGCAGCTGCTTGAGCAGATTTCCTAACAGCAGCAAGGGACCCCTTCATGGATGACTCCCCATTTCTACCTCCATCTGAGGGGAGAACATTTCGCTCCTCCACAGACTCAACAGCCTTTTCCGCTGCAATAGTTGCAGTAACACTGTCAATTACATTTTCATTTACAGTCAATGATGATAGGTGGCTTGTCAAATCTGCCTCAGCTAAATATCCAGCAATCCCTTTATGCCCTCTACTTGATGCTAAATCTGCAGCTGTTTGCCCTCCAGGAAACTTTGGTGTTGGATCATCAACTGCCCCCGGAGCCGCACCCAGTCTAACAAGAGTGACGGTTGTTTCCTCTCTGAAAAACAAGCACTAACAACATTAGCATAGCGGATAACGGTTATGTGAAAACATACAACCTTATCTAATGACGAGCATAGACATGAAATAAAAATTGTTATGAGAAACATAAAAAAAGAGCCATAATCATGCACCATATTACATCTAAGCCATCATAACTAAGTCTCCTCCAATGAATCTAATTACATTCAAGAAAGCACGGACTCTTCAAAAACTTTCCGTGTCCGACACATATCCGACACCGACACGCATCGGACACTTGGTCAACATGTCGGCCAGTGTCAGACACATGGTTAATGTGTCGGACACGCCTCCGATACACTCGGAACGTGGTCAAAAACCAACTTTATTTTATTTTTTACTTTTAAATGTTTGCAAATAATCACCTAATTTAATGGTTGTTGATCCATCTGAATTAAATGACTCTTTTGCTTGTGATTTCAGACAAATAGGGCAAAAAACCACTAAAGCATAGAGGTAGTATGTGTTCTTCTTCTTCTTCTAATTCGCTTCTTCTCTCCTCTACTTTTTCTCTACTATACTTTGTTCTCTACTTTCCTTTTTTTTTTATTTTTTCTTACAACAGAGTGTCTTGGAGGCACTTTATTAGAATATTATTTATACTTATATGACTTACTAAAAAAATAGTATGATGTGTCAACATGTCCCCGAGTCCTAGTTTTTTGGTAATTGTTGAGTCGACTTGTCATGTCCGTATCCGACACGACGAGCGTGTCCATGTCCATGCATCCTTGGTTACATCATACTCATCAACCAAATTCTTAGACAGTGTCTTTCAAATAACAATGCAACCAATGGGGGAAAATAGTCTAAAAGAATATTTATTACAGAAATGGATAACCGTAAGAAAGTAGACATCCTTTTTTCATTTAAGAAAAAAAATGTTTGAAACTACGAAAAGTAATCGAAACTCCAAAACTTAATTGTTACTAAACAAAATTTGTTATTTTGCAAAAGATAAATAATGCCATTAATAACAATAGCAGGATACAGCCTAAGAATGAAGAAGACATAAATAAACTATTTCGAAGTAAGGGAGAAGTTTTTAAAACGCTAAGAGATATGGATTTTGTTGTCTATCCCAGATACTTCTATGTGCATATCTGTATCCATGCCATGTGATGCAGAATTTAATTTTCTTTTTCTATGTGGCCATCCTACCATATTGCCTAGACAAATATAACACTTTGTCATCCTAACTGCGTAGCACTTGTAATTCTTAATTTCTATAGTTCCATGTATTTACATCCTACCAATTTTTAGGATTTTATTCCACATTCCGTAAGCAAGATGTTACATTTTCTGTAATTCCATCATCCAAATTAAAAAAGTATCATAACCAGTGAGTGATTAGTTTTCCGTTCATATCATAATAAGATTTGAAAGAAAGTAATGCTCTATGTCTGATACTAGTATGTGAGAAATTCTTTCCCTTGGTTCAAGATTATACATCAACAAAAGGCATATTCTGAATATGATCTATGAGTACAGAGCATAACGACTTAACCTGCCAAAATATGCTGCCCAGTGAAGCCCTGTCCTCCCATGCGCATCTCTATAGTTAGGACTCACGCCAGCAGCAGCTATCGGACACATAGCCCACTCATATCCAAGAGCTGCTGCCAAATGTATAATTCCTTGGCCTTCATCATCCAGAACACGTGGTCCTTTTCCTTCTTCATGGATTTTGCAAACAAGCCACTCATACATTCTGTCCTTTAGCAACTTTTGGATCAGCGAATCTCTAACGTTTTCAATTTTTTTCTCCAGAGCACAAGAACCCTGCTCAACCCATCCCCAATCTTTTTCATCATTTTCTTGCATCGAGGTTATTTTATTCATAATGTTGCAACTATCACATTGCTCAATAGAGCAGTCCAACAATTTCTTGTCAAACCTCATGCATAAAAGTTTTGCCAAACGTATTTGAAGACGCATTTCATTATCTGGTTCACTTTTAACAGCCACGGACAATGTTTCGTTTGATGGATTTTCTCGATATTCAAACTCCCTCACCTCACTACAAGCCAACCTATTACTGCAGGTTATATAGAATGGAACACGTCCAGTAGTATGTAGAGGAGCTTGACATCGAAGGGCATTATCAGTTAAAACTTCGGCAGGAACCTCAATCTCACCAAACATACAGCACCACTCAGTGGTACTAGGTCGCTTTAAATCTCCCAAAAACTTACCTGAGATTAACATCTGTAAAAAAATATAAATAAATAAACAATTATTAGTCATAAGCACAAAAAATGTTACCGTGCATATGGTCTAGACCTTGAATCAACTCTTCAGAAATAAATACCTTTGTTTCAACTCCAGAATAGGCCCACTCAGGCGAGAAATCACCAATGCTAAACAGTTGCTCTTGGGAAAGAGAAGGACCCAGTGAACCAACATCCAATTGCATTTGGTGTGATAGACTGGATACTTCCTTGTCCTCATTTTGAGTATCAAGAGTATTCCAGTAATTCCCAGAATCTGAAGCCATTAAGGAGTCATCACAGTCTCCACCAATTTCTGTACTCATCCATCTTCCAAAGCTGTCAAGTTTCTTCAACTCTCTTGATTCATTATAATGTGGATAGCCATCTAATGTAATATTTCCATTGACTGTTGGCATGTGAGATTCAGCATTTTCCTGAAACGGTTGATGAACAAAATGTAAACTTGGCTCTTTTGGAAACTGAAACGTATCATTCTCCCTATTTGTTAGGTACTTGTCAGAGTTACAGTAATCCACTCGTGCACCATTCTCATCTCCCCATTGTTCCTGCAAAACACAATTAAAATCTCTTATCAAGTTGGGGGTTTCACTAGAAAAAATTCATAGCCAAACTATACCAAGATACAGAGATCAGTAACCAATGCCGGAAAAACCAGAACATGGTGCTCTAAGCTGATAGTAATATGTTGATGTAACAATCGCATCATGATATAAAATTGTTTGACAATTAGGGTGGTATCATTATGAAAGCTTATATCAGTTTATATGGGATCAGCTGAAAAAACAAAAATCCTTCTTTCCTATAATTTGACAAATGTTATACCTTCTTCCATCTTTCAAAATTCATTTTTACAAATTTTTTTCTTCCAAGACTCCATTATATTGAGATAACATTATAATAGAAGCTTTAGGGCCTGTTTAGACAAGATCAATGCTAATGTACCTGAGATTCTCTTTTGAAATTTGCTAACTCAAGTTGAGCATATGGAGAACAACAAATCATCTAAAGGAGTGTAAGGTGACGGCAAACCTGAACTAGTCCTTGAGAAACTGATGTCTGCAGATGCCTATCAGGAAAAACCAGGTTTCCACCACTAATGCCGTCTTTGAGCAAGTTACAGACATCCAACTTCGACTCTGTCAATTTTCTAGCGATCTCTTCAGTACCATTTTGTTGGTTATAAAAAGTGAAATTTTCTTGGAAGCTGCCGATGTTTCCATTCGGGGTGTGAAGTTCGGGCCAAACTGATGTGCCCGAAAACTGAATAGAAGGAGCACCATGAAACCTTCGTTCAAGTGGAATCCTAGATGAACTCAGATGTCCTGAAAAGCAGCAACGACAGGAGCTAGTATCTATAGATTAGGAAGCAAATAAAATTCTCCAATATAAACATAATGGAATTATTGAGAGCAGATTTCTGAGGATTAATTATTCATGACATTATCAAATACCACTTTTACCTGCTGTGTTATGCATGCATACAGAAGCATTCTGACATCCTGAACTAGGAATGTTTTCAGCAAGGGAGGAAGTTCCAAGATCATCCCCAGATTCCACATCTTCCAATTCAGAAGATGCTGTCCGCCCATTCCAGTCAACAGTGCTTGGACTTGAAGCATAAGAAGCCTGCAGAATGACAGCAGGCGAATCTACCCGTGCAGACAAAGGAGTAGAAAATTGAGCACTTCCAGTTAACACTTCGGGGTCTGCCTGTAGCAAACGAGGCATGCCAGACTTGCTCCCCTGGAGAAAAATTAAATCGGTGAATTTCAAAGCTGCAGAACAAATTTTTGCATGACTTTATCTGGCTTCAAAAATATATGATAAGGCTATTCCGCATTGACAGTAGAAAGTGATGGGATAATCTTTATGAAACTAACCCTGCAGTATCAATTGATGACATACAGAAACAGTTTCTAGCATAAAATATGAGGTTGGTTCAAAAACAAAATAAACACATGTAGTAAGCATCCTACTTCAGAATTTAGGGTCTTACTTGGGTACAAAGAACTGACCACCATAAACTAGACGCTAGGACCTTAGCTAATTGGGATGGAAAGTACCTAGGTCTCAACACTAATGGTGCACCAATCTTCAAGACTTTCTGGAATTGCAATTCAATCAATCACACACTTAATATTATGAAGTAGCAAATACCTCTTTCACCTCTCTGTAATGCACAAGTACAATGTGCTCCAACTGCCTGAAACAACAACGATAACGATAGAAAGTAACGATGAGAACTAAATGCAGCATACTTACAGTAAAATTATTCCTTGTAGCTGAAAAGTGTGACAGTTCACTAAGAAAACAATAATGCAAAAGCACCGAAAATAGAATAGTGACAAATGCATTTAATCTAATCCAATTGCATGTAGATTAATAATTGGAAAACCAAACTAAATACTTCTCACCATTAGTTTTCAGAGCTCATAATTGTCAAACTAAACTAAATTTCCCACCATAATTTTCAGAGTTCAGAGATCTACTCAGGACGTGAACTTTGCCATATTTTGGATAATGTTTTGGCCTGGGGTCAGTAACCCAAAATTACCCAAATTCAAGAATTTTGTTTGAATACAATCATATCTATTCTCTAAGTTGGTTCCATTTAACAATTCCACATAACTTTTTGAATTTCTTGGTTGGCCTTATTCCCCACCCCCTTTAATCTCCTCCTTCTTGATATTCTTTCAATCTAATCATATGAAAAACATTTACATTGAGTTCAAGAAACACCAGATCATGGTAATAGCTGCTAACTTTTTCAGAGAACTGAAAAAGATTTCTTTGTGAATCTATTCAGAACGAAAGCCTCCCGAGCCTAGTGAAGAACAAAAGATAATGTTTAGCAAAATCCATAATCAACACGTAAATCATGTCAGACACTTTCAAAAGGTCTTGTAAAAGTAAAGGCATCTTTCTTAATTGAACTAAACTACTCAAATAAATTTCATTACACTCAATTTATCAGATCAAGCCTTAAAGTGTGTGGGTCTAACCTCAAATCAATAACTTAAAGATTGATTGTGTTTATTGCATGCCACAATTTTCCATCTGATAAAATAAATTGGTCTATATCTGCTTAAGCCTAGCTTTTCTATTTCTTTTATTTCATTTTTTTTAAAATCGTAGAAAGCCTTGCAAAGCATCTTCAAAGAAGGAATTTAGATTAGAAAAAAAAATTCATATATGAGACATCTTATCCAGGAAAATATTGACTATTTGACTGCACCTTGCCTAATTTAAACTACTAAACTAAGAAAGAAATTTGAGCTAAAATAATCAAACAAGAATAATTTGTGCTCACCTGAAATAAGCAGGTCATTTAATTTGAAGGGAGCGAAGGATAATTCTAAGAATCACCTCTTGCCCTTGGTTGTGTTAATATAGTGTATTGGTCTTTCTTCATCAGAGGTCCGATTTTAGGATGGGAACTATGTTTCAATAACAATAACACAAAATAAAACAAAATAAAATAAATAAAAGATTGTGAAAATATGGGGACCAGGGGAATGCCTAAAACGTGGAAAATGGCCTAGTGAGTAGAAAATACAAGCATGGAAATTTGATTTTTAGAAAGTGTTGATATTCTGTAGTGTTTTACACTTCATTGACAGTATACAAGTCTGGGTGAATGAAACTACCTTGACATGCAGAAAGTTGGCATTTGGATGGGACCCAATCATGACAAAGGATCATGTTCCTTAACTGTCAGTTGATTATTACCCACTGGAATTTGACACTTGTTTAGGGGGGGAATCCAATAGAGAAACCCTCATTTGCTTAAATGTACTTGATGTAAATGTAAATCGGTTATACTTTTTCACCGTTGAGTCAATCAATGAATTCATACAATGTCATAAAATATAAGACTGAAAACACCATGAAATGGCTGTGAAATGATACTGTAATACTTTCAACTATATGCACAAAGCTAAAAAACAGGAATTATGGGTATAGGCAACACTCACGTATCAAGCATCCAATAACTCCGCCTTTGGAAGTTCTCATTCTCCTCACCGTGGGCATAATAGCAATGCAGAACATCCACACTACCAGCCTACAAGGACTAGACAAAGAATAAATAAGTAGTGAATCTATATGTGAGGGGAGCAATAAGCTTCAGATTTAGTCAGATCTAAGTAACTATTAATATTTTGCAAAGATACATCATCTAACAGCAGAATAAACTGGTACATAAAATAATTTAGAGATAGAACAAACCTTCAGCTTTTCATGAGCTTCCCGTACGGTTTTTCCATCTTTCTTCTTTCTCCAACTGTGACCATCTTTACGAAAATAACGAAGCGCTTTTCGATCAAACAAGAACAAAGAACCACCTAGAATCCAAAATTATGCACCAAGAAAATTTGTTCAATGACGAGAGAAAGACAGACTTCAAAAGAAGAAAGAAAGATGAATTAAGATATTGTCAGATAATTTTATCTACTTAGGGTAGATGAGCACTAAACAAACATCCTTTTCTTTTCTCTCCGCCTACTCCCTTTCTACAAATAACCACATGGAGCTCTAGAATAATGTCAAGAAAGAGTAATGAAAGCTAGAATACTTACTGATAAAACCAAATACAAGCGGGAATAGAAGATTGAAGAGATTAAATTTGATTGGAATCATATCCCATATAGGAAATGATCATGATGCAAGAAATGTAGAATCAATTGAAGAAATGATAATAAGGGCAAGAAACTTTCAATATGTTTATTGGATTGTCACAGTTCAATAAAGTATTGGGTAAGAAGGACGGATCCTGACATGTCCTCTTAGCATGTTTTTATCGGCTATGTATGTAATCTCAACCTGAGCATACAAAATCAGAGAGACTTGGTGCTTTTGGCATAGGTGACAACTGACAAGGCGCTTATGCTCTCTACTAATATTAACATATTTAAATAATTAATATAAAATGGACTTAAAACAAATCTATCAATTAATATTACCATCATGCAGGAGAGTGGAAAATGTTCAGTTCTAAAAAAACTAAGAGAAAAACATTGATAATACACGGGTCTTCTATAAAATAGAGCATAATGTACCAAAAGGACAAAATTGTGTCACTTTAGAACAAAGGTTCGAGATATTACAAGAAAGGAAAGATAGATGAGCTAGCTATACACTACCTTAATGGGGTAGGGCGCAAGGAGAGGTGAGAGTACGAAAGCCTTAGGCGGTGTTTGTTTGAGTTAGACGTCTAACCTCTTAGAGGTAAATCTCTAACTAGAGGTGTTGAAAAGTGTTTGTTTTAGGCTCTAGTTAGAACCTCTAACTCATATATAAATGACTATGTTACCCTTATGACTTGTGGGCCAAATATCGGGTAGGTCAAATTTGGAAGCTATGAGTTGATTTTTTGTTCTTAAAAATATTTATAAAAAAAAACAAGGCCTTTTATTTGAAACATATTCGACTCATCATGCTTATTAATTTGTGAATTTGCAACTCAAATAACATTGTAAAATAAAATCCCAAAGTTCTAAAATATATCAAACAATGAAATTTATACTTTCTTATTAGTATTTTAGTATATCATGTACTCCATGAATATCTCATTCGGCAAAAAATTAATGGAATATATTTCAACTGATGAAGTTTTATTTTTCAACAAACCAAACAAACTCTAAACACTTTGGTACTTCATTGGGTGCAACAATGGGTCAAATGAAAATATCCTTTAAACTAATCCCTTGCATGTTGTCACTTTACATTGATCACCTTACACAAGCCCCAATACACAATATACTCACAGTGTCACTACCACAAGCACAAGTACAATCATAGCACCACCACCATTGGGGCCCACCAAGGATGCACAGACTCTCGGAAAAAACCCTCGAATTCGATTCAGACGCGGGTCAACGTCTCAAATACGTTGACCTGGTCGAACACGTGCTTGACATAGTCAAGACTCGGCTAGGGACATGACTTTTTTTTTGTTCGTTGGGTGCAAATAGAATCTAAATTGGATGAAAATAACACCGAATTTTAGGTCTTCTTCTCCCTAATAGATCAGTTGAAGTTTGAAGGTTTGCGGAATCACTAATGAAGTTTATCTCTGCAATGCTTTTAATTGAAGATTTGTGTTGTGTTTGCTAATTATATAACAATTTTGGTGCAGATTGTTGTCTTCATTTTTCTGCAACTAGGTGGACTTTTCTTCAAGAAGTGATTGTTCATATGAATTATTATAAAAAAAAAAAAATACTTAAAAATAGTAAGATTATACTTGTGCACAACCATGGAGCCCAATGTGGTAGTGGTATGGTTGTGCTTGTGGTGGTGACATTGTGAGTGTATTGTGTATTGGAGCTTGTGTAGGGTGATAATATGCAACAAATTATTTTAAAGGATGTTTTCACTTGACTCCAGAGTGTTTAGAGTGTGTTTGGTTTGTTGGAGAAGAAAATTTTAGCAATTGAAATATATCCTATTAATTTTATGAGAACGCAATATTCATGAAATAAAAAAATATTCATGCAATATACTAACATGTTAATGAAAAAATATATAAATTTCATTATTTGATGTATTTTAGAACTTTGAAATTTATTTCCAATGTTATTTGATAACAAATTCAAAAATTAATAGAGCACGACGAGTCAAATATGTTCCAAATAAAAGGCCTTGTTTTTTTAAATATTTTAATTTATTTAAAAAAATAAAAAAATAATAAAAAACCTACCCATAGCTTCCAAATTTAGCCAATGAATTAAAAATGGTAAATTTGACATACCCAATATTTGTCCTATAAGTCTTTACTTTAGGGTAACATAGTTAATTATATTTGGAAGCTCTCACTAGAGCCTAAACAAACATTTTCCAACACCGCTTGTTAGAGGTTACATCTTAATGAGAGGTTAGCATCTAACTCAAACAAACACCTCCTTATTAGTCTTCCAACTTATGCGATTCTAAGTGACTAGGGTCCATGTTAAACCTCCCAGCACTACATTAGTACATTGTATGATGGAACTGGGGAGCCATTATACTAGTAATTTGTTTTACAAGGTCAGCATTTTACACCATATGCTAAACTTCATAAAAACCTTTGAAACTAAACTATAACTCGAGACAATACTAACATTCTGATAGTCATACAATCATACCTATACACAACATAAGCAAATGTGTCAGATACCTGGAGGCTTATTTGGAGGATCCGGTGTCAAATAGAACTTGTGGTAATTACGAAGTATTTCACAAACTTCATTGGGTCGAAGCCATCGATTCTGCGCTTCTGCCAGTATCTGTGTAATATCTGCAAAACGAAATCATAGTAAAAAACAATTAATAACAATACAATCCTCACTTAACTCCAACGATGCATTATTTCAAATTTCTACCCTCTACCCTTTCACACTACAACATGCATGAATACAGCTAAAACCTCAGCAAAGAAACATCAAGTTATGATCTTTACAACAAACTACTTACAATCTCTACAAACAAAACCTAACTCACATTGATCACCTTCAATTCGATAAAAACACACTTTAAAGCAAGGATTTCAAATACATTACTTATGTGCTCGGGGGTAAAGAAGTGAAGCCCTCCGGCACCACCACTACACGATATGTCTCGAGCAACGATATTATCCCCAATTTAGACACCCGCCACCGCTCGAGTATGGAGTTTTTACGAACGGAGCTCAACTTTTCAAATGCTCCCAAAAGGCCTCATCGCTTGAGACATATCTAATCACTTATATTCCTTATTCACTTATTTACTCAGGCCTGGGGTAAGCTCCACCAAAATGTGCTATTTTGCACTTCCAACTCGCCAAGCATGAAGAAGCGAAGGCTCCGACACCACCACCTCACGATATGTCTCGAGTAACGATATTATCCTCAATTTAGACACCCGCCACCGCCTGGGTATGGAGTTTTTACGAACGGAGCTCAACTTTTCAAATGCTCCCAAAAGGCCTCGTCGCTTGAGACATATCTAATCACTTATATTTCTTATTCACTTATTTACTCGGGCCCGGGGTAAGCTCCACCACAATGTGCTATTTTGCACTTCCAACTCGCCAAGCCTGAATAAGCGAAGCCCCCGCACCACCACCTCACGATATGTCAAAAGGCCTCATAGTTTACTGAGACATATCTAATCACTTATATTCCTTACAGGATGTTGGTCACTACTTGATATGGGAATATGTTGAGCCAACATTTCCAACAATTACAACTTGAATCGAAACAATAACACTATTATCTGAACATTTTATAGCAACAAGGTTTCATTTAATAATTCCATAAACAAAACCTAACTCACGATCAAATTAGACATAAACAAGACACTCTGAAACGAGAATTTCAAATACGTTACAGCTATAATTGAAACGAAACAAGATTATCTTAACAATGAGAAAGGACCGAAAGTCGGAAACATGACCTAATTGTTGATTCGCGACGTATCTCCTGCTCTCTGCCATCAATTCGAGTCACGAAAACTTTCTAATCATCCAATTTCAAAAACAAGAAACTCGAAATCACACAAACTTCAATCAATCAAGAAACGGAGACGACGATGATGATGAGAGTGACGAACGAAATACACGAAAGGATTTGAAAATGACACGAGAGAAGATTCTAGAAACGATTTCAAAACCCTAGAAGAGAAGTCTCTATCGCGTGTTTGGTTCTCGCTGTTCGTGACACCAAAAGAGAGAAAAAAGAGGGAAAATAACGAAGAAGAGAAGAAAGAAACTATTAACAAACAAATGAGATGATGAGGTTGAGACGAGAGGTCAAGATTTGGAAAGTCTTGTACACACTTAGAACCTGTTTCGACACGCATCTTGATGTAGTATGTAATTGATATTGACCTTGAGATGTGTGTTTTGGTGTATCGGATGGTGGTCAGCGCGACTTGGAGATTTTGAAAGTCAAGATGCTTTGAGGATGGACTCTTCACGCGGCATTGATTTTGGCGCCTGATGGGTTTGGGATTTTAGAGTAATTTGTACAGAGCTCGTGGTTTTATCTAACGGTGTTTGGCATCATGTGAAGAAAAAGTTGATGTAGTACAAAGGGGAGTTATTTGATTAAGTGAAATGCGAGTTCCGAGGCGTAGAGTTGGGCTTGATTTGATTCTTGTGAACTAGTTGTTGTTGGATTTGTCATTTTGTCTTTGATGGCTTGATGCTATAAATGACGCTATAAATGACATTGATATATGTGATTCACGTAAAATTTGGTAATGGGATCGTGAAACAAAGCTAAGAGCATCCACGATAAGAACGGGGTGAGTTAGCCCCTCTATGAAGTTGTTTGATATGTTATATACTTACAAGTTGAGCCAGATAGTCCCACCGAAGCATGCACCTTAATCATTGGGCATTTTCATAGGTTTGGGTAGTTAAATGGAAGGTCATATGTATTTTCATTTGTTGCGCAAAATTTAGGCAAGGCAGTCTGCAACTCTTTATGTAGAGAGGACTACAAGAGGTTTGAGCTCGTCGAATAATAGACTTTAAGGAGGGCTATTAAGGGTGTTTTGAGACTGAGCACGGATGTAGGGCTCTCTGACAAATCAACGGTTTCCCTCGTGGGCAAGGTCCCTAATCTGTAGTAGTTGGCGGATTTTGTTGCTCCGCTGAGGGCAGTCTTCCTGTCAAGTATTTAGGCATGCCTCTGGGTAGAGGTGTTAATTGGTTACTGAAAATCGACCGAACCACCCGAACTGAATCAAAATATAATCGAAAAAGCTCAAACCGAGAAAAACCGAAACCGAACATTAAAAAACCGAACCGAAACGAGTTGGTTTGGTTCGGTTTTGTTTTTCACACATCTGAAACAACCGAATCGAACCTTTCTTATCTTGTTTTTAATCCCCTAACCATCTCTCTTGTTTAATCCCCTACTAACTCACTCTTATTTAAATTCTCACATCATTCCACTGCACCCCACGTCCCCCACCCTTTTTTCTTAACTCCCACTTTCTCTCTTTTATAATGCCTCGTTCAGATAAAGAATTGAAAAAGACTATATTATCTATCTTATTTAAGCCCCACCCACCTCTCCCCCCACCTACCCAACATTTTTTTTTTTTTTTATTAATGTCATTTTTCTTTTCTTTTTTAACTCTTTATCTTTCTTTCTATCCAACCACTTGCAAGTTGAGGAGAGACAAAGTTTGACTCAATCTCGTTGAAGACAACCAAACTCTTCATTTGCTTACTTGCAGCAAAGATGAGCAATGGCGATGGCGACAACTTCGACGCTTCTGATTTAATAAAAAAAACTTATTGCAGGATGAAATTACGAGACTTGTGGAATCGTCATAGAAGGTTTTGGTCTTGTTCAGATCATCACGTGGGTGTAGTGGAGATAGATTAAGATGCAAATAATGTAGTTATGGTTATAGTTTTTTGTATGATATTATAATATTGTGTATATGAGAGACAGAACAATTTTTATTTTTTGATCTTATGGAATTATCAAGAGAAACATGCAAGAAAAAATTGAAAGAATTCTCTATAAATGAATAGTCGGAGCCTTGAAACTCTCTGTGTTCATCTGACATTTGTTTTCCCTTTATTGCTTCCCCTTTTTTTCTCTATCTCTCTCTTTTATTTTATTTGTACTCTCTTTGTCTCGTTTTCCCCCTTTGCAAACCAAGCTTCATTTCATTATTTTCATTATTTGTAGCTTTGACTTATTCATTTTGTATTAAAGTCAAATCGGTTGTATGAAGCAGCAGAAAATAAATAAAAGAAAAATAATAAAAAAGGAAATAACCGAACCGGAACCGAACCGATCGGTTTGGTTATTTATTTGATAAATGTGAAAACCGAACCGAATTATTGGTTTGGTTCGGTTTGGTTTTGGTCCAACTTTAAACCAACCAAACCGATTAACACCCCTACCGCTAGGAGCTAGATACAAAAGTAAAACAGTGTAGGTTGACATTATTGAGAGAATGGAAACTAGGTTGGCATCTTGGAAGCATAAGTTCCTATCCAAAACAGGCAGGTTGACTCTATTAAATCCACATTGGCGTCTATCCCGGTCTACCTTTTGTCTCTCATCAAGGTCATAGCTTCAATTACAGCATTTAACAAATAATGCACGACTTCCTATGGGCTTCTACTCTGAATGCTTAGAAAATGCATCTGGTAGGTTGGGAGAAAATTTGTTGTCCAAAATCTCGGGGTGGTCTAGGAATCTGTCAAGTGAACATTTTAAATTAGACTTTAATTTCTAAGTGGCTTTGGATATTTGCTGAAGAGGGCATTAGCCTTTGAAAATCAATCATCTTGGATAAATATAGGCACAACAAATGGGAGTGGGAAGCAAAAACCAAGTATGCATCATTTGGGTGCAACATGTGGAAGTCCATCACGCGTTGTGCAAGGGATTTTTATCCGTGCACCTATATTCGATGTTCTAATGGTGATTTGATTTCCTTCTGGAAAGTCACGTGGTGCGGTAGTTAGCCTTTTCATGGATTTATTCCCCAGGTGCTTTGACCTTTCCACTCAGAAAAATGCTCGAGTTAATTCCTTCTAGGTTAATGGTGAGACCTGGGACCTGACTTTTCGTAGACCATTTAATGAAGAGGAGCTCAAAGAGGCAACAAACTTAAAGCTTCGATCGGTTGGATAATCAGGTGCTCTTGTTAGGTGCCGATGAGTTGGTTTGGAAAGGCAAAGGTATAATTTTTTTGTGAAGAATCTACTCCCACGGATTAATTTATTTTGGGTCGGTTTTACATGAGAAGATCTTGACCAAATACAGGTTGAGAAGGAGGGGGATCTATGTTGGAAGCAATTGTGTGTTGTGCAATGAATGTGACAAATCAATTGATCATTTGTTTATCCACTATAGTTTCTCAAAGTCAAATTTGGAGTAGTTTCATCTGAGAGTTTGGTGTTCCATGGGTCGTTACTAGAATGGCTAGATTGGTGGTCCAATGCGAGCCCTTCACGAAATGCAGAATGGTTATGGTGCGTTTGGAAGGAGAGAAATAAGAGAATTTTTGAAGGGCTTCATAAATCCGATCATGCGATTACAATAGGAATTAGAGAAATTTTGTAGAGAATAGGATCGGCTTGTAATCTCTTTGGAGGAGTTGTGTGTTTGACTAGGGCTGAAAACCGAACCATCGGTTCGATTTTTCACCTAAACCGTGAACCGAACCGACCTAGGTCGGTTTTAAAATTTTCAAACCGAAACCGAACCGACCATTAACAAAACCGATCCGAAACCGAACCGATTCTAATTTATGCAAACCGTAACCGAACCGAACCGACTAAAATCGAACCAAAACCGAAATAAAACCGAACCGACCGACTATTTTAAACATATTATATTATATATATATATAAAATATATATTATTTATTATATATATTCGGTCGGTTCGGTTTGGTCGGTTAAAATTACATAGAAACCGAAAACCGAACCGACCACTTCGATTTTGAATTTTTTAAAACCGAAACCGATCCAAACCGAATTTAAACCGAACCAATCGGTTCGATTTTGATCGGTTCGATCGGTTTAGTCGGTTTGATCGGTTTTTTGTTCAGCCCTAGTTTTGACACTTTCATAGTGTCGTAGCATTCTCGTATTTAAGAATGTGTTTTGTTGTAATGTGTTTCTATTTTCTTATCAATAAAAATCTTCTTGTTTGGCGAAAAGAAAGGGAAAAAAAAAAAAAAAAACTCTCCTGTATTTTGGCCTTTACATAACAAACAAATTTGGTAAAAAAAATTTGAGTTACAATGAAACATCCGTGTTCATAAAATGTTGAAGTTATTTGTACTTGCCACTTATAAATAGCCTTGGTTCATCATACTTATCACCAACATCGTCTCCCACAATGGTACTCAAAGTCACACAAGTTGCGTCCTGGATCTATGATTTAATCTGCCAGGTCAACTCCTCAGTTGGTACCCTATTGGAATTCATTGCGCATCTGAGACCTTAATACCTAACCACAATTCAACCAATAATTACATTGTATTACTTTCTATGATGCAGCTATGCAGGAGACCCACCAGATGGTTAGTAGCTTCACCATCAATGAGGAACCCTTTGTTCCATAACATCACAACATACACATTAAGATGCGAATTTACGATCTCTGGAAAATTGTATGGTCAAAACAAACACAAAAGATCTCATCTTGAAACATATCTTCCCTTCAAGTCCATAGCCCATACTTCAATCCAGCCACATATTTGGCAAAACAAAGTAAATGAGAAGTGAAGAGGAGTCCCTTTAGATCTGAATTCAAATTCCTTCAACAAGGGTCAAACATTTTCTCATAATAAGTAGTGGTAGGGACTCACTCTTGAATACAAAAGTGCACCATATGTGGCAAGGAATTTAATTCAATTTAACACCACTTTATAGTGTAGTCTATGGGGGTCTTTAAGTGACCATGTCTTTGGGTAGTTGAGTTCCCTGTGGGTGTCTTCAATGAGGTCAAATCACAGCTCACTGGAAAATATTTACTCATCTTTGTACTACAATAGGGTTTTCAATGAACCATGTATTAATATTCTGTCTCAATTACTAACTACTAAATTAGTACTTAAACTAATTGGATCACTTGAGGTCTTGTTTCAAGCTTGCAATAACAAAAAATGGGATGAAAAAATGGGATGGAATGATCGGGAACAAGTGAACGGTTGAGATGAGTCCTACACGACCAACATCCATTTTTTTTTATCAAACATAATGGTTACTAATATTCTTAGCATGTGGACTACTTGACGGATCGATACAAATAGAGAACCAACTATTGAACCCTAATGGTGCTATATATGTTGCGATATTCACAAAACAACATTTTTAACAAAATAAGTTCCTAAAGAGGAAGGCAGAGCCCCTATAAAGTGACAGGGGGTAAAACACTACTCTTCACTTAACAAACCAAGTAGAAAGAGTGTGAGAGATAGTGATTAAGAATGAAAATGAGCAGAGTTGTGAGTACTATTACTATAGTGGCTCTCATCCTTCTTGTGTTTCTTGTTGCAGGTGGTGAAGGAGGAAGAACCTTGAAGGAGAAGGAGACTGTGTACCAGCCTCAGAACTTCCCACCCTTCCCACCATTTGCTGCAGGTGGTGGTGGAGGTGTTTTGAACTTCCCACCATTCCCTCCATTCAGTTCTGGCTTTGGGTTTGGAACACCGTCGAGCTTCTGTTCACTCCCTGGACTTGGATGTGTTCCACCATCTTTTATTCCTTCCAACCCTGGGGGCATCCCTTGATGAGCATGCAGGGTATCTTATACTACAATATTGTTCCCTTTTTATATGTATTTCTGGGGATCTTAGAGACTATATGTGTGTGGGGTGTTTTTTTTTCTAGCTAGCTAGTTTGTGTGATGTTGGGTTATATTATCTTGTTAGAACTTGGAACCCTCTATGTTTAGTAGATCTTTGTGGGTTTTGTGCTACTTTGAAGCTTAAAGTCTCTAGTTTTCTTATATTTTTCTTTTCTCTCAGAGCACTTGAAGTTATTATGTATGCATTCTGTCAGTAGATCCATCTTTGCATGCGGTACTACTTTTATAGTGCTAGTAGACTCTACTTTCTCATGTTTTTCTCCACCAAGTATGGAAGAGCACTTTAACTGCACATACATTAAGATTTTGGTTATGTTTTTGAGCTCACAATAAATTTGACATTGAAAATAACTGGATCTAGGAACAACTAAGATTGATACATAGTATTTTGCTAAGATCATATGGTGAGATCCATCCTTGGTGTGTTTATGTTGAGATTGATATGTAGTATTGCTCTCAATGACATGGCTAGGACGTGATTCTTGAGATATTTTTGCTCCTAATGTTATAAAAACGAAAGCTTAGATGTTAGAGCTAAGAGCTAAGTAATCGTGAGGCCTGTGCCTTAAACTAGATAGATCTAGATGCATCATTTAAACCAAAATGTATACGGATACTTTTAACCATAATCTGGTGATTACTAAAGATAAATCAATGCTATGAAAACAATGTGAATCTCCAACCATGTCCCCTAAAATGCGTCCGAAGAATGTAGTCTTAAAATCTCTCACCAAACACAACCCAGAAAGTATCTGGCTAGGGTCCTTCCCATTGTAACTACCCTTCCACATATCTTGAGCTCAACCTCTCCAAATAAGGAATTCAAGTAGGTGGCATGATGCTTGATGAGCAAAACTGTCTATTACTCGAGAAATTCTACCAAATTCAAATAGAACAAAGCCAACATTTGCTAGATGTAAGCTACTTCCTTAATCGTTTCCAGTGTTATTATTTTGGAGATAAAATGTACATTTCGTTACTAAACGATTACTCCCACATCTCAACAAAAATCGGTAGGATTTACAATTTGGTTTAGAAAAAAAAAGAACAATATGGTTCATGACGCCCACATTATGAAATTTTAGATTAAGTTAGTCCAAACTGCCATTACATTTATGTTTTGAAGTTTGTTCGTTCTAGTAAAGTAGATGATCAATTTTTTGTTTTTTTATTTTTTGAAAGGCAAGCGTGCCTCCGATAGGTATAAATCACCACAACCTTAACCATCCAATCAGGTTACCATTGGCAAGTGGATGATCAATTTGCAAGTAGACTTATTAAGTCCACTTGAGAAAATATTGATTTGTTTTCCAAGAAGTAGGAGATCAATCAACTGATTTCTTTCCAAATTATGTTAATTAAGCTGTAATTGGAAGGTTGATATATATAGAAACTCAGTGATTTAGAAGTTAATCTCTCACCCAAAGAGATCTATATATAATTGAGAGATCTTATGCTCTCCATATCAATTCAACTAAGTTCCATTATTTTTCTTCAATTACTATACACTCTCTGCTGGTTTTTGAAGGTAAGGAAATTATTGCATTGTTATTATAATGGGTCGTGCTAGAGGAAAACTAGTGTTGAAACCAATTACCAACGAGAAGTCTCGAAAGGTAACTTTTCAGAGGAGAAATGAAGGACTAGTCAAGAAGGCTTCTGAGTTATCTACTTTATGTGGTGTTGATGTTTGCATGGTTTGTTATGGACCTGATGGGGAGCTAAAAACATGGCCTAAAGATCAATCACAAGTGTTTTCGGTCATCGAAAGGTACAATAGTGTTAGCAAAGACAAAAGAGATAGGCGTAAACGAGATATTACACCCTTCGTTGAAGATAACAAGATCGAACAAACGCTTATTGGGAATTCAGAGTTTATGTACCCAACTTGGGATGCTAGACTTGATGAGCGTAATAATGAGGAGTCTTTGAAGGCTTTGGAGAGTGTTTTGGATGATAAGTTGGAGAAAGTTAGAGCAAAAATTGAATTTCTCAAAGTGTCGAAGTATTATGGAGATGTGGATATGAATATTAATTATGGTGGAGGTCAATACCATTACCATTGGCGAGTTCCTGGTTATGGTATGATGGATTTGATGGTTAATGGTGATGAGTTGAGAGATTGTTCTTATAATGTACCTCATTATAACCCATCAATATTTCATCATCAACACCTGCGCTTCGAACCATGTTTCCGCCAATGCCAATGCAGATGCCGATGCATTATCATCCACCACCACCGCCGCAACAACAACCAATCCATCCTCCACCACCCCCACGGCAGCAACCATCGATGCCTATAGAAACACCAATGCCATTGCCTGGATTTCAGCATCAGCAGCCTCATCATTAGATGTGAGATGGGCTCTACAATTTTGACTACAATTTATATGGTTTAGGATGTTTAATTAGTTTAGCAGAGATTTTACGGAGCCTGCTCCAAAAGCACTGATTTGTACATGAGAGAATGGTCCGCATGTGATCTGATTACAAATCGGACCAGGTTCTATAGTTATTTGTGTACTAACAAATTTTAGGAGGAATTTTTCACCTAGACTTGTGCAATATTGATATTTTAGTTATGAATTTTAATCGATGAACTTCATAATATAGAGCCCTTCTAGGGAGCGAGGGTAAGGTGCAAGGGATGGGTGCACGCTGTGTATCTCGAGGCAGATTTGCTCATCTCGAGGGGATGGGTGGTTACACACATCTCTCGCTCCCTATAATTTCTGCATAATATATTATCAACAAATAATCCTAAATATTTGTAAGTTTTTTTTTTTGTTATTTTTTTAATAGGAAACACTTTGATGAAATAACAAGTATAGGAATGAAATATTTGATTTTTTTTAATAATAAATGAATGAATAAATATTTGATTTTGTTACAAAATACTATGAGAAGAAAATATCTCAATTTATAAGTGTCACACCATATTTAAATTATCGCGATACTAAATAATAAGAATATATTCTAATTTATATCAGTATCCCGTTACAGATTGAAAATTAAGAAATTCTTGCAATTCCTACAAAATTAGATTTCTAGCCTACAATATGTGGTACAATAGTTTTTCTAGAGAGCCAGGCCAGGTCCAACACCATCCGCATATCAAGGAAGATGGATGGTGTTGGACATGGCCTGACTCTCTAGATTTTTTGGTGGTACAATGAAATTCTTGCTCGAACTATTTAGGGATAAAGCTTATGAGTTATACAATAAAACTTTGTGAGATAGTCATAGAACTAAGATTTAGGAGTATAACTACTGTTTCGGATAATCAATTTAGATTTATACTGGATAGGTCTACTATGAATGCCATCTTCTTGCTTGGGCAAATCATAGAAAAACATCGAGAGAAACCTAATAGTTTATATATGATTTTTATTGATTTGGACCTTAGATAGAGTCCCTCGAAAGTTAATTTGGTGGGTGCTTGGAAGGAAGAAAATGTCTCAATATTATGTCGATATTATTAAGGATTTATATGAAGGGGTTGTAACAAGTGTTCGCTCAATAGGTAGAATGTCTAGTGAATTTCTAGTATTAGTAGGACTACATCAAGAGTCGACCTTAAGTTCATATCTCTTTACTTTGGTCATGGATGAGTTGACGAGAAGTCTTCAAGAAGATGTACCTTGGTGCATGTTGTTTGCAGATGATGTTGTCTTAATTGATGAGACTAATGAAGATTTAGGTCGAAAATTATATAGGTGGCTGGAGGCATTAGAAAGTAAAAGTTATAGAATTAATCATTTGAAGATAAAATATCTGGTATACTTTGGTTGTGAATCACAAAGGAAAAGTAATTCTAAGATAGAAGATGTGGAGATTTTAGAGTGTGAGGTTTTTTTATATTCAGGATCTATAATTCAAAAGAGTGGGACTATTGGAGAAGATGAAAACCATAGGATTAAAGCTGGTTGGAGGAAATGAAGAATGACGTCATGAATGTTATACGATAGAAAGAATGCATGCAAGGTTAAAAAAGAAATACTATAAAACAATTGTTTGACCAACCATACATTACAGTTTAAAGTATTCAACATAACATATATACGCATACGATGATAATAATACAAATGCATATTCAAAACGTTGCTGCCAATTAAGACCAACCTGAATTGACATAGACCGAGACATCAGCTACAACCCCTCATTGTTTCCAAACGTCAAATTATTTTTTCAAAATATGGAAAGCGGTGTGTAATTCTATACAGAATATTAAAAGACCAAAAACCCCTCATTGTTTCCAAACGTCAAATTATTTTTTCCCAATCACTCCTTTCGATTTTTCACTTTTCCCTCTTCGTTCATCTCCTCCATCAACTCTATAGAGATCGAAATCGAAAACACGTGAAGCGAGAAGAAGAGAGAGAGAGAAAGATAGATTTTTTATTTCGATCAATTTAGGGTTTCTGATCTCATCTCGTCTTCTCCGTTTCAACCTTCAAAAGATCAAAGCTTTCGATTGATCGATCAGCGAAGCAAGAAGAACGATGGACGATAGTTGTGCAGTGTGCGCGGAGTCTCTAGAGTGGGTGGCGTACGGCGCGTGCGGCCATCGCGAGGTCTGCTCCACGTGCGTCGCACGCCTCCGCTTCATCTGCGACGATCTCCGATGCTGCATCTGCAAGTCCGAATCCAATTCCGTCTTCGTCACCAAGGTTAGGGTTTAGAATTATAACCGATTGCCCATCTAGGGTTTCCGCTCTAAAAATCAGATTTTGGTTCAAGATTTTAACTTTTTAGGGTTTTGAAGATTGAATTGATTGATGGATTGTTGTTTGGTTTTTGCAGGCATTGGGGGATTATACCAAGACAATAAACGATTTTTCGGTGTTTCCGGTGAATCCGACGGAGGGGAAGAACGGGTTGTATTGGTATCATGAGGATACAGGGGCTTTCTTCGATGATTCGGAGCATTACAGGCATATCAAGGCAATGTGTAAGCTTTCGTGTAGCCAGTGCGATAAGGCGGAGGAGCAAGGAGGGAATGAGGGGCAGAGGAGGAGAGGGAAGTTTAGGAATATTGAGCAATTGAAGGGGCATTTGTTTCATGCTCATAAGTTGATTATGTGTAGCTTGTGCTTGGAAGGGAGAAAGGTTGGTTTGAAATCAGCTCACTCAAGTTAAAAGCTTGAATTTTTTTTGGTCGAATTTGATGCCTGATGATAGAAAACACACTGGTTTTGATGAATTTTAATATAGCTGTGCAATGTTTGAGGAACATTGAATAGAATGGCAAGAGATTTTTTAGTGTTCTTGCATAACCTTGCAGACCCAGGCTCCCTAGAATTATTCTTAATCTTTAGGTTAGAGAGAGTTCACTTATTGCCAGACTTCTCCTTTTAAATGCTAAACGCCCTATTGCAACATCACAAACACACACATTATGTCTGTGAATGCAGTTAAATAATCAGTATGCAATGTTGTAGATGTTCCAAGATTTTCGATCTCTCTTCTAGGTAAGGCAGTTTGGAGAATTTGCAATGATAGAATAATGGGCAAAATCCGTTTCTTCCTTTGGTTTAGGGTTTAACATAGAAACCTTAACTAAAATCACATCTCCTGGTCTGAAGGATGATCACCTATGATAACATATACTTACTATTAGAATAGAGTTCATGGTTTCTTATTCGATATTCAATAGTTTGGGTCATTGGCAAGATAAGAGCAAGTGAATCTTTGAAGGTGGCCACCATATCAAGATGTATTTTTGGGTTTCTTTATGATGATACTGTCTAGAGAGATAGAAGTTTTTTGTATGCACAATGTTTACAGTTTGTTGTTTTCCTGTGTAGATATCTGTTTGTTGTTTGCACAATGATGACAATTGACACGTTGTCACTCTTTGTTGTAACAGATATTCATTTGTGAACAGAAGCTCTATACCAGGGCTCAATTAAATCAACATATTCGAACAGGTGACTCGGAGGTTGATGGTAGTGAAAGTGAAAGAGGTGGTTTCATGGGGCATCCTAACTGTGAATTCTGTAGGAAGCCATTTTATGGAGATAATGAGTTGTATACACATATGTCTACCGAACACTATACTTGCCACATTTGCCAAAGGTAGATTTAACTTCCCTTTTTAGGTAACTAATGTGATCCATGTTTAGTATATCTAAATAGCTGAAACTAACATATGATCAACTTGTTATGGTAAACACAGGCAAAATCCTGGCCAGTTCGATTACTATAAGAATTATGACGACTTGGAGGTAAGCTATTGTGTTACGTTATATACAGTTCAGATAACCAATATTAAAAAGAAAATAATTAATATTTTATTTTAATTACAGATGCACTTTCGTCATTTGCATTTCCTATGCGAAGATGAGGCTTGTCTTGCAAAGAAGTTCATTGTCTTCACCTCAGAACCGGAAATGAAGGTAATCATTTTGCTTAAGTAACTTTTGCATTGTTTGGCAACTACTGTCATCAAGCATCTTATGTATTCGATTTTCTCCCCATTTCAGAGGCACAATGCTATAGAGCATGGAGGAAACATGTCTCGTTCTAAGCGCAATTCTGCCCTTCAGGTACACAACTTTTTTAGTTTTAGTCAATTTACAACGCTTTACATTATTTATATATTTCATTGGCTGCTTATCACTACTAGTATCGTAATTTACGAACACTGTTTCTTACTATGCACACTTCTCGAATTGTTACTCTTCTCGTTGATGTTACTTTTGAGCATAACCTTGTTGTATGCCAACTTTAATGCAGATACCAACAAGCTTCCGGTATCGACGGGATAGCGAACAAGATGATCGCCGTGGAAGGGGACGGGGGAGGGGGCGGGAACAAGGGTTTTATTCAAATTCTTCTGAGGATCAACTTTCTATGGCTATTCAATTCAGCTTTGAATCATCCAATACAGACAACACGAGCCATGGCCCAACATCTAGTACGCAAACAGTTTCTGATCCTGTAGAAAGCATGATTGATGAGATTGTACCTCCATTTGAATCATTGGGTACTACAGACTCTGAAAGATCTTCAAGGTACCTCCAAGCACTTGGTCACAGTTCAGCTGCACCTCTACAAGAAGCGTCATTTCCTCCACTGGCAATGGGTAGCTTGCAACAGACAATTAGACAGGACTCTGAAGGTCCAAGTACAAATACAATGGCTGCACGTCTCAGGCGCCGAAATAAAGGTACTGTAAATGTTCTAAACTCGGCTAATGCTTGGCCAGCAAGAAACAGTGCATCAACATCTAGTAGGTCTGTACCCACAGCAAACTATGGTTTGTTATCGTCATCCAATCCTGCAGGTTCTTCCCAGTCAAAGCCAGTAGTTCCCAATGTTCTAAATTCAGCTAATGGTTGGCCAGCGACAAGTAGTGCATCATCATCATCTAGTAGGTCTAGACTGACACCAAATAGTGGTAATGTATCTTTGACTCCTGCAAGTTCTTCCCAGTCAAGGCCAGCAATCACCAATGGGTCAATGTCCTCTAGTTATGCAAATTTAGCACAGGCTAGACCTGCAACAGGCAATGGACTTGCGTCGTCTACTTCTGGAAGTTCGTGGAATGTGAGCAGAACATCCCATGTCAGCCATTCTGCATCAGCTCCCAACCTCGTTGAGAGAGCGTCTATGGATTCTTCAATGTCTGATTTCCCTCCTGTTTCTGCGACACTTAAGAACAAGTTACCCACGACCACAAATAGCCCACCTGTGCCAGAGGTGGTGCAAGATGTCCACAAAGCAAACAAGTCTTTAGTCGAAATGATCCGTTCTTCTTTACAGGATGATGACAGATTCGCTGCTTTCAAGGACATATCTGCAGAGTACCGTCAGGGGGTTATTGACTCCTGGGAATATATGTCCTATGTTCAACAGTTTGGTTTGACACATCTTGTTCTTGAGCTCGCTAGACTCTGTCCTGATCCTCGAAAGCAGAGAGAACTTCTTGATGCCTACAATACCAGTGTACGGGCTGAGAACAAGCGAGAAAGTGAATCAAGCAACAATAGTCGCTCAAAGGTATCCAAAGGTTCCATCAGGGGCAAAGCGAATGTGGAAGATGCAACTAAACCAAAGGATGTATTAGCAGATAACATCTTAGACACTGTAAGAAAACTGCAGGCTGGTCATAAACCATCAGAAGAAGAGGTGGAGGTACTTACAAAGGATGGTTATCGTCGTGCTTCAAATGGTAAATCAAAGACTTCCATCATCCAAGAGCAATTAAGACCAAATTCAGCAAATAGGAAACCACCAGATTCTGATGGTCAAAACAGTATCCAGTCAGCTGTTGGATCTAGTCAGAATCCAGTAGGGGCGGCAGATGGAGGTGGTGGTGGTAAGCAGAAAAAGAAGACTCCTAAATTCCTCAGAGTTCGTCTTGGCGATGCTTCAGCAGCAGCTTTGAGTGGACAACTGGATTCTGGGCCTGAGCAAGAAGAGGAGACATCTAACTCAGAACAGAACTCATCAGAAGGTGTCCCAGTTCGTGGTGTTTGGAGGAATGGTGGTGGTCAAAAGCTTGTGTCTCTGACTCAAAAACGTGCTGGTAAATGATAGGTATTGGATATCTATGTGGAGCTTTGGGAGTGAATATCTGTCTCTTCTATTTTGAGTTTCATGATCCACCCAATTTCAAGGAAGGGTGTCTGAGTAGCGTTTGGATATGATTGTTGTAGAACAAACTGAATCGTGATCAGGTCAGAGGTGAATTGCAGATGGAAGCCACCATGGGTTAAAATGGATCAAGCCCAAGATTAGCAAGCATAGTTTTTGAAGTTGTAAGTTCCTTAATTCATTGGGGAAAGTAATATAGAAAAAGTTGCAAAGAAAATTTCCAGACTTTTTGGAGAATGTTTCTCCATTTTTGTTTATTTACATTGTGGAGTTATCTTTCCATTTTCTTTTTGTTCTTTTAGCGTGGATATATATTTTTTAATGGACAAGTTTACCCTGTGGAGAACATTTTAACCTTTTTTCTTGTATCTAAACCATTGTTCATTACTACGCTAGTTTACATACCATGGTTTAGTCTCAAGACTACAAAAAACTAAGCTGCTGGTGTCTTTAACATAAATGCAGAGAGGCTGCCAGTGATCGCGCATTCTTTTCAGTTGTATTTTGATAATTTTTTGTTGTGTATTTTTAATGTTAGTCCAAGAGTCAGGAGTTGGACCATTTCTATCAGAAATATAGAAATGACTTGAATATTATTTATTTATTTTTCCTTTTTCTTTCGGTGAACCGAAAAATCCTTAAATCTTCAGAGCAAGGATTGAATCTGAGAAGCATAGTTCTGCTACTAATCACCTGCAAAAGATTCAGATGCTTTACAGCAGTCTCAAGATCCAGGTTCGCTTCCAACTATAGTCATTGCATTGTTTGAAAAAACTTTGGACTAAAAAATTACCGAACTAAATAAACCTTTTTCAGAGGCTCCTTAAACGCTTTACTAACCTCACTTCTCTCTTCATTTCCTACCTTCTTCCAAAATCATGTTATCATATCAGTTTATACAAAGCTTTGGAGACCATAAAGGCATGAACTCAAGAAGATTGTAAGCCAGGCCTAACGATGTCATTTTAAGTAAACCAATTTTGTGCTTAGAAGAGGATTGTCGAAACATAATTAAATAGGCCAGAAGCAATACTGTAATACAATGTTGATGATGTCAATTTTAGATTAAGATCCTATTAGATTCATATTATGCCTAAATTGACAAGTTTGCAGAACCTGCAGGAATTAGAATCATGCCTACATATTATCACATCAGAAGAGCTTTGCAATCAAGCTCTCTTGGACCCTATGAGTCAATCTTGATTAAAATCCAAGTCAAATGATAGCAGAGCCTGTGAATCCTTTGCAATCTAGCTAAGCAATCAGGTCAGGCACATTTATTTATTTTTACTATTTGCTTGGAACAAACTTTTACATTTACATGACCATAAAAAGGATTTTTTTTTTTTTTGTAAGTCCAAACACGAAAATTTTTATTGAAGATAAGAAGAGAAACAAAATACAATCATTTCTATATCAAAGATGCCAAGACACCATAAAGGTGTCAAAAAACAAGTCTCTAAAGAGATTACAAGTCGAATCCATCTTCTACGACAATTCCCTAATCTCGATAAAGATAGAGTACTCCGATCTATTAAGCCTTTCAAAAACTCTGTTATTTCTCTATTTCCGCACACACCATATAAGTACATGAGAAATCCTACGCTATAACCACTCCGCACGCCGGGATGGATTAGCATGTAAAAGCTAATCCATCTCTATATATATTTTATAGATGTTCAAGCAATAATTGAGATTTTGAGACCCACAAGCTAATCCATCTCTATATATATTTTATAGATGTTCAAGCAATAATTGAGATTTTGAGCCCCAGCCAACATAATAAGGCTGTAAACCAAGAAAGCATGCATCCAATAATAAATATTGCAGTCTCAACTGCCAGTCAAGCCTTACATATATCATAATAACCACCATTCAAGCCTAGACTACTATAAATTGTCACACCCCTCAACTCTGTTTCAGTCTCATTTATCCTTCAACGCCATGACCTATTAATCCATGAACACTATATAGTGATCATTTCCCTTTTTCTTTTATTTATTGACAAACCTTTACTCCTTGATCTTAACACAATTTACTTGCATTTCTTTTGAAAAATAGGAAAAAATTTTGTATAGAAAATAACAAATAGTTTAAATAAATAAAAAAAAACCAATAATGATGGAGCAAGAAAGTTTTTCAAGTGTAAAGTGACATTGAGGTCTAAGAATGGGTGGTATTGGAAATTAAAGAAACATATTTGTTCTTGTATAGGGTATACTTCAAAGCTAAAGTGTGATGTGAACAATGTGATGGCTCAGTAATTAAGCAGTGGCGAATGGTAACTTTAAAGGTTTTTGGCTTAAATAGTATAGAAAGTAAATGAAACATCTATTTGATAGAGTTTTAAATTCATTGTTTAGATTTTTCATATTGGAACCAAATGGGAACAAAAATGCTAGAAAATCAGGTTTTTGCAATAATTTTTTGTAATCAGGGGTGACGTGGTGTGATCTCGAAAGAGTAATGAAATTTTCAAAGATTTTATGTGTATCTCGATTTTGTAAAAAACCTCCTCTAACGATGCTACATCATCCTGGTTGCAAAACCTGATTCCCTAGCCTCATTCCAACCAGAATTGAATCATACCCAACGTCCTTAATACTTGTTCATGAAATTAGTATCTTGTTTATTTAGTTCATTAAGATTATGTTTCACATTATGGATTTCAATTTTTTTTTAAATGTTCATAGGGACTCACGGAGAATTTCATTGGTTTTTGTTTAACAACAAAAGTATTATTACTGTTTACCCAAGAGTTAATACATATGTCTATTTTAAATTATAGGGTCGGATTGGTACATCTTATAGATAATAAATTCATTTTAACTTATGTTACTTGATCTTTGTTAGAGCATCTTCAATGGTAAAAGTTAAAATTGGGGATGAATCGTCCCCCATTTTAACCAAAAGCTAAATTTAGAGATCTCATATTTCTTCACCACTCCAGTCACATCCCTTATTTTAACTTTTTAATCATTATTTTAATATATCTTCAACTTTTCTATACCAATTTAATTTCAATTATATTATTATTAATTTCAATTTAATATAATTATATTAATTAGTTTCAATTATATTATTATAATATATAATATTATTATTTTCAATTATACTATTATTTAGATAATTTTTAATTATACTATTATTAATTTCAACTTAATTTAAATTTGACTAATTAAAAAATTTGGGAGTTAAAAAAAATAGTATTAATAATTAATTTTTTTTATCATTATTTAAATTAGAATTAATAATTACTTTTGTTTAAATTAGTATTAATTTGTTTTAAATTATACTATAAATACTTTTTAAATAGTTATTTATCATTATTTAAATTAGTATTAATAATTACTTTTTAATTGTACTATTATTTAGATACTTTTGTTTTTTTCTTTTAATTTAAAAAATTAAATATTGATAATATTTTATTAATATATGAGATGGTTAACTTTCTCCTAAATTTAGAAAAAAGTTGGAGATGGAGCTATTATGGGGAATCATTTAGAGGGATGATTGGAGAAATTTTTTTTTGTATAAAACTCCAAAAATAATTTTTTTAACTATTTTAGAGAGATGATTGAAGATGCTCAGAGCAGTTGATATTGCTTACCTCTTCATAATAATCAATTAGAAATGCTTCCCCATCTAATCAGAGATTAGCCATACTTCCACATCTAGTCAAAGGTGAATTGCATGTGGAAGCCACAAGGGGTAATCATATTTTTTGAATTGCAAGTTACTTAATTTAATTGGGGGAAAGGTAATAGAAAATGTTGCAAAGAAAATTATTTCAGACTTTTTGGAGGATGTTTACCCACTTTTAGTTATTTAATTGTGAGCCTGATTTCCATTTTCCTTTTTATGTTATTATTATTATTATTATTATTATTATTTTTAATTTGCATGGACATGGTTTTTAGTTGTGAAGTATCCATTTTTTTTAAAGCGATCAGGGTCTTGAGGATTCCCAAACCTTATATTAATATATTTTTTTAGAAAGTAAGTCCGTACACTTTGGACATGTGATTCCATGATTTCCATCTGTCACATGCCTACCGCCTAACTGGTACTCGATTGACTAGTTGCCAAGATACCCGGTGTAAAGTATCCATGTTCTTTTTGTAGCTAAGTCATTTCAACTTCATGCTAATATTTCAGTTCGTCTAGAGAATCAGGCCAGGCGTGTCAAGTCTGCGCCAAGGATCCTTAATACTCTCCATCGTCCTAGAGATCTTCATAATCCACCAATCGAACACAAACACACACATAGAGCCACCCCTGACACTGATCTGGCACTCGGAGTCTGACTCTCTAGAATTTTTCGATCTTTAGAAAATAAGGTGGGGGTATTCAATTCGAGATTTGAATGGACTATGAAAAATTTTAAATTTCATGGATTTTAAAAGGTTTCAAATGATTTTACAAAATCCATTGGATTTTGATAGATTTTAAATGATTGGATTTGTAGATTTTATAAAGGTTTGTTATGGATTTCTATGGATTCTTATAAATTCAATGGATTTTTATAAATATGTTATTAGTCATAGGAAACAATGAAAGAACATCATCTACATTGTTATTCATGCCAACACAAATCATAAAACATTTCTCAAAACATCAATTAAACAATTGTTTGTATGTTACGAGAATTTTACTTCAAGTTAAAAAAAAAAATCAAATACATTGAAGATGATCCAAAAGTAATACAAATAATAATTTTACTTCAAATTGTTATCCCCGCCACCGCCACCTCTCTTCTCGCCTTCTTATTCTTCAATCGCCACTACCGCCACCTATCCTCCTCCTCCTCCCCCTCTTATTATTATTATTATTCTTCTTCTCCATCAATCACCACTGCCACCTCCACCCATTTTCATCTTATTCTCAACCTCCTCCACCTCACCTCTTCTTATTCTCTGTTTTTTTTTCTTCTCCTCCCCTCCATTTTTTTTTCTTCTTTTTGCCCTTGCGAAGGTTCTGGAAAGTGGGGAATTTCCCCTCACAGGAACCTCTGCAAGAGCGAAGAAGAAAAAAAAATGGGAAAAGAAAAGGAGAGGAGAAAAAAATAGAAAAATAAAGAGAAAAAATAGAAGAAGAAGAAATCAGAAGTAAAAAAAAAAAAAAAAAAAATTAAAAAGCAAAAAAAAAAAAGATGAAGAGATAACAAGAATAAGTGAAAATAAGAGGAAGAGAATGATAAGAAAAATAAGAAGAAGAATAAAAAAAAAAACAATAACAAGTGAGAAGAGGAAGTGTAAGTGGTGGTGCAGTTAGCGGTGGTGTGGCCAGAAGTTGTGGGGCAAGGTGGTGCTGCTCTTGTGAAGAGAAAAGAGAAGGGAAGGTGATGATGTCCTTTAGCAGATCACAAAAAAATGTGATGATGGCGTCATTAAGCGAAAATGGTGGTGTTATTTAACAATAGCCAATACAAATCCGTTGAAATATGAGGAGAAGAAGTTGGATTTGGAATAACTAAATCCACAACTTTAATAAATCCATTAAAATCCACTACTTCTTGAATACCTCATGATTTTGGTGGACTTTTGTAAAACATGAATTGAATACCCCTTGATTTTGATGGATTTTAAAACAATCCTTTAAAATCGGTATTTGAATACCCCTAGATTTACATGTATTATTTTAAATCCTTAATTGAATACCTCTGAATTTTAATGGATTTTAAAATCCTTCACAATCCATTAAAACTCGTAATTGTAAGAGAATGTTTGTTTTTGGTTCTGAATAGAGTCAGAAGTTTTAATAAGAAGTGGATCACCTTATTTAGAGTGTTTGTTTTTATTTCTGATTACTTCTGATTGGAGTAAGCAACAAGGAGGTGCTGATCACTTAGCACTGACTACTGAGTAAAAAATTATTCAAATAATAACATTAACATTATTTTGTAATGACAATTGTTGCTCTCATATTCTTAAAAATAAGTTGGGCTAAATTTTGATGGTACACATTCATTATCTTCACCCAAGCATTGTGGTTCTCTCTATCTTCACAAGGACTCGGTAAAATACTTATCTCCTTTTATCTCATTCAACTTTGTTTTCTTTTTCTGTAATTTTCAAGTTTTTCTTCATTTATCCAACTCTCCCACTCATGTATATTAGTAAGAAATTTGGTTTGATAAATATATATTTTTTAATTATACTTGATCATATTTTTATATTTTTGTAATAAAAGGTATTGTAACATTTTATAGGATTTGAATAATTATTGGATATGATTTTAAGCATAATATTTATGTCATAAAATTTTTTCAGCCCAGTGAAACAAAATTGTCAAACAATTATCATTCAACAGCTAAAAATAAACACCTTTTAATTCTACAGTTTATAATCATCAATCCATTAAAAAACAAAACAAATAATTCATTCAAAACCTCGTTCAGAACTTCTAACTTCAGTGTGAGAAGGTAGCTTCTAAACACTTAAAAAAAAACCCTCTAAGCTGCTGGTGGTTGACGTGATGCATAGAGACTTAACTAGCGATTGCTTGTGCAAAACTTTGCTGTTTTATTTCGACAAGAGTTTTTTATACCTATAGATTGGCGTGATATAGTTTGTTTAAACAGCGAGGAAGATGCGTAAATGCGCTTCAAAATACGCGCTTTCACGCATCTCAAGGGAGATGAACGACTTCACCCCCTCCTTCGCTGGTTCCCTCGCCATTTATAATTTTCTTGTAACAAGTGACGCACACACACACATCACAAAACCAACTTCTTCCACTACTAGGTTGAAGGAAGATTGTTTGATTGACTAGTTAGTCTGATTCATGGAGTTGTTGGACTCCATTACTATGCCCACTGCCCAGACAACTTGGGAATTGAATTGTAATAAGTTATTGAAAAAGGTTTTCAAAAAGGGGATATACTAATTAGTGCAGGAAGAATCAATGAGTTTCACATGAAATTTACCCAAAATGATGAAATGGGATCAACCCAATAGTGGGAGAATATCTCAATTTAGAATCTGATTCAAAATGTTAAAAGAGAAAGTGATTCTGTGTGGATAATGCGATTGTTGGTCATTCAGGATGATCTCATTTACGGGTATATATTTTCCTTGGTTGAATAGATTCAATTTTTCTTGTTATGCAAATTTTTACTATTTAATTATTTATTTTTAATAATAAAAAATTAATTATTCATAAAATTGTTTTCCTCTACTTATGAAGATTCAAGTCTGAAGATAAGCCTCAAAATTGAATTCACAAAAACAATTTCAATTCCCGTGTAACCAAATAGACTCTACGATCCATAAAGTTGAAGAGTGATAAAATGGACGTCGTTTGTGTTGCAAATTCTAGGATATTTTAATGGCGTTTGATGAGTCGATTTCTCGATCATAGTTAGAATTTGTCATACATGTACACCTTTCACATATATGAAAAACAATTCAAAATAAAACACACGGAGACACACGGAGCTCGTGGGTGTTGAATGTAAATCGAACAGGCAGCCCCTGGGCACATTTCACGTGGGAAATCCACATGAAAAACTTCCAAATAAAACAGGCACCTTTTCAAAGTTAACCAAGAAAGTACACAAATATTACTTTATTAGATTTGTTAAGATAGATTTAATTGTAAGAGTTTTGAATTAAATAAGAGTGTTTGATAATGCTACATTTTAAATTAATCAATTAAGGCCATGTTTTGCTTTGAGCTTTTGGTAATCAACACGTGCCGATCTGACAAAAATGTCCAGACAACACGAGCTTTGAGCTTTGAGCTTTGAGCTTTTGAGCTTTTGGTAATCATCACCCCCTCCCTCGCTGGTTTCTTCGTCCCTTTCCTCGCTGTTTAGACAAACTACACTTGTTACATCAACAAGTTACAAGACTCAATTGTTGTTGTGTGTGTGCCACTTTTAAAAGTCACCACCAACCTTCACCACCACTTTGAGGAGGTCCATTGTGTCCAACTAATGCTACCAACACTCTGCAATACTACTGATTGGTGTCGGTTGTGCCCTGCCTTTTGGGAGTGCTCTTCCCAATTCCCTCCCGCAACCTTTTCTTGAGCTACTTGTTGTATTGGTTACATATTGGTCTTTTGAAGAAAAAATTCATTGATTTGTGGTAGTTTACACGTGATTCGACCAATTCTATTCGTCTCCAAATCCATTAAAGAGAAGGATAAAGAGATCTGATAATGTACAAATCGCCCTTCCAAACACAAATTAGTGTTCTGAAATTAGGCTCCGTAGAAGCTGTACCCTTTGAAAGCTAAGTTTTTAATTCATTTGGTTTGGCTTAACTTGATGGCGTTATTAAGTGATGAGTTTTGTGTATAGTTTCCTTGGAGAAATAATGGGTTGGCCACCAAACTTGATCCACTATGTATTTGACTAATTTGAATTTTGAAGAGAGTTGTCTAACATAAAGAGAGTTGTCTAACATAAAATTGACTTTTACCAACCCCCACAATGCACATCCACTATTGAGAGAATGTCCAATTTGGGAAGCAAAGTGACTTTACTTCAAGGGTTTAGGTTTTTATTTACACTTTTACTAATGGAATGTTCAAATTAGGAATCAATAACTTATTTACTTCAAGGTTTATTTCTATCAAGAAGAAAAATAATTTCTCACCCAAGTAAGGGTCTCTTGGGTTGCATGGAAAATTGAAACTATTTTTATGAATTTGATTTCAAAGCTTTTTCCTCGTAATTGAATTTTCATGAGTAGTGGAAAAACAATTTTATAAAATAATCAATTTTATTAGTAAATAGACAATCAAATAGTAAAAATCTCCATAACGAGAAAAATATATTTCATTTTCCAAAAACAAAATAACTAACCAAACATATCCTAAAAAAAAGTTTTCTTACTAATTAAACTGAAACAAAACATTGATTTAATTTAGATTTGCATGTGCAATTAAACAAACACAGAGGCTTTGCGAACCCAAAAAACTAAAACACCCTTTCCACTTGCCAACTTCCATACGAAAACCACGGGTAGTATCGTCTTTTTCAACACTTAAATATCTCAGAGATTCTTCTGGCTGGCTCATTGACAGAAGCCAGCATGTCAGCCGAGCCGATGACCGGTTGGTGTTGGTGAGAGACCGGTCCAACCGGTAAATCACACCAAACCAATCTCCCACCGACTGCATGTAATATCCACCGTACAGTTAAAATAGATCCAACGGTCAAGATGGCCCAGTGGCATAAACATTTGTGATTGTCAGATCTGGATCTCGACTATAAATAAGGACCTCACCCCTCCATTAACAAAGCGCGTTGAGCTTCACATCTCTCTCACACAGCTCTCTAGGGTTTCGTTGTTTATTCGAGGTAAGCGAGACTTCTCTCGATTTCTTGTTCATGTTTGTTTGTTAGTAGTATGCATCTACAATGACTTGAATCGGTGCTTCTGAGTGAATCAATGATCCAAATGTTGAATAATAGTAGTTTAAAGTTTGAATCATGAAACTGATTGAATCGTTGTTGTTGATGTTGTTTTGATTGTCATTTGGATCTGAAGTCTAATGTGTAATTGTTTGTGGTTTTAGTAGATTTCATGTTGATGAAAGCTTGCTATGCTTTGCTGAAACTTGAAGTTTGATGTTAATTCATGGAAGAGCGATGTATATTTTGTAATCTAATTGAATTGTAAGATAGATCAGGTGAAGAATAGTTTAGAGTTGATTGTATGATTTGTGTCGGTGGTTCGATTGCATGCGGTAGGAAATGAAGAAATTTAGGGATTTGATCTGATAGTATATGTTTAGTATCACAGGTTAAGTAGATTTATGCAGTTTTCTACTTGGTTTATTCTGGATCTAGAATTGAGAATTATAAAGTCGGTATAATTTATTAGAAATGTTTAAGATCTGTTGATTAGTCCGCATTTTATGAAGACTTGTCATGTTCATTTGTGGAATTCAGATAAAATTGAGTTTGCCTCTTAGAAGAGGTGATTTTTGAAGTTACTTTTGTAAAAATGTCATTCAGACAAATGAGTCGGTGTCGAAGATCTGACTAAGGAATTAGTCATATTTGAAGTCACTGTTGTCAGTCAAATTGAATAGAATTCAAAGATCTGAATAGTGATCCTAGTATTATATTCAAGTAGAAATTTGATCAAACTCTGTGTGCTAAATTCATGATTCTTTTGTGTAATTTAATTGATTTAGCTTATATTTGGTTTTAAGAGTTTTTCTCCTTTTGTGTTGATGTGCAACAAGATAATGATATATGGCACTATCAATCCCAATAATCAAGATGTTAGAGAAAATAATTAAATTTACTACTCAAAGATGCATATGATCGACTAACATCTTCGTTGTTGGGATTGATAGTGCCATGTATCACTAGATTATTGCATAATGACACAGGTAGAAAAATAATAGTTGTTTAATTTTCTTTGTTTTGTGTTATAATGATTTGTTCAATTGTTAATTCAAGTGGTGGAGCCTTGAAGTTGTTCTTTGGCCAAGTGCCAAAGGGAATCAGGAGTCCCATGTGTTTTTTTTCTTCTTTGCTTGCTTTTTGGAATATTGACTTTAAGAAAGCTTAATTATATTCCCTCTTTTGTTGATTTTGTTCTGTCTAAATGTCCTGCTGAAGCCTTTCTTAGATGTTTAAAGCAAACGAGCTCCGTCTTTTTAGTCAATTATGTCATGTATGCACTAATGGTCCGGCCAAATGGCAATGAGATTCTTCCAGCTTCCAATTCCACAATTAGTGCTTCCTAATTGTAGTACAGTTGATCTGTCTCTGAAATTTGAAGCAAGGGAATTGAGGCTGAAAAAATCTCTAAATCGCTCATTTGAAGCAAAAGCTAATTCTTCAAATTTTAATATATCTCTTTGCCCGGTGCAGCTTGATAGAATGGAGACCTTCCTATTTACATCTGAATCTGTGAACGAGGGACACCCAGACAAGCTGTGTGATCAGATCTCTGATGCCGTACTCGACGCCTGCCTGGAACAGGACCCTGACAGCAAGGTTGCCTGTGAGACCTGCACAAAGACAAACATGGTTATGGTATTTGGGGAGATCACCACCAAGGCCAATGTAGATTACGAGAAGATTGTGCGTGATACTTGCCGTTCTATTGGATTTGTATCTGACGATGTTGGTCTTGATGCTGATCACTGCAAGGTTCTAGTAAACATTGAGCAGCAGAGTCCTGATATTGCTCAGGGTGTCCATGGTCATTTCACCAAGCGCCCCGAGGAGATTGGTGCTGGTGACCAGGGACATATGTTTGGCTATGCCACCGATGAGACCCCCGAATTGATGCCCCTCACCCATGTTCTTGCAACTAAGCTTGGTGCGAAACTTACTGAGGTTCGCAAGAATGGCACATGCGCCTGGTTGAGACCTGATGGAAAGACTCAAGTCACTGTTGAGTACCACAATGACAAGGGTGCCATGGTCCCCATCCGTGTCCACACTGTCCTTATCTCAACCCAGCACGATGAGACTGTCACCAACGATGAGATTGCTGCTGACCTTAAGGAGCACGTCATCAAGCCTGTCATCCCCGAGAAGTACCTCGATGAGAAGACAATCTTCCACTTGAACCCATCTGGTCGTTTCGTCATTGGTGGTCCTCATGGAGATGCTGGTCTCACTGGACGCAAGATCATCATTGATACCTATGGTGGATGGGGAGCCCATGGAGGTGGTGCCTTCTCTGGCAAAGACCCAACCAAGGTGGACAGGAGTGGAGCTTACATCGTGAGGCAGGCTGCCAAGAGCATTGTCGCCAACGGCCTTGCTCGTCGATGCATTGTCCAAGTATCTTATGCTATTGGTGTACCTGAGCCATTGTCCGTGTTTGTTGACACCTATGGAACTGGAAAGATCCCTGACAAGGAGATCCTCAAGCTTGTGAAGGAGAACTTCGACTTCAGGCCTGGAATGATGACCATCGACCTTGACCTCAAGAGAGGTGGCAACGGCAGGTTCTTGAAGACTGCTGCTTATGGCCACTTTGGAAGGGATGACCCCGACTTCACATGGGAGGTCGTGAAGCCCCTCAAATGGGAGAAACCCCAAGCTTAAGTCAGTAAATTCATTTCCTTGATGGTAACCGTGGCTGTCAGAGATTATGAACAATGTGCTTGCTTCTAGTTTATTTTGTTTAACTTTAAAGATATTGTTTTCTTTGTCTATCTTTATGCAGTGGTTTATCTTTTTAAGTTGGTGGAAGGTTTTATGTGTTGGCTGTAGTGGAATTGGATTAAAGAAATTTAAATTGCCATATTTTGTCATTGCATGTCTGTGATTTAGTTTGGTGGAATTGTTTGCAGCAATTTATCGTAGATTCTTGTTCCTTCACTACAGGTCCAAGTTAACCAAAACCTGGAGTTCTATATTCATTTTGAATGAACTTTGCTTCAGTGTGTTGGATTTGAATCATGAAACTAGCTGCATTCCATCATAGCAGATTTGATGAACCCGTCTAAGTGTCGAGGAAAACAGTGAGGGACCCCACAGGTAGGGGGTAGGGGGACCGTCCATCTCTCCGGAATGCGCACTTGACTTTTCAATGCATGCATCCCGAGGGATGGACTTCCCCCTGCTGTTTTCTTCGCCATTTCCCTCCACAGTTAGAATTTTTGAGATTTGATATTTATGTTATAGCTTCTGAAAGTTGAATTCAATGAAATCATCAAGTTGGAACTTGTGGGATTTGGCTCTCTGTCAGTCATGGATATATAGGAAAATGTTAACGAGGTGATAGGCCTCCTATCAAGTTCACGTACAAAATGAGAAAGCGTGGGTGAATGCAGGTTGTGCGAGTTGACAGTGGGTTAGTTACGAGGGCTGTTAAGTGCTATATGCAAGTGGGTGTATTACTGTTTTGGGGTGTAGTTGTTCTGTTTGATACATTGTATGGTAGTTTGTTCTGTTAGACATGTCTATAAATAAGAAGGGTAACATGAGAAACATGATTCATGGATTGATTTGTAATAGTTTGTACAATTGAGCATTTGCTCTCTGGGAGATTGGACATCTCGAATTGTCTACCTATTCTTTCAATACTATCTTTCCTCTGTTTCTATCAAATCTGCTTATTTACATTGGCAAACTCCGCACTCTTTCTTTGCATTTCTTTGACCAGTATTGCTAATTCTGCAAGAACATTACAAGAAACAGGTCAGATCCTATCAACTTGGTATCAGAGCACTCCGATTCCTAGGTGTAATGGCTGGAAAATGTGCTGGTGCTAATGCAAGAATGTAGGTTATAGAAGAAATGATCGCAAATATGCAACGGAAACTAGATTCGTTGGACGGGGGTTTTCAAGAAGTGAAACAGACGGTGGAACAAATGATGAAGATGCAACAAGAAACTCAGAAAACAACTTCTACCACTGTGAGAGATCAGATTCCTCCAATTAATATTGAGACACAGAGTCCAAATGGTGGGATGGGTGGTTCTTCTTCACAAGGATATCAAGCTGATAGAAAACCTAGAAGATTGGAGATGCCAATCTTTGATGGAACCAACCCAGATGGCTGGATCATGAAGGCCGAACGATTTTTTTCTCTCCAAAGATACAACAATGAAGAAAGAATTGAAGCATTTGAAGCAGATGCACTCCTCTGGTATCAATGGGAGAGTAAAAGAAGACTTATCTTGTTTTGGGAGGAACTAAAAGGGTTATTGCTCAAGCAATTTAGGGCAAACCAAGAGGGATCTTTGTGTGAGCAATTCCTTGCTCTTCGACAAGAAGGTTCAGTGGCAGAGTATCGCAGGAAATTTGTGGTATTGGCAGCTCCTTTGGAAACCATGGCGGAAGAGGTTTACTTGAGCACATTCATCAATGTCTTAAAGCCTTCTATTCGGGCGGAAGTGAGGATGTTGGAACCGGGTCATTTGGGTCGAGCAATGAAAATAGCCCAATGGGTGGAAGAAAAACAGGCTTTGACAGAGCTACAAAAAGGGGGTTTTAAAAATAACCCATCTTGGGCCTGGGGAGGAAACAAAGTGAATGAGTATGGACCATTAGGGCATTCCTCAAACTCAACATCTAGAGACTTCGATCAGTCTCTCAAGAACTCTTACAACCACCGCCCAACGATCACACACAAAGAGGGTGATAGGGTTCCTTTTCAGAGAGGAGAAATTAGGAGATTCACTGATGCCGAGTATCAAGCCAAGAGGGAGAAAGGTCTTTGTTTCAAATGCGATGAAAAATATTCTTCGGGACATCGTTGTAAAAGGAAGGAGGTTAGTATACTCATCACACAGGAGGAAGGAGAAATGGAAGAAAAAGAGATTCAGGAGATGGAGGAACAGAAAGAGTTGGAGGTAGCCGAAATCAGTCAAGTCGTTGAGGTATCTTTGAGTTCAGTGGTGGGTTTAACAACTCCAAAGACGATGAAAACAAAGGGGGAGATTGTAAACCAAGCCGTAGTGGTTCTGATAGACAGTGGAGCGACACACAATTTGATCTCTCGAAAGGTGGTGGAACAGGTAGGGCTACCCATTACGGCCACGGGAAGTTATGGTGTGATCATGGGGTCTGGCGATTTGGTACAAGGGAGTGGAGTTTGTCGTAGGGTACAATTAATGTTGCAAGGGATTGAAATCATGGAGGAATTCCTGCCTTTAGCGCTTGGCAATTCTGATGTCATCTTGGGAATACAATGGTTGGAGACTTTGGGGACCGTCTCAGTAAATTGGAAGGAACAAAGCTTGCGGTTTCAACTTGGGTTTGAAATTTTTTTCCTCAAAGGTGATCCTTCTTTAGGGAGGAGTTTAGTATCATTAAAGTCAATGTTACGCATGATCAAACAGGAAGGGCAAGGGTACTTAGTAGAATATGGGGATATGTCAGTATCAGTGGGGAAGGCGTCGGCGACACCGAAGGTCTTGTCTGAAGTTCTAACGAGGTATGAAGGAGTTTTTCAATTGCCATCCGGGTTGCTTCCAAAAAGAGGGTATGAACATGCTATTGTTATGCGTGAAGGCTCCAGCCCAGTTAATGTGCGGCCCTACCGCTACCCTCAGTTTCAAAAGAATGAGATTGAGAAGCTGGTATCTGAGATGCTGAATGCAGGGATTATACGCCATAGTGTAAGTCCTTTCTCTAGCCCAGTACTTTTGGTTAAGAAGAAGGATGGCGGGTGGCATTTTTGTGTCAATTATCGTGCATTGAATAAACAATCAGTACCTGATCGGTTTCCCATTCCTATCATCGACGAATTATTAGACGAGCTTCATGGAGCTGACATTTTCTCCAAACTGGATCTTAAGTTCGGCTATCACCAAACTCGACTTCAAGAGGGCAATGAGGCAAAAACGGTTTTTCGTACTCACGAGGGGCATTACGAATTTCTAGTGATGCCTTTCAGCCTTACGAACGCGCCAACAACGTTCCAAGCATTAATGAACTCCATCTTCAGGACTCATTTGCGGAAGTTCGTGCTGGTATTTTTCGACGACATATTGGTGTATAGTAAGGGGGTTGAAAATCATATAGAGCATTTGGAAGCGGTTTTGGAATTATTACAGAGGAATCAATTGTATGCTAACAAGAAGAATTGCGAGTTCGGGTGCGCCGAGTTGTGTTACTTGGGGCATATTATTTCGGCAAACGGTGTGGCCATGGATCGGTCGAAGATTCAAGTGATGTTAGATTGGCCTTGACCTAAGAATCTTACCGAGTTACGTGGTTTCTTGGGTCTCACAGGATATTACCGGAAGTTTGTAAAGGGGTATAGTCAAGTAGCATGGCCATTGATAGCTCAGTTGAAGAAGGATGGATTCGATTGGCAACAAGAGGCAGAGGACGCTTTTCACAATATGAAACAAATTATGACTCAGGCTCCGGTGCTCGCAATGCCTGATTTTTCTAAAGAATTTGTAGTAGAAACTGACGCTTCTAGTTATGCGGTGGGGGCGGTATTGATGCAAGCTCAGAGGCCAGTGGCTTTCTTCAGTCAAGTGCTTGGTCAAAGAGCTAGGCTTAAACCCATTTATGAGAAGGAGTTGATGGCCATTGTTTTGGCAATTACAAAGTGGCGGGCTTACTTGTTAGGAAGGAAATTCATCGTTCGTACTGACCAGAAAAGTTTGAAATTCTTATTGGAACAAATAGTGATTGGCTCAGAGTATTAGAAGTGGGTCAGTAAATTTTTGGGATATCAGTTTGAGATTCAATATCGATCGGGAGCATCAAATGCTGCGGCTGATGCCTTATCACGCATCCCTCCTTCACCATCTTGTTCCCATAAGACCTTACCTAAGTGGCGAGATTGGTCTGTTCTAAGGTCAGAGATATTGGCTGATGTTGAGATAGAACAGTTGAAACAACGGGTCTTACAAGGTTCAAGCCTTTCGAGTTATGCAATTTTTCAGGACATGTTATATTTCAAAAACAGGTTAGTGATTTCCCGCTCCTCTTCTCTCATTCCCATTCTCTTCCGGGAATTTCATGGTTCCAAAATAGGGGGCATTCTGGGGAGACGAAGACATGCCACAGAATAGCTAAAGAGCTCTACTGGGTTGGTATGAAGTCGGATATTAATAAGATGGTACGTGAATGTGAGGTGTGCCAACGCAACAAGTCAATGGCTGTTTCCCTGGCGGGATTACTCCATCCCATTCCCCTACCGGTTCAGGTCTGGGATGAGGTCACAATGGATTTTGTGGAGGGTTTGCCACGTTCGGAAGCGCTCGACACTAATTTGGTGGTGGTTGATCACTTAAGTAAGTATGCACACTTTTCTGGGTTGAAGCATCCCTTCACGGCTGAGGGTGTAGCTGCAATATTTTCTAAAGATATTGTTCGGTTGCATGGATTTCCCAGTTCCATTATTTCAGATAGGGATAAAAATTTTCTCAGTAAATTCTGGCGTGAGTTGTTCCATTTGCAAGGGACCACTTTGAAACACAGTACGACTTATCACCCTCAAACTGATGACCAGTCCGAGGTGCTCAACCGGTGCCTCGAAACGTATCTCAGATGCTTCACTTCTGAAAAACCCAGGCAATGGTATAGGTGGTTAGCATGGGCTGAATACTGGTATAACACGTCAGTGCATTCGACAACTGGTTACACTCCGTTTAAGGTTTTGTATGGCAGAGATCCACCACTACTGCTGAGGTATTCGGCTGGCTCCTCTGTTGTATCTTCTGTGGAGCACCTACTGGTGGCAAGGGACAGTATATTGGAGACCCTCAAATCGCATTTATTAAGGGCACAACAGCGTATGAAGTTTCAAGCTGATAAATCAAGGCGTGACGAGTCTTTTGAAGTAGGCGATCAAGTATTCTTGAAACTAAGGCCTTATCGTAAAAAATCTTTGGTGTGCCGTGCCAATCAAAAGTTATTAGCTAGATTTTATGGACCTTATAAGGTTTTAGCTCCAGTGTGGACAATAGCTTATCGGTTGGAACTTCCAGTCACTTCACGGATTCATCCTGTGTTTCATGTTTCCCAACTAAGGCGAGCAAAAGGGACACATTTCCAGGTTCTTCCTTTACCTCCACAACTTAGTTATGATGGGGAATTACTGGTTCAACCTGAATCCTTGTTGGATGTCCGTCATAGAACTAAGAAGGTACCAGGTGCTTTGGAGGTTTTGATCAAATGGGAAGGTTTACCAGCTTATGAAGCTACTTGGGAGGATTTCGATTTATTACAACAACAATTTCCGTATTTTCACCTTGAGGACAAGGTGCGTCTTTGGGGCGGGGGTAGTGATAGGCCTCCTATCAAGTTCGCGTACACAAGGAGAAAGCGTGGGTGAATGCAGGTTGTGCGAGTTGACAGTGGGTTAGTTACAAGGGTTGTTAAGTGCAATATGCAAGTGGGTGTAATTACTGTTTCGGGGTGTAGTTGTTCTGTTTGATACATTGTATGGTAGTTTGCTTTGTTAGACATGTCTATAAATAAGAAGGGTAACATGAGAAACAAGATTCATGGATTGATTTGTAATAGTTTGTACAATTGAGCATTTGCTCACTGGGAGATTGGACATCTCGAATTGTCTACCTATTCTTTCAATACTATCTTTCCTCTGTTTCTATCAAATCTGCTTGTTTACATTGGCAAACTCCGCACTCTTTCTTTGCATTTCTCTGACCAGTATTGCTAATTCTGCAAGAACTTTACAAGAAACAGGTCAGATCCTATCATGAGGCTTGTGGATTTGCTTCAGTCCATGGCTGGACATGTGAGCTAAGACGGGAAACTTAAAGCGTTTTAGTTTCCCTTATCAGAGTACCATTGATTTCTCTGGGTCCTTTGGAAAGCAAGGAATGCTGCTAATTTTGGATAGGGGTGGGCACGGGACGGGATGGAACAAGATATACCCATCCCTATCCCATCCCGACCTCGTCCCATCCCAAACAGGTTCGGGACGGGACGGGATCAGCGTGCTGCCTGTGACTGCTGCGAAGATTATCATCATATAAGAGCGTGAAAAATAACTTTCTTATAATTAGATATAGATGTGGCATGCAAATATAAGGGTAGCCACTAAATCCGATAACAATGAAGTCGAGTGAGCTGACTTTTAGAAAATGACATGATAAATGAGACCCACTAAGAGTATTGTGTCGCTGTGATGGCCTCCCAACTGATTTTACAATTTCATTACTGTGGGAAACAAAATTCATGGTTCCTTGACAAAATGACATTTCATCTTTTGTTAGAGAAAAAATATAGACTTATTGGTGATGCTCTAACATATTCATAATGGTTTACCATCAATACATATATTGTAATTAAAAATAATTATTTTTACAGCCCGGGGCATTTCAAATTCTTGGCTCCGCCCCTGAATGTTCCCTTCTGAATATGTATTACTCAGTTAATTGTTATTTTTTATCTTCACCTGGGTATTATCAATATTTGAAAGTTAAATAATTGGAGCCACTTTTATTGGGAATCCAAGCAACCGTCTGCTATCTTTATCTTGCTTAATGAATATTTATTTCTTGAAGTAACATTTCTGCTAGGGGTGGGCATCCCATCCCGCGATCCCGTTCCCGTCCCGATCCCGTCCCGTCCCGATTTTTCCGGGTCTTAATGGGATTGAAAAATTTCATCCCGATCCCGTCCCGTCCCGATCTAGAATGGGATGGGATGGGATGAAGATTTTCAATCCCGCCAATCCCGTCCCGTCCCGAACTAATTTATTAATATTAATTATTAATATTTTTATTTAATTATTTATTTTAAAACTTATCAAGTTCGCTTAATGAATGTCTATAGAGTCAAGTTGAAAATTGTATTTTCTTGCCATAATAGCACATACAATGATCTAATTGAAAGTTGTTAATAGAAAGGGCTGGCATTCTTGTCACAATGTCCACACAGGGTGCAATGAGTTGTTCCAAGAACTGAGTGCTCCAAGTGGATCACTTTCCTTGAAGGCGAGCAGTGCCGATCAGATTCTCCACCAGAGGAGGCTGCAGCCAGTGAGTTGAGGCTGTTACATTTGGTTTTAGATTCTTTACTGCTAACATCGAAGTTAAATTTGAATTATAACTCGCCATGAGAATAACCACCGCAAAAATCCACATGTTTACGATGAACCTAGAGTAGTTGCTTTCCAGCTTTTCTCCTGTATTACAATTTACATGCAAGTATATTTGTAAGCATACCTTCTTAATATATAGAAAAGTATTCAATTGAAGTTTTTCTCTGATTGAAAAAACAGAGGTTATATAGGAGTAGGAGTTCTGACAATATTAAAATCACATAACTACTTGTCCACACTTTCCTACTTGTAGATAACATAAAGCAGTTAAGATATCCTATAGGCTAGATGAAGTTGCAAAACTAGCTGTTTTGTTTGCAAGGATCAATGAGTTGCTTTACTTACTGTGAGCGAAAACCCTAATAGAGAAAGAAAATGAGAGAGCGCTTCCGATTTGTTGTGAAAGTGTGCCTTGAAATTCAGGGTTTATCTGGTGCTCAAACAATTTATTAAGCAAAGACAGTATATAATGTAGTGTGGGTAATGACAGAGTAACTTAAAGACATGGATCATTGTAGTATGTTACCACATGAACTGGAGATTTTCCAAGAGCAATCACATGAATTGTGTAAAAGGTTCAAATTTTAGATAAAACCAAATAGCCGGGAAGCAAATACACTCATCACAAACCATGTTCTGGTTCAGAACAAGAGCTACAAGTTCAGATTGAAGAAGATTGGCACGCTGATCCCGTCCCGTCCCGAACCCGTTTGGGATGGGACGAGGTCGGGATGGGATTTTTCCCATCCCATCCCGTCCCGATCCCGTATGAACGGGATGGGATAGGGATGGGTATATCTCGTCCCATCCCGTCCCGTGCCCACCCCTAATTTCTGCTACCACTGCAAACACCATGAGTTTCTGTCAGTCATCTGTAAGTTTATATGAATAAAAATAAATAAATAAATAAAAATATTAATAATAAATATTAAAAAATTAGCTCGGGACGAGACGGGATTGGCGGGAATGAAAATCTTCATCCCATCCCATCTCATTCTAGATCGGGATGGGACGGGATCGGGATGAAATTATTCAATCCCATTAAGACCCGAAAAAATCGGGACGGGGTCGAGGTCGCGGGATGGGATGCCCACCCCTAATTCTGGATTCTTTGCATGGACTATTGCACTTGGTAATGTGGAGGCGACTGACTTAATGGGGGAGTGTTTTGCAGGAGAGTGACTTAATGGTGTACAATTCTCTGGGGTGTTTAATAGTGACTTATTTTTTTTATTAATCCCTTAATCTCCCATATGTGGAGGCAACTGACTTAATGTGGTAGTACTATATATGGGGGAGTGTTTTGCAGCTGAAGCAACGATGTTTATGGGGATGGTATCCACTAGTACATATATGACTGGATTCGATTAATAAACATGTATTTTGGGACTCAATACATAAGAAACTTTATTTTCTTACATTCGTTTTTTTAAGGCACCCCACACATTTTAAACTTCTTTAATTCTAATATATACTGACTTATATTACCAAATTCTTATGGATTTGGTGGCCTGCATATGGAAGTTAAATCAGAGGAAATTTTACTAATTGTGTCAATGAAATCATCCTATTTTGACACAAGGATGAAAATGTAAGCTCAAACAATAAATCATATCAAAATTTTCCATTTCAATCTAATTTGAGGATCAATCATACACTTATTTCTTGGTAAACACAATCAACATCCATAATGTAACATGATTTGTGAAAGCAACACACAAATCTTCAATCCATTATATATTGTATCGTCATCAGCAATATATCATCAACAATATAGTGACAATGGCAAAGTTGTCTCTCACCATTTGCTTTCTTTCTGTGCTCCTTCTGCTTGCCTCATCAGGTTTCATTTTGCACACAAGTTCCTTCTCTTCATCTTTGCTATACCAATAATGTCTTCTTCTTTTTAATTTTTGTGCAGGTTACATGACAGAGGCAAAAATTAAATTTCCACCAATTCCTCCAATCTTTGGGGATCCTCATACGTGCGTCGAAGGCATAGGATCATGTAGTCAAGTAGACCCCCAACCTTGCGTAGATGAATGCAAGAAGCGATATGAAAAATTCCAGGATGGCGTTTGCTTGGACCCTGTATTGCCTGGAACTCCTTACCTCTGCCAGTGCATCTTCAGTTGTTGATGATTTTTCACTTCCTTACTACGTATAATTGATTGCCAGTGCATCTTCAGTTGTTGATGATTTTTCACTTCCTTACTACGTATAATTGATTATCGTATGTAGTTCAATATATTATTAGACGAAAAAAGTTCAACCAAGATATCAATTCAGGCTATATATATATATTTTTACTAGTCATTTATTTTTGTGCGTCCCACGTTCATGATAGCACTAGTGTAGATATTTAAGAGAACTATGTTGCTGCAGCCACCAAGTTGCTTTGGCCGAGTGGTTAAGGCGTTTGCATGCTAAGTACATGGGATTTTCCCGCGAAATGTTTATGATCATAGAAACATATCTTGAAGAAATATCGACAATCATGTGGAAGATGACTACTTGGAATGAATTAGTCCAGACTTTTAACAGTCTACAATCCCGGTAGTCATCTTCAGATGAAGCAGCCAGAATCACACATAAAAACAGACTGTATACGTGCATCTTGGGTTATCGATTGTATTACCCCTTTTGTCTTCCAATGCATCTTGGGTTGTCGATTTCTTTTTGCTTGCAATTCAAAATGTCTATATGTAGTTCAGTGAGGACTCATTATTTATAATAAATAGTCTTCTACAAAGAAATTCAGTCACATTTTTATGTGTTATTCAAAATTAGTGATCCCTGAAAACAATTATCCCTCGTCCCAACCGGTAAAGTCATACATCCCCGTTAACAAGAATGAAAACAAGAAACCATACCTAAAATGAACATTGATGTTGGATGAAGCCGTAGCCTTGGCTTAGTGAACAATAACTCAGAAATGAACATGGAATTGAAGGAGAGTTTCACAAAAGTCATTTTAGGCATCCACAAGTAAATTGAGTGCTAAATATTATCCAAAGGTTTCAATTATGTAGTTTTTTTTTTCTTTCTTTGTTCTTTCTTTCAAAATGATCAAATACATATAACCACATCAACCATGGATTGCAGGAGACTAGCGTCCAGAGGTCTAGTCGAAGTTTGACTTATTTATTTATTTATTATTATAATTTATAAAAGTTAAGCATAATAGCATATAAATAACTTCCAATTCAATGCGAAGATAAATATGCAAAATGTATAAACATGAAAAATTAAACATGGTAACATATATAAATTAATGAGTAACACAAAAATAGAGTCTTAAATTTTTTTTTTCAAACTGAAAATAAATTTTTTTCTTCAAAAACCCGCCCAAGTGGCCTCCCAGCTCACCTAGGCCAATTTTTAGAACAGCGGTCATGAACTTATCTGAATTTTAGCAATGTTCCACAAGGCTGAAGCAGAGGAGATGCGGGATTTGCCTTATTATTAGCTCATCGCACATCTTGAAAACATATCCTTACATGCAACTATCGTCATGGAATCATCACTATCCCTATTTAAAAACTTACGCTTTTTCTGCCTTCAAGCTAGGTAGAATGAATGGTATTGCTTCTGGATATATTCACGTTTAAGGGTGTAGGAGATTCGAAGCAAGTCTTTAATGGTTCTACCAACCCCATTAGATATTACGCAATGTTCAATACTATTGAACAAAATATATCTGAGTACCCCACACCAAAATTGTTCAAGATTCCATTTTTACTACTAGGGATTTCAAACAACAAATATGAGCCCTTTGAGGCAACCATGGCTGCGTTTGACCTGCAGTGTAGAAGAAAATGGAAATGTTAATATTGAACTTGGAATGTATCTTTGCTTAGCTAGACAAAAGAATAGAATGATTTTTCAGGTATAGCTAGTGCAATGTACATTGTACATAGTTAGTGTTGTATTAGGGTGTGGATGCGATCTATGTGCTTAGGATATTCAGTAATTATTTTTATTTTATTACAACAATTTAATAATAAGTAAAAATTATTATGAAATTTCGAAAATTTGGGTGTTTAAGCCATCTCAAATTTGCTGAAACACACGTAAGATTTTTTGAAAAACGACAGTGGAGTAGGTATTGCAAGCTAAAGGTTTTCGTCCAAGTTACTCTATCAAAAGATCATGGTCCCTAACTAAAGGTGCGGCGTTGAATTAATCACATCGGTTATTCATTTAGATGTGTAAAATTGTCAAAATTAAATTAACTAAGGATTTGATTTAACATTTGGATACATCATAAACTATTGGATTAATTGTTCCACTAGTAAAATCGATAAATTTGTAATAAAAAATTTGCAGTCGAATTAGCAATGAAGTTGTACCCCCTAATCTTTACCAATCTATATTACCAAAATCATATGGATTTGTTGAGATTTTGTGGCCTGCATGAAGAAGTTAACTCAATGAATCATCCTATTTTGACACAAGGATATATGAAAAATGTAAGCTCAAACAATAAATCATGTTAAAAATTTTCTGATTCAATCTAATTTGAGAATTTATCATACAATTATTTCTTGGTAAACACAATCAACATTCATAAATCATAATGTAATATGATTTGTGAAAACAACACACAAATCTTCAATCCATTATATATTGTATCATCGTCAGCAATATATCATCAACAATTTAGTGACAATGGCAAAGTTGTCTCTCACCATTTGCTTTCTTTCTATGCTCCTCCTCCTTGCCTCTTGATCTTTGCTCTAAAAATTTACCAATAATTGATTTTTTTTTGTAAAATTAAATTGTGCAGGGTACACGACGGAGACAATTAAGTTTCTACAAGTTCCTCCAATACTTGGGGATTCTCATACGTGTGTCGAAGTCATAGGATCATGTAGTCAAGTAGACCCCCAACCTTGCATAGATGAATGCAAGCGATATGAAAAATTCCAGGATGGCGTTTGCATGGACCCTGGATTGCCTCGAACTCCTGACATCTGCCAATGCATCTACAGTTGTTGATGATTTTTACTTCCTTACTTCATATAATTAATTATCGTATGTAGTTCAACAGATTATTAGATGTAAAAAAGCTATATATATATATATATATATATATATATATTTTTTTTTTTTTTTTACTAGTCATTTATTTTTGTTTCATGATAGCAGTACTAGTGTATATTTAAGAGAACTATGTTGCTGCAGCCACCAAGTTGCTTTGGCCGAGTGGTTAAAGCCTGTGCCTGCTAAGTACATGGGATTTTCCTGCGAGATGTTTATGTTTATGATCATATAAACATATCTTGAAGAAATCTCGACAATCATGTGGAAGATGACTACTTGGAATGAATTAGTCTAAAGTAATATGCTTTTAACAGTCTACAATCCCGGTAGTCATCTTGATGGAGTGGCTAGAATTGCACACAAAAACAGACTGTATATGTGCGTTGAATCTATGGATTCAATGCTTCCTCAATCTTGCAAGGATGGATGAATGCAAGAAGAGAAATCAAACATGTCAGGATGAATGTTTATGTGGAACATGTTGTATTACCCCTTTTGTCTCCAATGCATCTTGGGTTGTCGATTTCTTTTTGCTTGCAATGCAACATTTAGTCCCATCCCGCTCCCCACAGAAAATTATATGCAACTTATGGGGCGCATCTTCACAAGTATATGTGAAACCAACATTCAGTTGCTACTAAGGGTGTATTTCAGCAAACTAATTGTGCAAAAGATAATGTTAGATGAAGGCTGACCTTGGCTCAGTGAACAATGATTCGTAACTTGTGAGTAAACATGAAAGGAGAGATTCATCAAAGCCATTTTAGGTATTCACGAGTAAATGAAATGCTAAATAGTATTCCTAACTCCAAAGGTTTCATTTACATAAGTTGTAACCAAAAATCTAATTCAGAATGATCAAAAACATAAGTTGTAAACATAAGTTGTAACTCCAAAGACACATAACAAAAATCTAATTCATTTATTCAGTATTACTAGTTCAGAAACTTTTAGCCTCGCCGATGAGTGTAAGACCTCCTAAGTTTCAAGCCTGATAGATGCAGTTACCGATGGCTGCAATACAAATACATCAACATCAGTTAGTAGTAAATATCAATACCTTCAATCTTCAACCCAAATATGAAAATCACAAAGAGAAAACTAACATGGATCAGAATAAACAATCAGGCCAGAGCCTCTGAAGTCGCAGTTCCAGCTATTCTTGCCAGCGGCTTTGTAGTAGAGATTCATTGCCACAGAAGCGTGCGATACTGCATTGTTTGGAATGTAGCAGGCTCCACCTTTTGAGTCAATGATTTTACAGTCTACACCAATCTGCATGCAACAATATTCCATGTTGCTGAGTAGTGTGTTCTGGTCCGTGGACGGCTTTGCAATGCACCATGTAGTCCCGTCTTCTGCTGCCTGCACACCTGTGCAAGCTATGAGACAAAGGAAATGAGCTGTGAAGACCAGAGGAAGAAAACCAAATGAATGTTTTACCATAGCCATTTCTTCGAAAACTTAAAACAATTTGAACAAATAGGAGATAACTAAGAAAGAGCGATGGAGATAGAAGAGCTGAGGCATGGGGTTTAAATAGAGTAGAGTCCATCAAAGAAATAATGGAAATGGTGGTTTCAGGGTTTGAAATTTGTGAAACTGGTGGGTCTTCCTCCCATTGAAGAGTTCCTAATATGCTTAGTTCATAGCTTAAATGGCCAAACACATGGGAGCCATTGTTGTCAGCATTGGTACTCTTTTGCTGAATTGACATATCCTGATACATGAACTGGAATTGATAGTCATGAACGTATCTGCATTTTAGCGATGTTTCTTATTAGATTTTTTTTTTTTTTTTTTTAAATTGGGGTGTTGTCCCATTTTATTCATTTAATAATCCAAGCCAGAAGGCTACATGACTGACCCTATAGGGTTAACTAAAAAACCAAAACAAACTCTCACAAGAGAGAGGATACACCAATACACCGAAACAAACTCAGTCTTTGTACCTTTTGTTTGCTTTCTTAGTTCTAGTGGATTTTCGGGGACAAAGGCTAACATCTTTGGTGTGCCTCATCTTATTCATCTCTCCGTCTGACGTAGCCCCTAAATCCAAATCACTGCTCGCTGCCTGTGGACCAATCTCAGATTCTGAGTTGACTTCATCACTATCCTCACTAGTACTGTCGGGTGTATTGATATTTAATTTTTTCTGTCGAAGCCGCCTATTTTCTTTGATCAATGATATAACCTTGTTCAAGTTGTCACCTACTCTTTTATACTCTGGGAAAGTTTTAATAGCGTATTTGTCAAACTGTCTCTTTACCCTGAGTAAAACGTATTTGGTGTGACTCTGGGGATGTTTCTTATTAGATCATCGCACATCTTGAAAACATTGGACGTCAGATAGACAGAAACATGCGACTATCCCTTTTTGTTTCCCTTCAAGCTAAGGGTGACTAGAAATGGTAGGTAGAATGACTGTATCGCTTCTAGATCATGTTTAAGGGTAGGTGATTATTCTGCAAACCACATATCAATCTATTACCCAGATTACATTAGATATTATGCAATGTTCAACACTATTGAACAAAAGGTACCTAGGTAGCCCATGCCAAAAATTGTTCAGGATTCCAGTTTTACTCATGTAAGCGATACTAGTAAGGTAAAATGAATGGTGTGATTGGAACGAGTCTTTACTGGTTCTGTCAAACCTCGTATAACCTTGCTCTTCCACACCAAATTGATTTGAAGGTGTGATTTTTAGCAATATAAGTTGCCAATGGTAGCCTGGTTGGATGGTTAAAGTTGTGGTGGTTTAACCCCCACGTCTTGGGTTCTATACCCACCGGCGGCACGCTTGCCTTTCAAAAAAAAAAAAAAAAAAGTTGCCATAAGGAGAAAGAACTCAATTGCATAATGTAATGATCATCTATATTAGAACATTAAAAAAAATCATTAAAAAAAAATCTGTGTATTAAGTTTGATAATCACAATAACTCAAACAAAGCAGAATCAATTCTCATCACGATGGTTTGGCCGAGTGCTCTAAGGCGCCAGATTTAGGCTTTGGTTCGAAAGGGCGTCGTCAATTTTTAATATTCTTTTTTTAAAAAACATTTATTTTTAGTTTTTTTATTTATTAAAATTGATTTTTTCCCAGCTTTTTATTAAAAAATATCCTTAAAATTTCGTCATATCCAAGCTTAACATGATACTTTGGTTTTATTTATTTATTTATTTTCCATAAAATTTTAATATCCAAGGGTATGTTTGGTTAGCAATTTTCCATTGGAAATGAAATCCATTTTCTTTATTACGTAGATTTTGTTGTTTGGTTTTCTATTTACTAACAAGAAATAAATTCTTCATTAAATTGTTTCCTTATTACTCGTGGAAATCCAAGTTTAAGCGATAGGCCTAAAAAACAAATTCAATTTCCATATTTGTTTTCCACACAACCAAAACATACCCCAAGTTAAAAAACATAATGTTTGGGTTTTGTACATTATTAGATAGACCTCTCATTTTCTCAAGTTATAATCTCTCTCTCTTCTTCTTTTTAAATTTTTTTTTATTGAAATTCCATAAAATTATATTTATTCATTAGCGATGATAGTTGTGTTTTGTACATCAGCCAGACCTCTCATTTTCTCAAGTTATAATCTCTTATTTTTCTTCTTGTTATTGAACTTCCATAAAATTTCATAATATCCAAGTTAAAAACATGATATTCTTGTATTGTATATTAGCTTCGATCCCTCATTTTCTCGAGTGATAATCTTGTATGGCACTTTCAAAGTCCCTCATTTTCTCGAGTGACAATCTTGTATGGTATTTTCAAAGTTCTACGCCCTCACAAAGACTTTGTCCCAAAAAATAATGAGGTCAATTTTCCAAAGAATCTTCCTACAAGGAACCAATTTTTTTTTTTTTTTTTGTCAAATACCAAGACTTCAATGAGTCGACGAATGCTTACAAGCCAAAGCCTCCATAGTGGAAATGCTAAGATTTGCAATAATTCCATTGAGCAAATACAAATTTTATCCTTGAAGACAAAACTTTGAGTAGACTACTTTACTTCGATCAACTCACTCATTGAGTACTGCTTAGGCGTCTTGTGGTGGATCAAAGGTCTTTTTCTTCTTTATGGCATCTCAATCTTTCTTCTTTATGCTTTCATTGGGTCAATGTGTTTGATCTTTTGTAGCTCCCATTATTTTCACACTGTCCACCAAAGGCTCCACTAAAACAAGAATTGATCAAGTAATGTCATATCCCTATACCCCCCTATTAGTGCAAACATCTAGCTGGACACCTTGTTTCTCACCCAGACAAGAAAAAAACAGTGAAGTACTAATCAACTAGGAGAGGGAAAAAAAAAAAAAAAAAAACCTTGGGGATAAGTGGTTCTTGGATGTTGCTTCATTAGTCACGGGATCATTGATGTTATGGGCAAGGATTATGATTTCGTTTTTTGAGTTAATTTTGGTCTCCTGATTTTAAGAAATAGTTCATGAAATGTTTCGTTTTGTGTTACAAAAAAACATAGAAAATTCAGTTGTAATTTCAAATTTAACAATATAAGTTTATGCATTTTAAACTCTTAAATACTATATAAAAAAAATCTCGATAGAGTCACACATATTACATATTACATAAGAATCACTCATATAACAAATTTTGATAATAAAATAACATTAAAGTAGGTTAAAATACAAGAAGACTAAAATATTTCAAATTTCAAAAGATATTTAAATAACTCCAAAATGGGAAATATTTCATGAAATTTCGACATATTTCGAGAAATCACATTCCTTGATTATGGGTATCTTTTTCAAGAAAGATCCTCTTAGCATTTCCAAAAAAATGTGAACCTCTCATTAGGGCTAAAGGTGTTCGATTTCTAAATTTTATTTTAAAGTTTGGAAAATAAAGTTAAAGTGGAACAGTACCTCATAAAGTTAAGGAGGAATAGTACCTTGTTGATAGGTTATGGGATTTCCAAAAAAAAATAAAAAAAATAAAAAAATAAAAAAATAAATGGAGGGGGAGGAAGGGGAATTGATTATTTTTTATTAATATCCGCAAATATATGGGATCCAAAAAAAAGGAATTTTGTTTTAGTGGAAACTTAAGATCATGCAAGCTTTTAATCCTTCACAATATTCTCCATCCATTGGTCAAGTTCAAAATGTTAATGAGCTACCTTCTAGGTGTTCAGACACTGTTGAAAAAAAGTTCATTCTACCAAGCAGCATTCCTCGATCAGGATCAAGGTCTTCCAAGTCGTCGATATTTATTTTTCCACCAAATGAAGTCAGTAACTCTTGTTTCTTTACCTAATCATTTTGAACCTGAAATAAAGATAAATAATGATTAGGACCCAACTCATCAATGTTTAGCATTATCCTTCTCCATCATGAAAATGATGAAGTAGGAACCAAAATATTTGAAGCATTCTCCATTACAATTGGCCAAGGGTTTCTTACTAGTAGTTTTCAGCGCCTCCTTACTATTCACAGTTCCTAGTTATGTAATTTTATTGTTAAAAACATAAGCAATCGTAACGCGGAATCAAAGGAATAAATAAGCTGATTGACTGTTTAAAGTCATCGAAGTATTCCATATTATCCATCTGTGTTACCTATAAATAACTATTTATAATGTGGCGTAGGGGTGGAAATCCTACTTATAACGACCAATAGCTTCTCTACATTCTATTCAAACATTAGTCATGGGAATATTAATTAGGTTCTAAGCAAATATTTCTCCTACTTTTACCATGAGTGTATGCAGAAGCAAAAGACTTCCTGTATGGTCATCGAAGACTTGAACGTGTATATAAGCATCAGCAAAGTACCTTGAAACTAAAGTAGGCTTGTGAGTTTCTAGCAATGGAGTTAACTGAGATTGGGAGAACCATCTCAACATCTTTTGGTCGTCGGAGTTCAAGTTTGCGAAGTAATTCTACTGCAGATAATATAAGGGAAGAGGTTGATGAAGTTGAATTGCAGTGGGCTGCAATTGAGAGATTACCCACATTCCAACGACTAAGAACATCGATATTTGAGCATGACAGTGAGAATAATAACAAAGAGGGAAAGCAAGTCATTGATGTTACCAGACTTGGAGCTCTAGAAAGGCACCTGCTCATTGAGAAGCTAATTAGCCACATCGAAAATGATAATCGCCGGTTGTTGCAGAAACTGAAAGAAAGAATAGACAGGTAGCTTTTTTGTAACTTTGATATGCTAAGAATAAGTAAAGTGAAGCAACAACAAAGGGTATTAGATCTCAGACTTGAAAAAATATCTTCATGTTCTTTTTCTTCTTTTTTTCTTCTCATCTGATATAATTGATCTTCTGCCAATCATTGATCATTTGCCTTAAAGGGTGGTTCAAGGAATTCAGAGACTACATTAATGAAGAGTATAAGTACAATAACGTTTGAACATGGTTTCGGAATCATCGTTAGGATGTGATAAAAAGGTGATTATCTACATAAAATGGACTAAAATGTAATAGGCTGAACTTCCGTTTTGATTTCTAATTCAGATTCTGATATCTAAATAGGTACTGAACATGTAACACTCTGTAGTTGTCTAAGAAGTATAGCATACAACCTGCAAACTGAAATAAAATAGGCTCACTCAGGAGGAACATAATATCCTTTCTTGCATTTGTAGATACCCCAAGATCAATCTCACAGCAGCTAAAACTCTAGACTAACAACAAAATTCCATTTTTACGATTCCTAAGTTGCATGGATGATCTACATACCAATATTATATAAGAATGTCAAGTTTACTCTTTTCTTGTATAACAGTGTCCATGTTTCTATATTTTCCAAATAATTTAGGCTCGCAAGCTATTGTTCTCAATGTAATTGTAATATTACGTATACATACTTCAAGATGTTCAATACTTGGATGCATGCATTTCAGCCATATACTTTCATATTAATAGATTAACATTTCTTTTTTCCCCAGAGTGGATGTCAAGTTACCTAATATAGAGGTGAGATACAAAAATCTATGTGTGGAAGCAGAATGTGAGGTGGTAGAAGGAAAACCCCTGCCTACTTTATGGAACTCTCTCAAAAGCAATCTCTTTGTAAGTGTGCTATGATTTCTTTGAACTTAATACAGCCATAATTTTATCTACATCCCTGAATTCATTAAAGAAAATCCTGTCATGAAAGATAAGTCAGTTGGATTGAAGTTTTCCTGTTCAGATGCCGACCTACTTTACTAGTGCAATTGCTATTATAGTCACAGATCCAGATGGAAAAGGTTGTTTGGAATAATTTTCTAGAGCAATCATCTAATTTTCTGCATGTCATTTCTCTTTACATATGTAACTATTAGTGAAGTACTTATATCTACTAACTCCTATCAAATCTGCTATTGTTCACAATCAATATCTCCATTTAACAGGGTTTTACAAAGCATATAGGCTGGATGTCTCGAGAAGCTAGGATAAGTATTCTCAAAGATGTCAGCGGAATCATTAAACCTTCAAGGTAGTTGAGATTAATGCCCAAACTGTTACTCAATCCGTATTAGCAATCCAATTGGAAATGGTTGGTAGCCGCACACTTATATTGATGCAATCAGTAATAACCAAGTCAAATTAATCATGATTCAAGCTATTCTCTAAATCTTCAAAAGGAAAGCTGAAAATGTTCACTTACAGAGGATTTTTTGCATTGCAGGATGACTCTTCTACTTGGACCTCCAGGATGTGGGAAGACCACCTTGTTGTTGGCACTGGCAGGAAAATTAAGCAAGTCTCTTAAGGTTAGATTTTCATTAGAAAAATAAATATCTACAAATAGATTGTTTTTACAATAGTTCCCCCGCAAATAATAAAATGGTAAAATAAGCTATCTACAAGAAATGTTTCCTTTGAATCTTTGATTATACCATTTCTTTTACATAAAACAAAAGAAACCCAGAAATCTCCAAGTTTCAGGATATATTCACAGTTACTCCGAACTGTGATTAGTTTCAAGAAAAGAAGTTGGGTTGCATTTGATGGTTGAGTAACTCCTGGCTAACAGTTGCCTCTAAAAATGTCATTTGTCTGCGCTTATTTGAGTTTGCATGTGATATTTTCCAATAGAAAACTCCACCAAACAAGCACACCCTTAATTTCATTTATATGGATTGTAATCTAAGTGGACATGCTCCGATAGCTGCTACATGATGTAAAACAATAAAAAGTTAGAATTATAAGAAGAAAATGCCAAAGCAGCAAGCTTAATCAGTAAGTTATAACTTCATTTATCAGCTAACTGACGTTTCTATATAAGGTAAGATCAATTTACTCATTACTGTGATCCCAATACGTTTCTCTTCCATTTCAGATAACAGGGGATGTATCTTACAATGGATGCAAACTTGATGAGTTTGTTCCTCATAAAACATCGGCGTACATAAGTCAAAATGACTTGCACATACCCGAGATGACCGTAAGAGAAACACTTGATTTTTCAGCACTTTGCCTTGGTGTTGGAAGCAGAGCAGGTTAGCTCCCTAGACCACAATACCAAACTTTTATGCCGCACAATATTTTCAACATATGTCAAAGTAAATTGAACTTTTTTTTGGTTTTGTTCATGAAGAAATAATGACGGAAGTTAGTAGAAGAGAGAAACAAGCAGGAATTATACCTGATCCAGAGATAGACACTTATATGAAGGTAATTGTTAGGAAGAAAAGTTGTTTGTTCTCACGCTTGCAGAATTTGAAAGAAAACTGATTTTGACAGGCAATAGCTGTTGAAGGATTAAAAAGAAATCTCCAAACAGACTACATCTTGAAGGTATTTTCTTCAACTAGAGATGATTAATACGACTGTTTATGCCCATTGTATACAAGTGCCTCAACCTATAAGTTTATTGACACCCAGATTCTTGGACTAGACATCTGCGCCGACACAATGGTTGGTGACAACATGAAGAGGGGGATTTCAGGTGGTCAAAAGAAGAGGTTGACAACAGGTAGCACTGATAAACATTGAATAGCAAGCCTCCAAACATAGAGTATGAAGAACTCCTTTCATAAGAAACTCTTGATTTCCCATGTCAACAGGGGAGATGATCGTGGGTCCAACAAAAGCTCTTTTTATGGATGAAATATCAACTGGACTAGACAGCTCCACCACTTTTCAGATAGTTACCTACATTCAGCAATTTGTTCATATGACAGATGCTACAGTATTGGTTTCACTTCTTCAGCCAGCACCAGAAACCTTTGAACTGTTTGACGATGTTATCTTGATGGCAGAAGGGAAGATCATTTACCACGGCCCGCGCAATAATGTTCTCGAATTCTTTGAGGAATGTGGTTTCAAATGCCCAGAAAGGAAAGGTGTTGCTGACTACCTCCACGAGGTATGCAGGACAATATCCCATGTTTTAACTTTGAACTTGCTAACAATCGGGAAAACTTAGTTTTTTGGGGTTACTTGCAGGTCATTTCCAGAAAAGATCAAGCACAGTACTGGTACCACCCTAACCGTCCTTACAGTTTTGTCTCAGTCAATGAATTCTGTGAAAGATTCAAACAAAGTTACATTGGACAGAAGCTTGATGAGGAACTCTCAGAGCAATTTAACACATCACAACATCACAAAAATGCCTTATCCTTTAGCCCTTACTCTTTGAGTAAATGGACACTGTTGAAAGCTTGCACATCCAGAGAAGTGCTTCTTATGAAGCGGAACTCACCCGTATACATATTCAAAGCAGTTCAAGTAACTTTTCTCTTTCAGAAGAGTACTACTTTTAGTGCAGTTGTAAAACAAAGATCCAGCTTAGGTACTAACCCATGTTCTTTTCCATGATTACACAGCTTATTCTCACTGCATTTATCACAATGACCATATTTATACGTACACGGATGTCTGTGGACCTGCTGCATGCAAATTATTATATGGGTGCTTTGTTTTACACACTCATTAGACTTATGACCAACGGTGTCGCTGAGTTGTCTTTCACAATCGCTAGACTTCCCGTATTCTACAAACAAAGAGACTTTTACTTTTATCCAGCTTGGGCTTACTCCATTCCTGCTTCTATCCTGAAGTTACCATTTCCAATGGTGGAGTCTTTTCTTTGGACGGCAATCACTTACTATGTAATTGGATATAGCCCTGAACCTGAAAGGTAAGCAGTCACTGGAGCCCAATGCGTCAAATATGATTGATTAGATACTGCTGTCTCCTTTCTAAACTTATCCTAATACACATAGTGGCTGTGGCTTACAGGTTCTTTAAGCAGTTCCTTCTGCTTTTTGCTCTGTATCAATCATCAATATCCATGTGCCGTTTGATAGCTTCGGTTTTCCCAAACATGGTTGCTGCTACAACTTTTGGTAACCTGATACTAGTAATGATGTTCATATTTGGTGGCTTCGTTATTCCAAAATGTAGGTCAACCTTATAATTCTACAATCCTGCTTTGAGAGTGTTAAGCTAGACGTGTAACATACTTATTTATGTATTTGTGTGTCTGTGTGTGTGTGTAGCCTCACTACCGCCTTGGTTGGAGTGGGGATTTTGGGTTTTTCCAATGTCGTACGGGGAGATAGGATTGTCAGTGAATGAATTCCTTGCACCTCGGTGGCAAAAGGTACTATACAACCTAAAGTAATTAGTTGGTTTAGTAGAATTTATTCTAGTCAATCTGTTTTACTCCATTATGCTCCTCTTTGTTCTTCTTTGAAGGTTTCATCAACAAACGGAACCATAGGGGGGACTATTCTAACACGCCATGGTCTAGATTTTGATAGCTACTTCTATTGGATATCAGTAGGAGCTTTGTTTGGGTTTTCGTTACTTTTCGAGATTGGATTTACGATGGCCTTAACTTATTTAAATCGTAAGTTTGTTTTTATTGGATAGAATTAAAGTCATATGCTATTCTTCACAAATTTGTAAATAAGGATTTTTTTTTTTTTTTTTGAATTCAGCTCCAGGAAAGTCCCGAGCCATTATTTCTAGGGAAAAACTCTCTCAACTACAAGGAGAAGGCCATAACAATTTTATTCAACTAGACTTGAGGTCAACAGTTGCAGATACAAGAAAGACTGGTAAGATAACAGTCCTCTAATTTTTTTCTTATTCGACAGAGATAATGAACAAAATGTGAAACAGAAGTGACAACTGTGTTTATAATACAATCAGATATTTTAAAATATCGTCATTTTTTTACAGGGAAGATGACCCTACCTTTTGAGCCCCTCATGCTAACATTTCAGAATGTGCAATATTTTGTAGAGGTCCCTCAGGTATTGATAATGGTACTCTTTTCCATATTATGTCTGGCTGTTAGCCATCTCCAATTTCAGTAACATTTTTCTTTTCCTCTTCTGTAAAGGAAATGAGAAGCGAATTAGGCCAGAAAAATCTCCAGCTTCTTTGTGATGTCACCGGCGCATTCAGGCCCGGAGTTCTCACAGCACTGATGGGTATCAGTGGTGCTGGAAAAACAACTCTCATGGATGTGCTTTCGGGAAGGAAAACTGGAGGCACTATTGAAGGAGAAATAAAAGTTGGAGGATATCCCAAGGTCCAAGAGACATTTGCAAGGATATCAGGTTACTGCGAGCAGATAGACATACATTCTCCACAAATTACGGTAGAAGAATCACTAGTGTTCTCAGCTTGGCTGCGGTTGCCACGTCAGATTGATCGAAAAACAAAATCAGTAAGATGTCCTCTTGAATACATTACTTTAATAGCATTCCACCATTATGAAGAAAAGGAATAAAATTGATGCACAATCTTCCATAAAGTTTCATAGCTTAAGAAGGAGAGCTATAATTAGGAATAACTAATAAAAATTTCCAGAATCAAACTTTGATGAATCACAGTAAACTCGATAAAGTCATAAACAGGGAGAATATAACACTAAAAGTTATCAGACTGATATATAACAAACTAAAAGTTAACCCAAAAAAACGACAGAGATTGAATATTTTTTCACGTTCTAAAATAGACTTGGCTAGAAAACTCACATGTAATCATCTGCGGGAGTAAATAAGAAGTATTGGACATTCTGCAACTCAAATGTGCTAGGAGTATTTTTGCCAAAGCAGCTACTCAAAAGTGCTGGTTGTGCTTCAAAATCTTGAAACTGCTACTAAACGTTTTTCAAAAACACCGGTTATCCAAATTTACCACTCTCCATCATTATAGCATTGAGACTCCACCTCTGAGAAACAAACATCAAAGAGAAAATCTGATTGCTTGATACAGGCAATGAACACCTCTAAAAGTGTTAATACAATTTCTAACAACAAAAGTAATTTCATGCAGGAATTTGTAAAGGAAGCTCTTGAAACAATTGAACTGGATGAAATTAAGGATAACTTAGTCGGCATTCCAGATGTAAGTGGTCTGTCTACTGAGCAGCGTAAGAGGCTAACCATCGCAGTAGAGCTTGTCTCCAATCCGTCGATAATATTCATGGATGAACCAACATCAGGTTTAGATGCTCGAGCGGCAGCTATTGTTATGCGTGCAGTAAATAATGTTGTTGGCACAGGAAGGACAACAGTTTGCACCATCCATCAACCAAGTATCGACATATTTGAGGCATTTGACGAGGTAATTGCAACACTAACCAGTGAATTATATTCATGGCAACACTTTTCAAATGTTATGATACATATCAAGTGTTATTACATCTTCAGATGGATGGCATGTGATCCATTAGCTTGGAGTTGAAAACCCAAGGGCATATTTTATTTATTTATTGTTTTTTGGACTTCAAGGCCATGATGCCATTCATTTAGGCAAAATACTTATCTGTTAAGCAGGATAAGTGTTAAAAAGGAAATGTTTACATATTTAATATTTTTGAAATTTTGATGAATTTATATGATAGACTACAAAACAGTGCGTCACTTTTACAAGTATGATGTAGAAGTGTATACTTCTTCCCTCTAAACCTATGAACTTATCAAGTATTCCTTCTTTTTTCTCCCCTTGTGTCAATTTATAGAAATACAGACAATAAGAGTCTTAAGTGTATTTTACATGTTAAATGCCATTATAGTTCTTTACTAGCATCAGACATTTATTACTATCTCTTTCTCATCTTTTCTATTTTAGATTTGATAGAAACAAACTCAATAACTGAGATATTTCTACTGTTGATGCAGTTGATTCTGATGAAAAGAGGAGGAAAGATAATCTATTCAGGACCGCTGGGGCAGCATTCAAATAAGCTCATTGAGTATTTTCAGGTAAACCCCAACCCCAACCCCCCCAAAAAATAATATATAAAAAATTAAATTAATTACCATTTTCTATGTAAACGTCCCATAAATTATATATATTCGACAGGGTATTTCTGGTGTACCAGAGATTGAAGACAACCATAATCCAGCAACATGGATGTTGGAAGTTACATCAGCATCAACTGAAGCAGAACTTGGTGTAGATTTTGCCAAAATTTACAAGGATTCATTGCTTTATCAGTAAGTATAACCACTTTGAAGATAGTAACAAATTTGCACTTACAATGTACATAAAAATCATCAGCTTTGCAATAACCAAGGCTGTAGAAAACAAAATATCAGTTTCATTACACACGCACAGCTTATCAGATTAGATAATTTAATTTTATTCTCACCTTTTGTAGGGAAACCACAGAGCTGGTTCAACAGTTGAGTAAGCCACCAACAGGTTCAAGAGACTTGCATTTTCCTACTCGGTTTCCCCAAAGTGGTTGGGAACAACTGAAAGCATGCCTTTGGAAAGTACACTTATCATATTGGAGAAGCCCTGAATACAACTTGGTTCGCTTCATGTTTATGATACTTGCGTCAATATTGTTTGCAGCAGTCTTTTGGCAGAAAGGACAGAAATTGTAAGTCATACTGATTTAATAGGTTCAAGTGTAGAAAGAATTGAAAAAAATAATAACATCAAGTCTAACACAAAAAACATAGGCGAACCATCAGCATACTCCATCCCAGTTCTTGTTTCTACACTCCTGCATATTGTCCTTACTCACCTTTCTAACAATGGAATCTCCATTGTATCTGTCTTAACTCCGGATAGAAGATTTTTAGTTTGAAGAATCACACGCAAATTAGAAGCAAAATCTTCAAAGAACACACAATAAACTTCTAACTATAAACAAGGTATAGAAACTATGCCTAGACGAGCCTTGGCCAATCTGGAATCCTGAACTAGCACTAAAAAATATTGAGGCATTTCTCTAATGTTTAGCCGATACTAATTTCTTCACTTACAACTGGTACAAGAAGGATCCTGGATCAAATGTCTAATGCCTAAAATGGACAAAGTTTCCATTATCATATATTCATATGATGTTAATTTTTGAAGCATGCTAGTATGACTATATTCTTTTTCTCCGATTCTCACTTTTCGTTGAACTTCACAATCCTAATTCAAATATCTAACGCCTAAAATGAATAAAATATCCAAATATGTGTTGATAAGCATCTAAAAGCAAACAAAGAAGATAGAAATGATGCTATTCACATTACATACCGCGTTTAGTTTATGGTCATTGTTGTGTAGATTGTAAGCTTTGAGCTTCTGGATATGTTAAGCTTCGTTATGTCGTTGAGGAACCAAAAGGACTGACATTGAAATGTATTTCTTGGTTTGAAGAAATGAAGATCAGGATTTGTTCAACATACTTGGATCAATATACAGTGCCATCATATTCTTAGGTCTGAACAATTGCAGTTCAGTTCTACCATTTGTGATGACTGAGCGCACTGTCCTGTACCGAGAAAAATTTGCCGGAATGTACTCTTCTAGGGCTTATTCAATTGCTCAGGTTCGGTCCTATTTTTGAGCATCTAAGACTTAATAATCGTTAACTTTTACAAGAATGATTGTTAAGTCCTTAAAGACCCTAACGCATTATTTGGTCTCATTTGCTGTAGGTGCTCATCGAGATTCCCTATGTACTGCTCCAGGCGATAATCTACACAGCAATAACATATCCAACAATTGGATACTATGGGTCAGCTTACAAGGTCTTTTGGTATCTGTATGCATCATTCTGCACATTTTCGTACTATGTATATCTTGGAATGTTGATCGTATCCTTGAGTTCAAATCTCCAAGTCGCCTCCATATTAGCAGCCGCAATCTACACCATTATGAACCTTTTCACAGGATACTTGATACCTGGACCGGTAATATATCTTATCATCTTATCTAACTTATTAAATTTTCTCACTAAACATATATTTGATTTTTATTCGACCTTTGGATCTTGCGAAATTATACATTCTATATCCAAGTCAATGAAACATGGGTTTCGACCACTCAATTTTTATACATTGTCACATCACACACAAACCTAGCAATTCAACAGCATCGGCAACTTAATGTGATCTAACCCTATCTTTCATCTACTGCAGAAAATCCCAGGATGGTGGATATGGTGCTACTGGATTTGCCCAACAGCTTGGACCCTAAACGGCCTATTCACATCCCAATACGGCGACATACACAAAGAAATCACGATATTCGGAGAGCGAAAGACAGTCAGTTCATTCCTAGAAGACTACTACGGATTTCACCACGACCGATTAGGCCTTGTTGCTTTTGCCTTAATTGCCTTCCCAGTTCTATATGCTTTCCTCTTCTCATACTTTGTTGGGAAGTTGAATTTCCAAAGACGGTAAATTGTAAATAAAGACTCAAAATTTATGAAAGAATAACTGTTAATTACATCTCAAGTTCATTTATTTAGCGATCCAACAATGCATATTTCAAAGAAACCAATTCAAATTAGGGCAATTTTTTCTAAATGTAAATATGAAGTGAATCGATTTGTAAGAGAAGAAATCGAAGTGATTGAAAACTTACTTGATTAAATTCATCTAGAATTGATCCTCGATGCATGAATTGATTGAGAAATTAGGTCTTAGGGTTTTTAGGGTTCCGGATTTGATTTGAAGGTTTATGGAGTTCGAAATTAGGGGTAAAATTGTCCAAGAAAATTGATTTGGCGGCTTGATTTTTGAAAAGTCTCGTTTCCCGCTGGGGAGATGTTTGGCTGCAGGAATAAAAGTAGCAAAGGAACAACATTAGCCCCATGTTGGAACTCGGAACAACTAGGAGCATCTCTAATCGTAAAAGTTAAAATTGGGGATGAAGCAAAGCAGCACCCAATGTTAGGAAAACACCGTTTCTCTCGGATGGAGTTCCAATGACTAAACTCAAGAGTTGTTGTTCAACATGAGTCATGGAAAGTGAGTTCATTACAAATACTTCAATTTGAGATAAAAATTACTACTTTCTTGTACACAATTTTGTTGTCAAGAGAGCTGGGGTTTGCCTTGTGTTTTTGTTACAACTTTCACTGTATGTTTTTTTCTTTTTTCTTTTTCAAGATTGCCACGTAATCATTTGCACGTGCCTGATACCATCCAAGCATGGACCAAATAGCGTAGAATTTTTGCTAAAAAATTATAGTATTGAGTGTTGTTTGTGATGTATAAAGACATTCAGAAAAGCTCCTAACTTTGCACATTGTTGATATTGGGTGTCAAATTCGACGCTCCGTTAACAGGTGTGCATAGCAAAGGCGCTAACTTATATGGCGTGGAAAAGCGTAACCACACCAAATAAAAAACTATGATGTGAGAAGAAAGGGTAACACGAATTGTAACTGTTATACTTTTCTCACTATCTCATATTGAATGTGGCACGGTCTGAGATGGCATTGGAACATAACTATGGTGGGTCAATGCTTTTTTACACTCCCAATTGAGTGAGTAAGTTTTTTTAAAAGTGCAAAATTACCTTAGCTTATTGTGGATGCTCTTAGAGTTGCTGTTTGATCTTGGAACTAGCTCGCCCGCACATATAAGTGTAAGTTGTAACAACAATCACCCTTTTTCATGCGAGTTTTGCAGGGTTTTTACACAAACTCCTCTCACCTTCACCTAGATTTGTTTAAGTACTTCTCACAACTTATTTAGAACTTGATTTGATCACTCGTGAAGTTGAAAAACTCAAAGTTTGAATGAAATAAGGAAAGAAAAAAAAAGAACGCAAATATTTCAACATGGTTTTTAATACCAACTTTCACTAAATATGATATTTCACCTCTTCCAACTCATTTAAAACTCGATTTGTCTATGCATAAAGTTAAAAAAACTCGAAGTTCAAGTTGTACAGTGTTGTTGAGGAAAATGTGAATGAAATGCAATATTAACTTTTTTTTTTTTTATGATAATTCAAATACTCAAGATTTAACTAATCCAAAGCCAAAAGATCAATCATTGTTTTCCCAAGTTCTCCAATGTCTAATGAAGTTAAATGAAGATCAAAACATTTATTTTATTTTCAAACATGGTTTGGAACTCGAATGATACAACATTTGGACAATGCAATTGGTCCACAAGATCTCAAAGTCGAAGGTAGAATAATAATGATGAAGTTGAATTGCCATGGGTTGTTATTGAGAAATTGCCCATATATCCAGAGGCGGATCTAGCAAGGGGCGAGGGGGGAAGTTTAATATTTTTAGTAAACGACCCAAGTTCAATACTTTTGGAACTCGCCAATATTTTTTTATTTTTTTATTTTCACATTAGTAATTGCAAACATTAAAAAATTATTTAGTTTAATAAAAACTTATTTTCGATCCTCTTGGAGCATATAATTCTTTTATGGCGATTGACAATTATTATCTGTCATTGTGATTTGCCTTTTTTTGTTTTAAATGCAGTTTTATATATAATTGCAAACATAACAAAAAAAAATTTTGAATTGTTTGTTTACAGGTGGTATAAAACCTCCAACAAAAAAATATTTGAAATTAATATCTAAATAATAATTATATAATTCAGTGAAAATATATGCCATTAGCCAACTCATACAAAATTTGAGGCTCATATAAACCATTTTTTTCTATGAAATTGTAGTAGGATCTTATTATGTTTGCAAATTTCAGATTTGTTAAGTTTCAACTAGATACCCATCCTAATTATTTTGTGATTTTAGTTATATATTTTAGTTATTACGCTCATTTTCCCTTATTAAGGTTATCAATATTGTGACCTTATTTTGACTAAAAATTATGACCTTATTGCGATATATTATGACTGTTTGAATAATGTTGATGGAATGGCATAGCCTCATCGAGGGTAAGGAGATACAAAGGTTCTTCAGCGGGGGTTATTCAGCGAGGATTCTTCAGCAAGTGGGATTGAGCACTTGAGGGTAAGGAGATACATGGGTTATTCATTGAGGTTTTTAGCGAGGGTTTCAAGGGTAAGGAGATACAGTGTTTCTTCATCGAGGGTTCAGTTTGAGAGTTACGAGTTACAGGGTTTCTTCTTCGAGGGTTCAGCTTGAGGTTTCTTCATCGAGGGTTCTCAGAGTTCTTCATCAAGGTTTTTCTTCTTGGAGGGTTTTCTTCTAAGTAGTGTGTTTCTTCATAGCAATTGGAGTTTTGCAGTATAACGGTGGTGAGGGTTTTCTCAACGGACCAGAGTTTTTTCGGCAAGGGGTAATACCTCTCAGTTTTTTTTAGTTTTTTTTTAATTTTATTTATTGCTAAGATGCTTGTATGCTGGTGAAATTGTACTTTTATGCTTGTGAAATTGTGCTTAATCTTGTGAGAGATGGAGTTCAAAGATGGAAATCTTCGTTTGTTGAAAATTGATGGGAAATAATTTGGGATCCGAAGGTCAAGAAGAGGTTTGTTGTGTTTGAATCGAGCTCGAGGGTTAGAATCAAAGTTTTTGTTGAATTGCAGATGGGAGAATGGATTGAGTTTCAGCTTAAGAAAGTTGTGGAATCAGGCTCTAACGCATTCTCAGCCAGTTGGAAGATCAACAATAGATGAGTTATGGTGGTGAAAGGTGTCAATAAATGAGGAATCTTCTTTTCTATTATGGTGGGTTGGGGTTCAGGGTCTAAAGCTCTAAGGGCGCCAGCTGATGTGGAAGGGATGGGCTGGAAACAACTCGCCCAAGCTATGAAGGAGGTGGTCCCAAGCTATGAAGGAGGTGGTTTTAAATAAGGTGCACCAGCCTTGTCCTAAGTAGCAAGTTAGAAGAGATGGGGGTTCACTTTTGCCAGGGCCTAGTGTTGTCCCACCCTCGTGCAACAAAACTTTTGTTGAGGTAGTGACCACCGATATTTCAAGTGTTAGCCCTACTTCTGCTGCTAGTAAGGGCCCTTTTGCAGCAACCTCTATCCACCAGGATTCCCCCATTGATTTCTTGTCTCAAGTATGGGAAAATCATTTTTTTCCAGATCCCTTTGCAAGAAAGAATGGTGCGAGATCGTTGATAGAATTGCCTGATTCGGTGATTCAATGGACACTTGTTGCTATTCCGTTTGGCCACACAACTTTCCTGGTATTCACCAACTCTCCACATGTGACCTCCTGCGAGGAACAAGAGTCGTCTCTTGGGTTTTCGACACTGAGTGATCAGTCTCCCCAACAAGACCCAATGCTTCCCTATTCTCCTGCTTCTCTTGCCGGCTCAGTGGGTAAAGTAGGTAACCCACTGTCCGAGTCAGCTCGCCCAACTCAGCAGGATAAAGGCAAGGGTATTGTTGGGCTTTCTCCTTGTTAGGGGGCCACGTCCAATTTGATGCGCAATTTGGCCAAGTCTAATGATCAACAAACTTCTGGCAATTATTGGAAGGTTTTAGAAGCTGTGGAAGAAGATATCTTCAACTTGGATCCCTTATTGACCAAGATGTCTACGCAGGCCAATAGAGATCACAAGCTGGTTAGAAAAGCTCAGCGTGACAGAGCCGCTGAATGGCCTAATTTTTATGTTTTTTCAACCAGATCCAGGTTCATGCTCAAACAAAGATCCACCAAATCAGGCTCAACCAACAAAGTAGGGCGGATAGAACTTAAGGGCTGTAGCGCCCCTACTAGGCTGATAAGGAGCGAGTCTTCAAACCAGACACAGGAGTGTTCGTTATCTCTTACTTACCCGTTGGGTTTCGAGCCACCAACAGAACAAAGTGTTGGAGTCCATGGTTTGTCCACAAAACTAAGTGTCTCTCATATGGAGAGTTGCTCGTCTACACCAAACCATGTAGGCGCTCCCCCAAGCTTCGAGGTCCCTTGGACGAACAATCTTGGTTTTGTTCTCCCTGGAGAACAAACTTCTGGGTAGTCTTCAGGGGTGTTTTCTAGGGTCAATGACAACGCAAAGCTCTCTGTCTCTGACTGCCATTCAGCTCAAGAAAAGGCATCAGATCATTTGGCTTTAAAAAAAATTGACTTGGCAGTGGGAGTGGACCTCATTTAGGATGAAGAAAGAGTTTTAGGTATGGTTCTAGTTGCAACACAGGGTTCAGTATCTGACAAAGCAATGGACAGGTGCAACAACCTCGGGGTCGAAGGTCCTTCATGAACCTCAAAATTCTTTCGTGGATTGTAAGGGGCTCGTGCATACTGAGAGGAAAAGGGGTTGTCGTAGATTAATTTCAGAGAATCGTCTAGATCTTGTTTTCATTCAGGAATCGAAATTGGATAGATGCTCTAGAGAATTTATCAGAAAATTGTGGGGTGATAGTTCTTTTGATTGGGCTATGGTGGAATCCATTGGCAGGTCAGGAGGCCTTTTAGTTACCTAGGATGCTGATCATTTGCAGATGAGGGAAGTGTTGAAAGAGATTTTTTCACTTTCTATTCAGTTTCAAATGATCTCGGACAACTCTTTTCGGCCAGGGACTAACATATATGATCTGTGTGATCCTTCGCTTAGAGAACACTTATGGGAAAAGCTTTATGACACTGCTGGTTGGGTGCAATCGCCATGGGTGTTAGCAGGAGACTTCAATGTTGTCCGTCATATGAATGAAAAAAAAATGTTGCAAAAGGAGGTCCATGAGCATGTAGAAATTCAATCAGTTCATTAATGAGGTGGAATTCGCTGATTTCAATTTAAAAGGGAAAAAATTCACATGGTCAAATCGAAGAGATCGCTCTATTCTTTGTCGGCCTGATCGATTTCGGGCTTCGGTGGATTGGATTGATAAATTTGGTGATAAAGTCGAATGGCTCAAGGGTGCAGCAAGTTCTAACCATCATGCGATTTTGATGGCAACACTCATCTATTGGTGGCAACACTCACATTTTTTCCTTTGATAACGGTTGGTTTGATCACCCAACCTTGGCAAAAAAGATGAAATCTTGGTGGAACAACTCAGTAGTCTCTAGCCACCCTGGCTATTGCTTATGGTGGAAACTTAAGGCAATCAGATGCAACCTTCAAAGTTGGAGGACTAAAGTTTGGGGTAAGGCCAATTTATGTATTCAAAATATTTCTGCTTTAATTGCTAACATTGATGTTGAGAAAGAGATACGAGACCTGACTGCCGAGGAAAAGTTTTGTAGAGTGCAGCTGCATCAGGAGTGAGCAACATTAACCAAAAGATATGAGGAGTTTTGGAGAATCAGATTTGGGGTCAATTAGGCTTGTCATATGGATCAAGGTTCTAAATTTTTTCACAACTTAGTTAACAGATGCAGACTATTTAACTCTATTGAAGTTCTTAGCATGGGGCAGGAGTTGGCAGTGGATGAAATCAACATCAGAGAACTTATGATTTTCTGAAAGTTATTGAAGATTTTAACTCTAGAAATTTTATGGATTGGTGGTTGAACACCACTATCATCTTGCTTATTCCTAAATGTGCGGAAATGCGGATAGTCGAGGATTTCAGACCTATCAGTATTTTGAATGGAGCCTATAAGATCATTGCTAAGGTGTTGGCTAATAGATTGAAAAAAGTTCTTCATTTAGTCATTTCTCATTTTCAGAGTGCAGCAGTCAGTGGAAGACAGGTAGTTGATAGCTCTTTGATTGTCAATGAAATTATTGATTCCAGGAAAAAATAAGGAGTTTCAGGGCTCGTTATCAAATTAGATTTTTCTAAAGCCTGTGACAATGTTTCTTAGAGATACTTGGATTTGGTAATGGCTCGCATGGGGTTTGACTCAAAATGGATTCATTGGCTTCACACTTGCAGATCTACAACCAACTTCTCGCTGAAGATTAATGGTCAGCTGCATGGATTTTTTAATAGCTCTAAAGGCTTGCGTCAAGGCGATCATCTGTCTTCTCTTCTTTTTACTTTAGCAGCAGAAGGCCTAACCCAAATAATTCTTAAAGCGGTTGATGCTGGCCTAGTGAGAGGGTCCTCTGTCGCAGAGGGTAGTCCTCCTGTTTCTATTCTTCAGTATGCCGATGATACTATCATCTTTTGTGATGCCTCTGCTACTCAGGTTCTTGCTCTAAAAAGAATTATGCTTTGCTTTGAAGTTATTTCAGGTCTGAAAATCAACTTTTACAAATCAATGATGTTGTCTATTGGAGAAGTCTCTTATCTGCAGCAGTTGGCGAGTTTATTTGGTTGTGCAGCGAGTCAGTTTTCAGTTAAGTACTTGGGTATGCCTTTGAGTGCTAGTTTTAAAAGTAAAGTTGTATGGGATGAGACGATCGAAATGATGAAATCGAGAATGGCGTCTTGGAAGTATAAATTCATCTCAAAAGCAGGCAGATTAGCTATTATCCAATCCACTTTAGCTTCTATCCATGTGTTCATTCTATCTCTTATCAATGTTTCCACTTCAATAGCAGCCAAGATGGAACGGATCACACGCGACTTCCTTTGGGGTTCTACTCAAAACTCTAGAAAGATGCATTTAGTGAGTTGGGAAAAATTTTGAGTCAATGATTTTACAGTCTACACCAATCTGCTTGCAACAATATTCCATGTTGCTGAGTAGTGTGTTCTGGTCCGTGGACGGCTTTGCAATGCACCATGTAGTCCTGTCTTCCGCTGCCTGCAAACCTGCACATGCTATGAAACAAAGCAAACGAGCTGTGAAGACCAGAGGAAGTATACCAAATGAATGTTTTGCCATAGCCATTTCTTCGAAAACTTAAACAATTTGAACAAATAAGAGATAACTAAGAAAGAGCGACGGAGATAGTACAGCTGAGGCATGGGGTTTAAATAGAGTACTAGAGTCCATCAATGAAATCTTGAGAAATAGAATGCAGAACATAGAAATGGAAATGGTGGTTTCAAGGTTTGAAATTTGTGGACTGGACTGGTGGGTCTTCCTCCCATTGAAGAGTTCCTAATATGCTTAGTTCATAGCTTAAATGGCCAAACACATGGGAGCCATTGTTGTCAGCATTGGTACTTTTTTGCTGAATTTACATATCCCTAATACATGAACTGGAATTGATAGTCATGAACATATTTGCATTTTAGCGATGTTTCTTATTAGATCATCGCACATCTTGAAAACATTGGACGTCAGAAAGATAGAAACATGCAACCTTACATGCGACTATCCCTATGTGCTCTTTTTTTTGCCTTCAAGCTAAGGGTGACTAGAAATGGTAGGTAGAATGAATGTATCGCTTCTAGATCATGTTTAAGGGTAGGTGATTATTCTGCCAACCACATATCAATCTATTACCCAGATTACATTAGATATTATGCAATGTTCAACACTATTGAACAAAAGGTACCTAGGTAGCTCATGCCAAAAATTGTTCAGGATTCCAGTTTTACTCATGTAAGTGATACTAGCTAGTTAGGTAAAATGAATGGTGTGATTGGAACGAGTCTTTAATGGTTCTGTCAAACCTCGTAAAACCTTGCTAGTCCACACCAAATTGATTTGAAGGTGTGATTTTTAGCCGAATAAGTTGCCATAAGGAGAAAGAACTCAATCGCATAATGTAATGAATATCATTAATAATAAAAAAATCTGTGTATTGAATTTGATAATAACTATAAATTAAAAACATATCAGAGACGATTGTTGCCAAGACGGTTTGGCCGAGTGGTCTAAGGCGTCAAATTTAGTCTCCCACAGCCGTCATCATATTTTTAATATTCTTTTTTTTTAAAAGAGGATTTATTTTCAGTTATTTTATTTTTGTTGATAACGCAATGAATTAGTTTAGTTCTGAAAATAATACGACATCATGCTAAAATAATATCTGAAAACATTGCGACAAAGTGTAGGTTCGATGTGACAATGCGAATATTCTTTTTTTTTTTAAACATTTATTTTCAAATTTTTTATTTTATTAAAATTGACTTTTTTTTTCAATTTTTTATTAAAAATATTATTAAAATTTCATCATATCCAAGGTTAGCATGATACTTTAGTTTTAGTTTTTTTTTTTTAATAAAATTTTAATATCCAAGGGTCTGTTTGGTTAGCAATTTTCCATGAAAAATGAAATCCATTTTCTTTATTATGTAAATTTTGTTGTTTGGTTTTCTATTTACTGACAGGAAATAGATTATTTATTAGACTGTTTTCCTATTCCTCATAAGAATCCAGGTCCGAGCGGTAGGCCTCGGAAACAAATTCAATTTTCATGTTTATTTTCTGCGCAATCAAAACAGACCCCAAGTTAAAAACATAATGTTTGGATAGACCTCTCATTTTCTCAATTTATAATCTCTCTCTCTTATTCTTAAATTTTTTTTTTATTGGACTTTCATAAAATTATATTTATTCATTAGCGATGATATTTGTGTTTTGTACATCAGCCAGACCTCTCATTTTCTCAAGTTATAATCTCTTATTTTTCTATAATTTTTTTCTTCTTGTTATTGAACTTCCATAAAATTTCATAATATCCAAGTTAAAAAGCATGATATTCTTGTTTTGTACATTAGCATTGATCCCTCATTTTTTCCGAGTGATAATCTTGTATGATACTTTCAAAGTTCTTCGTCCCCACAAATACTTTGTCCCCCAAAAAAATGAGGTCAATTTTCCAAAGAATCTTCCTACAACGAACAATTTTTTTTTTTTTGTCAAATACCAAAACTTCAATGAGTCGATGAATGCTTACAAACAAAAGTCTCCATAGTGGAAATGCTAAGATTTACAATTTAATTCCATTGAGTAAATACAAATTTTATCCTAGAAGACAAAACTTTCATATGTTAGAAAAAAAAAAAAAAAACTTGGGGATAAGTGGTTCTTGGATGTTGTTTCATTAGTCACAGGATCATCGATATTAGTGACAGGATCATCGATGTTATGAGTAAGGATTGTGATTTCGTTTTTTGAGTTAATTTCGGTCTCCTGATTTTTAGAAATGTTTCGTTTTGTATTAGAAAAAAAACATAGAATTTTTTAGTTGTAATTTCAAACTTAACAATATAAGTTATGCATTTTAAACTCTTAAATACTACATAAAAAATCTCACACAAGAATGGGAAATATTTCATGAAATTTCGACATGTTTCGAGAAATCACATTCCTTGATTATGGGCATCTTTTTCAAGAACGATCCTCTTAGCATTTCCCCCAATAAAAAAAATGTGAACCTCTCATTAGTGCTAATGGTGTTCGATTTCTAAATTTTATTTTAAAGTTTGGAAAATAAAGTTAAAGTGGAATATTACCTCATGAATGGAGGAAGGGGGATTGATTATTTTTTATTAAAATCCGCAAATATATGGGGTCCAAAAAAAAGGAATTTGTTTTAGTGGAAGAAACTTAAGATCATGCAAGATTTTTATCATTCACAATATTCTCCATCCATTGGTCAAGTTCAAAATGTTAATGAGCTATCTTCTAGGTACGTTCAGACATTGTTGAAGAAAAGTTCGTTCTACCAGGCATTCTTCGATCAGTATCAAGGTCTTCCAAGTCTTCGATTTTTATTTTCCACAAAATGAGGTCAATAAATCTTGTTTCTTTACCTAATTAGTAGTATTCAACATCTCATTAACTTAGCTACAGCAGCATGACATCATCATCATGACATCTTTAGCTACAGCAGCATGACATCTATTAACGACTAATAGCTTCTCTACATTCTATTCAAACATTAGTCATAGGAATATTAATTAGGTTCTAAGCAAATATTCCTCCTACTTTCATCATGAGTGTATGCAGAAGCAAAAGACTTCCTGTATGGTCATCGGAGACTTAAACGTGTATATATAAGCATCAGCAAAGTACCTTGAAACTAAAGTAGGCTTGTGAGTTTCTAGCAATGGAGTTAACTGAGATTGGTCGTCGGAGTTCAAGTTTCCAAAGTAATTCTAATGCAGATAATATAAGGGAAGAAGTTGATGAAGTTGAGTTGCAGTGGGCTGCAATTGAGAGATTACCCACAGTCCAACGACTGAGAACATCGATATTTGAGCATGACAGTGAGAATAATAACAAAGAGGGAAAGCAAGTCATTGATGTTACCAGACTTGGAGCTCAAGAAAGGCATCTGCTCATTGAGAAGCTCATCAGCCACATCGAAAATGATAATCGCCGGTTGCTGCAGAAACTGAAAGAAAGAATAGACAGGTAGCTTTTTTGTAACTTTGATATACTAAGAATTAGTAAAGTGAAGCAACAACAAAGGGTATTAGACCTCAGGCTTGAAAAAATATCCTCATGTTCTTTTTCTCCTTTTTTTTTTTTTCTCTCATCTGATAAAACTTTAATTGATCTTCTGCTAATCATTGATCATTTGCCATAAAGGGTGGTTCAAGGAATTCATAGACTACATTAATGAAGAGTATAAGTACAATAACGTTTGAACATGGTTTCGGAATCATCGTTAGGATGTGATAAAAAAGGTGATTATCTACATAAAATGGACTAAAATGTATAGGCTGCACTTCCGTTTTGATTTCTAATTCAGATTCTGATATCTAAATAGGCACTGAACATGTAACACTCTGTAGTTGTCTAAGAAGTATAGCATAAAACCTGCAAACTGAAATAAAATAGGCTCACTCAGGAGGAACCTAATATCCTTTCTTGCATTTGTAGATACCCCAAGATCGATCTCACAGCAGCTAAAACTCTAGACTAACAACAAAATTCCATTTTTACAATTCCTAAGTTGCATGGATGATCTACATACCAATATTATATAAGAATGTCAAGTTTACTCTTTTCTTGTATAACAGTGTCCATGTTTCTATATTTTCCAAATAATTTAGGCTCGCAAGCTATTGTTCTCAATGTAATCGTATTATTACGTATACATACTTCAAGATGTTCAATACTTGGATGCATGCATTTCAGCCATATACTTTCATATTAATAGATTAACATTTCTTTTTTCCCCAGAGTGGATGTCGAGTTACCTAATATAGAGGTGAGATACAAAAATCTATGCGTGGAAGCAGAATGTGAGGTGGTAGAAGGAAAACCCCTGCCTACTTTATGGAACTCTCTCAAAAGCAATCTCTTTGTAAGTGTGCTACGATTTCTTTGAACTTAATACAGCCATAATTTTATCTACATCCCTGAATTCATTAAAGAAAATCCTGTCATGAAAGATAAGTCAGTTGGATTGAAGTTTTCCTGTTCAGATGCCGACCTACTTTACTAGTGCAATTGCTATTATAGTCACAGATCCAGATGGAAAAGGTTGTTTGGAATGATTTTTCTAGAGCAATCATCTAATTTTCTGCATGTCATTTCTCTTTAAATATGTAACTATTAGTGAAGTACTTATATCTACTAACTCCTATCAAATCTGCTATTGTTCACAATCAATATCTCCATTTAACAGGGTTTTACAAAGCATATAGGTTGGATGTCTCGAGAAGCTAGGATAAGTATTCTCAAAGATGTCAGCGGAATCATTAAACCTTCAAGGTAGTTGAGATTAATGCCCAAACTGTTACTCAATCCGTATTAGCAATCCAATTGGAAATGGTTGGTAGCCGCACACTTATATTGATGCAATCAGTAATAACCAAGTCAAATTAATCATGATTCAAGCTATTCTCTAAATCTTCAAAAGGAAAGCTGAAAATGTTCACTTACAGAGGATTTTTTGCATTGCAGGATGACTCTTCTACTTGGGCCTCCAGGATGTGGGAAGACCACCTTGTTGTTGGCACTGGCAGGAAAATTAAACAAGTCTCTCAAGGTTAGATTTTCATTAGAAAAATAAATATCTACAAATAGATTGTTTTTACAATAGTTCCCCCACAAATAATAAAATGGTAAAATAAGCTATCTACAAGAAATGTTTCCTTTGAATCTTTGATTATACCATTTCTTTTACATAAAACAAAAGAAACCCAGAAATCTCCAAGTTTCAGGATATATTCACAGTTACTCCGAACTGTGATTAGTTTCAAGAAAAGAAGTTGGGTTGCATTTGATGGTTAAGTAACTCCTGGCTAACAATTGCCTCTAAAAATGTCATTTGTCTGCGCTTATTTGAGTTTGCATGTGATATTTTCCAATAGAAAACTCCACCAAACAAGCACACCCTTAATTTCATTTATATGGATTGTAATCTAAGTGGACATGCTCCGATAGCTGCTACATGATGCAAAACAATAAAAAATTAGAATTATAAGAAGAAAATGCCAAAGCAGCAAGCTTAATCAGTAAGTTATAACTTCATTTATCAGCTAACTGAGGTTTCTATATAAGGTAAGATCAATTTACTCATTACTGTGATCCCAATACGTTTCTCTTCCATTTCAGATAACAGGGGATGTATCTTACAATGGATGCAAACTTGATGAGTTTGTTCCTCATAAAACATCGGCGTACATAAGTCAAAATGACTTGCACATACCCGAGATGACCGTAAGAGAAACACTTGATTTTTCAGCACTTTGCCTTGGTGTTGGAAGCAGAGCAGGTTAGCTCCTTAGACCACAATACCAAACTTTTATGCCGCACAATATTTTCAACATATGTCAAAGTAAATTGAACTTTTTTTTGGTTTTGTTCATGAAGAAATAATGACGGAAGTTAGTAGAAGAGAGAAACAAGCAGGAATTATACCTGATCCAGAGATAGACACTTATATGAAGGTAATTGTTAGGAAGAAAAGTTGTTTGTTCTCACGCTTGCAGAATTTGAAAAAAACTGATTTTGACAGGCAATAGCTGTTGAAGGATTAAAAAGAAATCTCCAAACAGACTACATCTTGAAGGTATTTTCTTCAACTAGAGATGATTAATACGACTGTTTATGCCCATTGTATACAAGTGCCTCAACCTATAAGTTTATTGACACCCAGATTCTTGGACTAGACATCTGCGCCGACACAATGGTTGGTGACAACATGAAGAGGGGGATTTCAGGTGGTCAAAAGAAGAGGTTGACAACAGGTAGCACTGATAAACATTGAATAGCAAGCCTCCAAACATAGAGTATGAAGAACTCCTTTCATAAGAAACTCTTGATTTCCCATGTCAACAGGGGAGATGATCGTGGGTCCAACAAAAGCTCTTTTTATGGATGAAATATCAACTGGACTAGACAGCTCCACCACTTTTCAGATAGTTACCTACATTCAGCAATTTGTTCATATGACAGATGCTACAGTATTGGTTTCACTTCTTCAGCCAGCACCAGAAACCTTTGAACTGTTTGACGATGTTATCTTGATGGCAGAAGGGAAGATCATTTACCACGGCCCGCGCAATAATGTTCTCGAATTCTTTGAGGAATGTGGTTTCAAATGCCCAGAAAGGAAAGGTGTTGCTGACTACCTCCACGAGGTATGCAGGACAATATCCCATGTTTTAACTTTGAACTTGCTAACAATCGGGAAAACTTAGTTTTTTGGGGTTACTTGCAGGTCATTTCCAGAAAAGATCAAGCACAGTACTGGTACCACCCTAACCGTCCTTACAGTTTTGTCTCAGTCAATGAATTCTGTGAAAGATTCAAACAAAGTTACATTGGACAGAAGCTTGATGAGGAACTCTCAGAGCAATTTAACACATCACAACATCACAAAAATTCCTTATCCTTCAGCCCTTACTCTTTGAGTAAATGGACACTGTTGAAAGCTTGCACATCCAGAGAAGTGCTTCTTATGAAGCGGAACTCACCCGTATACATATTCAAAGCAGTTCAAGTAACTTTTCTCTTTCAGAAGAGTACTACTTTTAGTGCAGTTGTAAAACAAAGATCCAGCTTAGGTACTAACCCATGTTCTTTTCCATGATTACACAGCTTATTCTCACTGCATTTATCACAATGACCATATTTATACGTACACGGATGTCTGTGGACCTGCTGCATGCAAATTATTATATGGGTGCTTTGTTTTACACACTCATTAGACTTATGACCAACGGTGTCGCTGAGTTGTCTTTCACAATCGCTAGACTTCCCGTATTCTACAAACAAAGAGACTTTTACTTTTATCCAGCTTGGGCTTACTCCATTCCTGCTTCTATCCTGAAGTTACCATTTCCAATGGTGGAGTCTTTTCTTTGGACGGCAATCACTTACTATGTAATTGGATATAGCCCTGAACCTGAAAGGTAAGCAGTCACTGGAGCCCAATGCGTCAAATATGATTGATTAGATACTGCTGTCTCCTTTCTAAACTTATCCTAATACACAGTGGCTGTGGCTTACAGGTTCTTTAAGCAGTTCCTTCTGCTTTTTGCTCTGTATCAATCATCAATATCCATGTGCCGTTTGATAGCTTCGGTTTTCCCAAACATGGTTGCTGCTACAACTTTTGGTAACCTGATACTAGTAATGATGTTCATATTTGGTGGCTTCGTTATTCCAAAATGTAGGTCAACCTTATAATTCTACAATCCTGCTTTGAGAGAGTGTTAAGCTAGACGTGTAACATACTTATTTATGTATTTGTGTGTCTGTGTGTGTGTAGCCTCACTACCGCCTTGGTTGGAGTGGGGATTTTGGGTTTTTCCAATGTCGTACGGGGAGATAGGATTGTCAGTGAATGAATTCCTTGCACCTCGGTGGCAAAAGGTACTATACAACCTAAAGTAATTAGTTGGTTTAGTAGAATTTATTCTAGTCAATCTGGTTTACTCCACTATGCTCCTCTTTGTTCTTCTTTGAAGGTTTCATCAACAAACGGAACCATAGGGGGGACTATTCTAACACGCCATGGTCTAGATTTTGATAGCTACTTCTATTGGATATCAGTAGGAGCTTTGTTTGGGTTTTCGTTACTTTTCGAGATTGGATTTACGATGGCCTTAACTTATTTAAATCGTAAGTTTGTTTTTATTGGATAGAATTAAAGTCATATGCTATTCTTCACAAATTTGTAAATAAGGAATTTTTTTTTTTTTTGAATTCAGCTCCAGGAAAGTCCCGAGCCATTATTTCTAGGGAAAAACTCTCTCAACTACAAGGAGAAGGCCATAACAATTTTATTCAACTAGACATGAGGTCAACAGTTGCAGATACAAGAAAGACTGGTAAGATAACAGTCCTCTAATTTTTTTCTTATTCGACAGAGATAATGAACAAAATGTGAAACAGAAGTGACAACTGTGTTTATAATACAATCAGATATTTTAAAATATCGTCATTTTTTTACAGGGAAGATGACCCTACCTTTTGAGCCCCTCACGCTAACATTTCAGAATGTGCAATATTTTGTAGAGGTCCCTCAGGTATTGATAATGGTACTCTTTTCCATATTATGTCTGGCTGTTAGCCATCTCCAATTTCAGTAACATTTTTCTTTTCCTCTTCTGTAAAGGAAATGAGAAGCGAATTAGGCCAGAAAAATCTCCAGCTTCTTTGTGATGTCACCGGCGCATTCAGGCCCGGAGTTCTCACAGCACTGATGGGTATCAGTGGTGCTGGAAAAACAACTCTCATGGATGTGCTTTCGGGAAGGAAAACTGGAGGCACTATTGAAGGAGAAATAAAAGTTGGAGGATATCCCAAGGTCCAAGAGACATTTGCAAGGATATCAGGTTACTGCGAGCAGATAGACATACATTCTCCACAAATTACGGTAGAAGAATCACTAGTGTTCTCAGCTTGGCTGCGGTTGCCACGTCAGATTGATCGAAAAACAAAATCAGTAAGATGTCCTCTTGAATACATTACTTTAATAGCATTCCACCATTATGAAGAAAAGGAATAAAATTGATGCACAATCTTCCATAAAGTTTCATAGCTTAAGAAGGAGAACTATAATTAGGAATAACTATTAAAAATTTCCAGAATCAAACTTTGATGAATCACAGTAAACTCGATAAAGCCATAAACAGGGAGAATATAACACTAAAAGTTATCAGATTGATATATAACAAACTAAAAGTTAACCCAAAAAAACGACAGAAATTGAATATTTTTTCACGTTCTAAAATAGACTTGGCTAGAAAACTCACATGTAATCATCTGCGGGAGTAAATAAGAAGTATTGGACATTCTGCAACTCAAATGTGCTAGGAGTATTTTTGCCAAAGCAGCTACTCAAAAGTGCTGGTTGTGCTTCAAAATCTTGAAACTGCTACTAAACGTTCTTCAAAAACACCGGTTATCCAAATTTACCACTCTCCATCATTATAGCATTGAGACTCCACCTCTGAGAAACAAACATCAAAGAGAAAATCTGATTGCTTGATACAGGCAATGAACACCTCTAAAAGTGTTAATACAATTTCTAACAACAAAAGTAATTTCATGCAGGAATTTGTAAAGGAAGCTCTTGAAACAATTGAACTGGATGAAATTAAGGATAACTTAGTCGGCATTCCAGATGTAAGTGGTCTGTCTACTGAGCAGCGTAAGAGGCTAACCATCGCAGTAGAGCTTGTCTCCAATCCGTCGATAATATTCATGGATGAACCAACATCAGGTTTAGATGCTCGAGCGGCAGCTATTGTTATGCGTGCAGTAAAGAATGTTGTTGGCACAGGAAGGACAACAGTTTGCACCATCCATCAACCAAGTATCGACATATTTGAGGCATTTGACGAGGTAATTGCAACACTAACCAGTGAATTATATTCATGGCAACACTTTTCAAATGTTATGATACATATCAAGTGTTATTACATCTTCAGATGGATGGCATGTGATCCATTAGCTTGGAGTTGAAAACCCAAGGGCATATTTTATTTATTTATTGTTTTTTGGACTTCAAGGCCATGATGCCATTCATTTAGGCAAAATACTTATCTGTTAAGCAGGATAAGTGTTAAAAAGGAAATGTTTACATATTTAATATTTTTGAAAATTTGATGAATTTATATGATAGACTACAAAACAGTGCGTCACTTTTACAAGTATGATGTAGAAGTGTATACTTCTTCCCTCTAAACCTATGAACTTATCAAGTATTCCTTCTTTTTTCTCCCCTCGTGTCAATTTATAGAAATACAGACAATAAGAGTCTTAAGTGTATTTTACATGTTAAATGCCATTATAGTTCTTTACTAGCATCAGACATTTATTACTATCTCTTTCTCATCTTTTCTATTTTAGATTTGATAGAAACAAACTCAATAACTGAGATATTTCTACTGTTGATGCAGTTGATTCTGATGAAAAGAGGAGGAAAGATAATCTATTCAGGACCGCTGGGGCAGCATTCAAATAAGCTCATTGAGTATTTTCTGGTAAACCCCAACCCCAACCCCCCCCAAAAAATAATATATAAAAAATTAAATTAATTACCATTTTCTATGTAAACGTCCCATAAATTATATATATTCGACAGGGTATTTCTGGTGTACCAGAGATTGAAGACAACCATAATCCAGCAACATGGATGTTGGAAGTTACATCAGCATCAACTGAAGCAGAACTTGGTGTAGATTTTGCCAAAATTTACAAGGATTCATTGCTTTATCAGTAAGTATAACCACTTTGAAGATAGTAACAAATTTGCACTTATAATGTACATAAAAATCATCAGCTTTGCAATAACCAAGGCTGTAGAACACAAAATATCAGTTTCATTACACACGCACAGCTTATCAGATTAGATAATTTAATTTTATTCTCACCTTTTGTAGGGAAACCACAGAGCTGGTTCAACAGTTGAGTAAGCCACCAACAGGTTCAAGAGACTTGCATTTTCCTACTCGGTTTCCCCAAAGTGGTTGGGAACAACTGAAAGCATGCCTTTGGAAAGTACACTTATCATATTGGAGAAGCCCTGAATACAACTTGGTTCGCTTCATGTTTATGATACTTGCGTCAATATTGTTTGCAGCAGTCTTTTGGCAGAAAGGACAGAAATTGTAAGTCATACTGATTTAATAGGTTCAAGTGTAGAAAGAATTGAAAAAAATAATAACATCAAGTCTAACACAAAAAACATAGGCGAACCATCAGCATACTCCATCCCAGTTCTTGTTTCTACACTCCTGCATATTGTCCTTACTCACCTTTCTAACAATGGAATCTCCATTTGTATCTGTCTTAACTCCGGATAGAAGATTTTTAGTTTGAAGAATCACACGCAAATTAGAAGCAAAATCTTCAAAGAACACACAATAAACTTCTAACTATAAACAAGGTATAGAAACTATGCCTAGACGAGCCTTGGCCAATCTGGAATCCTGAACTAGCACTAAAAAATATTGAGGCATTTCTCTAATGTTTAGCCGATACTAATTTCTTCACTTACAACTGGTACAAGAAGGATCCTGGATCAAATGTCTAATGCCTAAAATGGACAAAGTTTCCATTATCATATATTCATATGATGTTAATTTTTGAAGCATGCTAGTATGACTATTCTTTTTCTCCGATTCTCACTTTTCGTTGAACTTCACAATCCTAATTCAAATATCTAACGCCTAAAATGAATAAAATATCCAACTATGTGTTGATAAGCATCTAAAAGCAAACAAAGAAGATAGAAATGATGCTATTCACATTACATACCGCGTTTAGTTTATGGTCATTGTTGTGTAGATTGTAAGCTTTGAGCTTCTGGATATGTTAAGCTTTGTTATGTCGTTGAGGAACCAAAAGGACTGACATTGAAATGTATTTCTTGGTCTGAAGAAATGAAGATCAGGATTTGTTCAACATACTTGGATCAATATACAGTGCCATCATATTCTTAGGTCTGAACAATTGCAGTTCAGTTCTACCATTTGTGATGACTGAGCGCACTGTCCTGTACCGAGAAAAATTTGCCGGAATGTACTCTTCTAGGGCTTATTCAATTGCTCAGGTTCGGTCCTATTTTCAGAGCATCTAAGACTTAATAATGGTTAACTTTTACAAGAACGATTGTTAAGTCCTTAAAGACCCTAACACATTATTTGGTCTCATTTGCTGTAGGTGCTCATCGAGATTCCCTATGTACTGCTCCAGGCGATAATCTACACAGCAATAACATATCCAACAATTGGATACTATGGGTCAGCTTACAAGGTCTTTTGGTATCTGTATGCATCATTCTGCACATTTTCGTACTATGTATATCTTGGAATGTTGATCGTATCCTTGAGTTCAAATCTCCAAGTCGCCTCCATATTAGCAGCCGCAATCTACACCATTATGAACCTTTTCACAGGATACTTGATACCTGGACCGGTAATATATCTTATCATCTTATCTAACTTATTAAATTTTCTCACTAAACATATATTTGATTTTTATTCGACCTTTGGATCTTGCGAAATTATACATTCTATATCCAAGTCAATGAAACATGGGTTTCGACCACTCAATTTTTATACATTGTCACATCACACACAAACCTAGCAATTCAACAGCATCGGCAGCTTAATGTGATCTAACCCTATCTTTCATCTACTGCAGAAAATCCCAGGATGGTGGATATGGTGCTACTGGATTTGCCCAACAGCTTGGACCCTAAACGGCCTATTCACATCCCAATACGGCGACATACACAAAGAAATCACGATATTCGGAGAGCGAAAGACAGTCAGTTCATTCCTAGAAGACTACTACGGATTTCACCACGACCGATTAGGCCTTGTTACTTTTGCCCTAATTGCCTTCCCAGTTCTATATGCTTTCCTCTTCTCATACTTTGTTGGGAAGTTGAATTTCCAAAGACGGTAAATTGTAAATAAAGACTCAAAATTTATGAAAGAATAACAGTTAATTACATCTCAAGTTCATTTATTTAGCGATCCAACAATGCATATTTCAAAGAAACCATACGAATTCAAATTAGGGCAATTTTTTCTAAATGTAAATATGAAGTGAATCGATTTGTAAGAGAAGAAATCGAAGTGATTGAAAACTTACTGATTGAATTCATCTAGAATTGATCCTCGATGCATGAATTGATTGAGAAATTAGGGCTTAGGGTTCCGGATTTGATTTGAAGGTTTATGGAGTTCGAAGTTAGGGGTAAAATTGTCCAAGAAAATTGATTTTTGAAAAGTCTCGTTTCCCGCTGGGGATATGTTTGGCTGCAGGAATAAAAGTACAACATTAGCCCCATGTTGGAACTCGGAACGACTAGGAGTTGTAAAAGTTAAAGCGAGAGATGAATTATTCTTCATTTTAACCAAAAGCTAAATTTAAAGATTTACTATTTATTCATCACTCTAACCACATTTCATATTTTAATTTTTTCATCATTATTTTAATATATCTTTAACTTTTTTATAAAAATTTAATTTCAATTATATTATTATTAATTTCAACTTAAATAATTATATTAATTTCAATTATGTTATTAATCCATCCCGTGTCGACCCTTAATTGTCAGTAAAAATATTGAATTTTACCTGGAGCATGCACCGTTGATGGCCCTCATCCCAATTGATGGGTATCAGCACATAAAAAAGAATATTGAAAGGACCTGTATGTTTTGATGACTATCTCCAGCACTAGCGAAGCTTAAATCATGACGGAGTAAGTCTACACAGCGAGGAAACGGGCGAGGAAACGAGCGAGGGGAGTGAGGTGGCGAGGTGGAAGTCATTCATTCTGCTCGAGATGTGCGCGTGAAAAGTCAACGCACACATCCCGAGTGAAATGAACGGCTTTTCACCCTCGCCACCTCATTTCCCTCGCTCATTTCCTCGACATTTAGAATTTCTCATCATGACGCTATCGCTTTGACATGTAATCTCTTTAAAAAATAAAGACGAAAAATATTGTAGAATCAATATTTAGTTAAGCTTTCTCAAGATTCATTTTATACTTTCTTCACATGCCTTGGAAGGCTTTTGTTGCATCAATCTCCAACATTTCTTGCTTCTTCATGGATGCATCAATATATCATGGAATTGACAATGCAAAATATGAAGTAGCATTTCACCCAAATAGCAAATTGGGGGGAACTAAGATCACATAGGCCTCGGGCCATGCTTTGGGGTAATAAATTTTTTTAATACTTGGATCACATGAGCTTTATAACATGAGTTGGAGGGTGAATACATGCCATAAACTGGCTCAAATCATATAGCCTTTGGGCCATATGTTAAATTGCCACCATGAAGTTTGATGGAATGTAGAATGATAAACAGTGGCCATGGACATACATATTTGAATGCATAGTTTTGGTAAAAATCTGAAATCTCTTCAACTAATGAGCTGAGCTGAGCTCTCTTTGGTGGAGGCCTTTAAAAGCACCACAATGCTGTCGTTAAAATCTCAAGTTTTCCATGGTGCAGGGATTGGAATTTATACAGGAGATTATTATATCAAATGTCTCAAGTAATCAAGTTCCAAGTATTATCAAAACAAAATCTAAACATAATTAAAATATTGGCTTGTTTTTTCATCCAAGTAAGAAACACAAGTTCTTCCCTTCTTATTACCCTACACATTTTAGCATTCAAGATTTGCTCAAGAATGGACAAGCAATTGAAGAGGAGGCATCAGCTGGAACATCCAGGGAAGGACCTTTGAGAAGGGGTCCAATTACTTCTGCAGGATCATAGAAGAACTCAACCTTCTCAACTTTCATTGAACCATCAACCTGAAATAAAACAACATTGACAACTCAATTAGCATTACCATGGGTGATAATTAAAGAGGATCTGATATTTAGTTAAATAGCACTCTCATGTACTAGATGATTAATATTATGAGAAGAATTGAATTTACCGTAAAAATAGCTATCCCAAAGAATTGTACCATCTCTCCAGTGGGGGCATGACCTTTGAAATGACCCTCCATGAATGCCCAATGTCTAAACTTGTACACAATTACGGGAGGACCTGAATAAACTTGAAGAATTTCCAGAGCAAATCCACGGGGAAATGTTGTTGTGAATGCCTTGTGAGCCGAATCCACTGTCTCAACTGAAGGATTGTATCCACGTAAATTGTCTGGCATAGAGGTCTGAAGTAATTTGTTGTAGCCCCCAAGTTGTATTATATCTTGAAGCTTCACAGGTGGTCGCCCTGCATATGCATTCATACATACAAGATAATCGGTTATTTATCACCAAAATCTGTTACCGTTTTACATAATATATAGTTCTAAGCCTAACCAACAAAGAATAGCTAGGTTCTTCTTACCATTGAGGCTGAGCGTATAAACGTCTGGGTTAATGGTTTTGTAATCCTCCGCACGTATTTTATGGAACTTTTCCATTTCCCATGATTTGACGAGTCTTTGCACTCTTCCCTCTAAGCTTTCCTCTGCCCATTCCTACAATATACAAGCTTCAGATTATTTTGCTGTTGCTGTTGCTGTTGATATGATCTTAAAACAAGGTACGTAGCTTTGGCATATGTGGTAACATCGTAGCATTATATATAAGGTACGTGAATGGGTAAAGTCCCTCCCTTGAAATAGAGGGAGGCAGGGGAGATTATTCCAACTCATCAATTACTAGAAGTTGCACCTAGTTCTGTTCTGTGAGTGGATTCAAAGAATGGCTGACTGTCGGATGGAAGCATTTTGGGAGATTGGCGAATATCAAACAGTTTGCTATTTCCAATGGTAAAATCATGCAGAAGTTGTATATTCTTAATTTTCTATCACGTAGTCCCAGTAACAGAGATTTTAAGAAAAGGCATCTAGTTTTTTGAACATATATGGTCATACACAGATATTATTAAGTAGTGTCTACATGCCTGAGTTCTGCCTTGTTCGAAGAGTTTGTTGACAACATCATAGTTGGGAGGAGCACCATATCTCCACACAGTCTTTTTCTCCGCCTCTCCATGTATATGTGACCGGTACTTATCCCCTAATTCAGTTCCATAACTAGTGAAGTTCATGGATGAAGATCAAACGGAACTTGTACACAAAATGTGGTGATGGAGCTTGATGAGTTTTTGGTCATGTATTGTGTTAGTTATTTATTGAAGACTAGCTAGAGTGACTATGCATCACGCATGACATAAGTTATACAAAGTCTTGTGAGGGCCCTCACATCTCAAACACAGTCACCAACGATTGACTGGGTCCTTGTGTCCACATACATGGAGCGACCATATACATATATTATTAATTTCAACTTAAATATATAATATTTTTATTTTTAATTATATTATCATTATTTTTAATTTAATTTAAATTTGACTAATTAAAATTTTGAAAGTTAAAAAAAATAGTATTAATAATTATTTTTTTAATCATTATTTAAATATATCTTCCACCTTTTTTATATCATTTAGATGATTAATTTTTTAATTATACTATTATTTAAATTAGTATTAATAATTACTATTGATACTTTTATTATTATTTAAATTAGAATTAATAATTACTTTTGTTTAAATTAATATTAATTTGTTTTTAATTATACTATTATTTAGATACTTTTGTTTTTATTTTTGATTTTTTTTAATTTAAAAAGTTAAATATTTAAAATATTATATTATTAAATGAGATATAGGGGATGATTAATTTCCGCCTAAATTTAGGAAAAAGTTGGAGATGAATCTATTATAGGGAATTATTTAGGGAGATGATTGGAGGGAGGATTTTCTCTATAAAATCCATTTTGTGGAGATGCTCTAAGTTAGAAATTGGATAATCCTTTTTTTGGAATAAGAAGACTCTTCACGAATTTTAGACCGTTCTAATTCAGAAGCTTCTTCTAGCGCATTTGTTGTCTAATTGTCTACGTTTCGATCAACTTTATTATTTGTTCACTGAGATCGGGTGGTCATCTTGTTAAACTTTATCAATTTTTAAAGATTGTGTTATTTCTAAAAAATTATAGTGTTGTTTGTTATTTCTAAAGATTTTGTCTGAGTTTGATGTTTCAAGGTTCACTTTTGGATTTGTTAAATTGGTAGTCTCAAGCTAATCCATCTCGTCGCGTGAAGTGGTTATGGCATAGGATTCCTCATGTGTTTGTGTAGTGTGTGTGGAAAGAGAGAAATGTGAGGGTATTTGAAGGGCTTAACAGATCGAAGCACTTTATATTTATCGAGATTAGAGACTTGTTGTGGAAGATGGGTTCGGCTTGTAATCTCTTTAGAGATTTGTTTTTTGACACCTTCATGGTGTCTTGGCATTCATTGATATAAGGATGGTTGTATTTTGTTTCTCTTCTTATCTTCAATAAAAATCTTCATGTTTGGACAAAAAAAAAGTGTTGTTTGTGATGGATAAAGGCAGTCAGACTTGAAGAAATTTAGAGAACCCCTCGGAGCAAGCTCCAAAACCAAATATGATAATTGTTTGAGCTTTGAGATTGAAAATTCATGCTCCAACAGAAAAGCTGAAAGAGTCAAAGGGTATGGACAGAGCAAGACAATCAAAGAATTTTGCGCACATAATTATTACACTATCGATCTATCACCCAACTCAAGCATATCTTCATGGAACTGATGTCCCATTCCATTCGTTTCAGTACTAGAGAGCTCAGCTGACGATAAATTCTTTTGGAATCTTGAAAGACAACTTTTTCCCAATAAACCCAAAAAAGCTTCTAACTTTGCATATTGTTGTTAGTGGAGTGTCAAATTTGAAGCTCTGCTAATAGAGTATGCATAGCGAAGGCATTACCTCAGATGGTGCAGGAAAGCATAACCACACCAAATAAAAAATTATGATGTGAGAAGAGAGAATACTGCAAATTGCTGTCATACTTTTCTACACTATCTCCGTGGCGCTGGAACATAACTACCGTGGGTAAAAGCTTTTTACATCCATAATTGAGTGTATAAATTTGTTTAAAATTGCAAAATTCACTCAGTTTACTATGGATGCTCTTAGATTGTTGTTGGTATACATTAGATATTTGATCTTGGAACAACAATCACCCTTTTCCTACGAGTTTTAGTGGGGGTTTTTACACAAACTCCTCTCACCTTCACCTACTTCTCACGACTTATTTAGAACTTGATTCGATCCCTCACTAGTGAAGAGGAAAACTTGAAGTTTGAATGAAATAAAGAAAAAATGAATGAAAATATTTCAACATAGTTTTTTAATATCAACCCTCTGACTTTCACTAAAATATGATATTTTCACTTCTTCCAACTCATTCAAAACTCGCTGTCCATGAAGTTAAAAAAAATTGAAGTTGGAGCTGTATTGTGTTGTTGAGGAAAATGTGAATGAAATGCAATATTGACGCAGCAGATTGCTAGGTGCGCCCTAACTTGCGATCTCACAAAGAGAAGAAAGGTAATTTCTCACACAGAGAAGTAGATACTTAGGTTTTTGATTTGAAAACTTGATGCCTACAGATTCATACTGAGGTGGTATTTATACATGAATTGTTGCAGAAATACAAGGAAAAAAATATACATGAGTCGTTGACTTTTGACACACTGTGAGCGGCGCGTGGGCGGCTCTAGGGCGGCGTTTGGGCGGAGCGGCGCGTGGGTGGCTCGGTGCAGTTGGGCGGCGCGTGGGCGGCTTGGTGCAGTTCCTGCATCAGTTCTCCCCCTCTAGAACACAACTCGTCCTCGAGTTGGAATAAGGCAATGGAGGTGGTCCATGGTACTCGTACAGATCTTGAACATTGAAGGTCTTCGAGATCGTATATGCGTCCGGAAGATCAATGACATATGCATTATCATTAATCTTGTGAAGGATTTGAAATGGACCTATCTTCTTTTGTTTAAGCTTGTTGTATTCTCCAGCTGGAAGCCGTTCCTTGCGCAAATGGACCATCACAAGATCCCTTTCATGAAATGATTTGTGTCTCCTGTGTTTGTCAGCGGCAGCTTTGTACTTCGCGGCAGATTCTTCCAACTTCTTTTTGACTTCTCCATGAATGTTGGTTACCCTTTCAATCATATGGTCAGCAATGATGCTCATTCCTGGAAGCTTTGGTAAAGGAACCAAGTCTAGAGTATGTAACGGGGGCCTAATGTAAACAACTTCAAAAGGAGATTTACCACTTGAACGATTTGGCACGTTGTTGTAGGCGAATTCAGCTTGTGGTAACACATTTTCCCATTGCCTTGGATTTTCCTTAATCAAGCATCGCAACATATTGCCCAAGGTACGATTTGTAACTTATGTCTGCCCATCAGTTTGTGGATGACATGTGCTGCTATACTGTAATGATGTGTCAAGCCTTCTCCACAAGGTACGCCAAAAATGGCTGAGAAATTTGCTATCACGATCAGAAACTATGGTCTTTGGTAACCCATGTAGACGAACGACTTCTCGAAAGAATAATTGAGCAATATGGGTAGCATCTGAAGTCTTCTTGCATGGAATAAAATGGGCCATTTTGGAAAAATGATCAATCACAACAAAGATAGAATCCGAACCTCTTTGTGTACGCGGCAATCCCAGGATGAAATCCATTGATAAATCTTCCCAAGGGGCATTAGGAATTGGAAGTGGCGTATAGAGTCCAGTATTTTGAGCTTGTCCTTTGGCAGTCTGGCATGTATAGCATCATTTGACAAACTTTTCCACGTCACGCCTGAAATGCGGCCAGTAGTATCGAGCTTCCACCAGTGAAATGGTCTTATCTCGTCCCATGTGTCCGCTGAGTCCTCCACTGTGTAGCTCTTGAATGATGTGCTCCCTAAGGGACCCTCGGGGAATACATAGACGGTTTTCAAAGAATAGAAAACCATCATGTATTTGGTGTTTTTCAGTGGTTCCATTAGTGCACTTTAGCCATTCATCCTTAAAGTCTTCATCCTCCGCGTACAAGTCTTTCAAATAATCAAATCCGATGATTTCACCTCGAACAGATGTCAGCAACATGACTCGGCAACTCAATGCATCAGCGACTTTGTTCAACTGTCCTGACTTGTGCCTGAGTGAAAAAGTGAACCTTTGGATGTAGCCAATCCATCGTGCATGCATCCGATTTGCTTTGGAAGAGTTGTTGAGATACTTAAGAGCCTGATGGTCCGTGTTGAGGATGAATTCCTTCTGCACTAGGTATGACTCCCATTGCTGCAATGTGCGAACGACCGCATACAACTCTTGATCATATGTCGACCATTTCTTTCTTGGGGCGCTAAGTTTTTCACTAAAAAAGGCGATTGGTTTCATCTCCTGAGATAGAACAGCTCAAATGCCTACTCCTGAAGCATCACAATCGACTTCGAACATCTTCTCAAAGTCGGGAAGTGCAAGAACTGGTGCATTTGTCAATTTTTCCTTTAAAACTGCAAAGTTTTGTTCTGCTTGATCTGTCCAAGCGAATTGTTTCTGCTTTAAACAATCCGTGAGAGGTGCGGCCATTCTCGGATAGCTTTCACCTTTTCCTGATCAACCTTGATTCCATCAGAGCTTACGACAAAGCCCAAGAATATTAAGCTATCTGTCATAAAGCTACACTTTTTCAGATTAGCATACAACATGTTGGCCCGCAATGCTTCAAAAACCTCCTTCAAATGCTGCAAATGTTCTCCCTCACTATGGCTATAGATAAGGATAACGTCAAAATAGACAACAACGAACTTTCCAATGAAAGGCTTAAGTACCTGATTCATTAGCCTCATGAAGGTACTCGGGGCATTGGATAAACCAAATGGCATAACTAGCCATTCGTATAGTCCTTCGTGTGTTTTGAATGTCGTCTTCCATTCATCTCCAGGACGAACACGAATCTGATGATACCCACTTCGTAGATCAATCTTAGAAAATATTTTTGACCCTCCCAGTCTATCCAGCATGTCATCCAGTCGAGGAATGGGAAACCGATATCGTACCGTGATTTTGTTAATAGCTCGGCTATCAACGCACATCCTCTAGCTTCCATCTTTCTTCGGTGTTAGGAGTGCAGGTACAGCTACGGGACTCATGCTTTCACGAACCAAGCCCTTCTTAAGAAAATCTTCTACTTGTCCTTGCAGAATCTCATATTCTTTGGGACTCATGCGGTAGTGTGGCAAGTTAGGCAAGCTTGCTCCTGGGACAAGATCAATATGGTGCTGAATATCTCTCAATGGTGGAAGTCCAGCAGGTAGTTCGTCGGGAACGATATCGCTAAACTCTGCTAGTAGAGGCTGAACTGGTTTTGACACGCTTTGCGAGGTAGTTGTCTCTTTCGGTACTAAAAGGAGATTGGTCTTGGCCTTCGAACATGTCAGACTGTCTGGCTGCCTCATTGGGGCGAGAATAATCTTCACACGGTCCTTGTGGAATGTGTAGGTATTGCTCTTACCATCATGCATCATCTTCAAGTCGAACTGCCACGGTCGACCAAGTAGCATATGACATGCATCCATATCGACAACATCGCACAATACCTCATCTTGGTACTTGCCGATAGAGAAAGGTATGCGACACTGCTCCGTTACTCTTGTTTCACTAACATCTTTGATCCACCCAATACGGAACGGAGATGGATGAGGCTGAGTTGGCAGCTGCAGTTTGCCCACCATAGTTTTGGAAACAATGTTTTCGCTACTGCCACTGTCAATGATAAGATCACATACATGTTGATTAACAGTGCACCGGGTTTTGAAGATGTTGTGTCGCTGGATGTCCTCATCTTTTTTTGGGGTATACATTAGTCGCCTTATTACTAAGGATACACCCTCATCTTCATAAGTGATTTCTTCTGGTTCCGCTTCCTCCTCGGACTCGTCCTCTGGATAATCTTTGCCTCCTTCAACGTCATCATCATGTGTGGCTAAATTGACTGATTTGTTCTGGCGACATTGATTAGAATAATGCCCTGTTTGCCCGCAACGGTAACATTTGTGGCCTCTTGGAACGGCATAAGGGTTGTTGGAATTGGGCTTGTTTGCTGCATCCCTTTGCGGTAGTGCTATAGGCTGTTTTTGAGGCTGGTTTGGCTTAGGTGCCTCATCTTGTGGTCTCACCATTGCCTTCCCTTTGCTTAGGTCAGGTCTTTGAGGTGCTGAAGATTGGGACGACACTGGATTCGATACTGGATTGCATAATCCCCTTTTACCAAGCTGTGTTTCAATCTTCAAGGCAAGTTGAATGGCACTGGAAAGTGTGATGTGTGACTGTTTGAAGACTTCGTCTTGTATGTTGGCACGAAGTCCATCGACAAATCTGGAGATTTTCTGGCTTTCAGATTCTCGAATGTCCACACGAGCAGCAAGCTTGTGAAATTCAGTAACATACTCCGACACAGTCCGGTATGCTTGCCGACAATGCTGATAGCGACTAAAGAGTGTTTGCTCGTAATCTGGAGGTAGAAAGTGTTCATTCATCAATTGCTTCATACGCCTCCAAGTTCAGACTTTTTTTTTTCCTTGTCGGATGCGTGTGGTTTGTAGTTGGTCCCACCAAGCTAACGTGCCTCCTTTAAGTCGATAGGCTACCAACTTGACCTTCATGTATTCTTCAGTCTCCCAATAGTCAAAGAATTTCTCCACTTCAGCTAGCCAATCAAGAAATTCTTCAATTACAAGCAAGCCATCGAAATATGGAATTTCGATCTTCATACGATAGTTGTCCTGTCGTCTTCCTTGGTCGGGCCCAGGAGTAGTTGGTACCTCATCATCACTACTCGTATCCTATTCTGGATCAAACTCATTTCTGGGCCTGAAATTGTCACGGTGATTATTGGGTTCTCTCCATCGATTGGGTGTGTCTCGTCTCTGCTGTCGAGGATTGTTGTTTTGTCCGCCAATGAGTTGAGTCAAATTCTCGATCATTGCCTCTAAATTTTGTAACCTTCTTTCAACTGCGTCCACGGATTCCTTTGTTGTAAATCTCTCTACTTGATTTTGCTGGCTGGACTCCATGTCAGATTTTTTTTTTTTTTTTTTTTTTTTTATACAAATACAAAGTACAATTACAATTTTTTTTTTTTTTTTTTTTGGCGCTGTTCCCTCGCACTAACGTTTACTTTCAAAACAAAAAAAAAGGCAAAAAAAACACTTCCTCTTTTCTTTTCTCTCTCCCTTTCTCACCCACTTTTTTTTTTTTTTTTTTTTTTTTTCTCTTTCTCTTCCCTAGGGGTGGGCACGGGACGGGATGGGACGAGATATACCCATCCCTATCCCATCCCGTTCATACGGGATCGGGACGGGACGGGATGGGAAAAACCTCATCCCGACCTCGTCCCATCCCAAACGGGATCGGGACGGGACGGGATCAGCGGCATCCAAAAAATTTGAAGCAACATCCAAAAAATTTGAAGCAATATATACCTGTAATTCTGTAAATAATTTGAAGCAACATCCAAGAAGTGATAAACTGTAAATAATGAGCTTCTACACTCAGTACAAACAAAATTTGAAGCAATATCATAGAAACATAAATATTTAACAGGTAGAATGCCGGTTTCTACAGGAAGCTTACAATCCATGCAAACTCTAGACTTGAGTTTCAATGGATTGGGTTTCAACATACCAGAGTCATTAGGCAATCTAAGCTCATTAGAAAGGCTAAGGCTTAAAAAAAAACAGGTTAACAGGTGAGATACCAAATGAGCTTTTGAAGTTGAAAAAACTGAGAGAGTTGAATCTGTCAGATAATCTTTTGATAGGAAAAATACCAGGTCGTAAGCCTTTCAGTGATTTTCCGAAGAGTTCATATTACGGCAATAGAGGTTTGTGTGGGCAACCCCTCTCACCATGTAAGGTGTAAAGTTTTGAGCTTTGAATTAAATTTTTTAGTCTATAATTCCCAATTAATTTTTATTTTTTTTCATATTATTTTGCTTTTTGAATTGAAAACTTGGACAAGTATGTACACATTGTACAGATGATATTTGTAGTTGAAATCATTGGATTAGGTGAATATGTTGGCTAATCAATCTTTTTAGATGGGGCCATGAATTTGTGCTGGATTATCATATTACTTGTTTGAAAAGTTGAGGTTGTAAGGTGATCAACTTTACTGAACTTAATGATGCATGGCTTGGGCCCTTCTCTCAGTATGCAACAATCCAGATTCCAGGCAATACCCTTGCATCCTCACTTAATCGATCGTGTCACTTTTATTGATCCAAAAGCGAGCAACGATAATCGTATTTTATTTATTTATTTATTATCATGTTTCTATATATTGTGAGGAACATCACAGAAGAATTGTTTTTCGAAATGGCATTTCCTTTAGCAATTACTGGAAAGTTAGGCAGTGTAGTCATTCATTTGATTGCTTCTAAATGATTGGATTGAGTAATTTTTACTTGAGCAAATACTGGAAAGGGCTTTTTTTTGCTTTTAGTGTTTAAATTAAATATGTTATATACATTAGTATATTTGTATGGGCATCCACAATTTTAAAATAAATAATTAAATAAAAATGTTAATAATTAATATTAATAAATTAGTTCGGGACGGGACGGGATTGGCGGGATTGAAAATCTCCATCCCATCCCATCCCATTCTAGATCGGGACGGGACGGGATCGGGATGAAATTATTCAATCCCATTAAGACCCGGAAAAATCGGGACGGGACGGGACGGGAACGGGATCGCGGGATGGGATGCCCACCCCTACTCTTCCCCCTTCATTGACTTTTTTTTTTTTTTAAACCTACTCAACAAATGCAAATGCCAACCACCACATACCCCTTTTAATGACTCGTCCTACCTACCTACCCCTTCATTGACTTTTTCAGTTCTACCTACCTACCCCTTTGCCTCACGTCACTCAAAAAAAATGCCAAAACCCCTCTTTCTTCTCCTTCTAGGAGATTCTTCTTCTCCTCTACAGATCTTCTCCTCTTCTCCTCCACTCTACAACTCTTCTCCTCTCCTCTACAGTCTCTTCTCCTCCTTTTTTTATTTTTTGGATCTGAGTGGCCCTGCGCGGTAGCGATGGAGCCTGTGGTGGTGGCGAGGGAGCCTTTGGTGGTGTCGAAGGTGGCGAGGGAGCCTGTGGTGCCTTTGATGGTGGCGAGTTTGCTTGGGTGGCAGATCTGGAGGTGGGTTTTTTTTTTTTTTTTTTTTTTTGTTTGTTTGTACCGAAGCTTTGGGTTTACTGGGATTTTCTGGTGACGGGATTTTGGTAACGGGAATTTTTTTTTTTGTTTGGTAACGGGATTTTTCTGGTGAGTTTGTTTGGGATCTGGTGAGTTTGTAACGGTATTTTTTTTTTTTTTTTTTCCTTCTTCTTCTGTACTGAAACTTTGGGTTTGGGATTTTGGGTTTCCTGGTCGGTGGTGATGAGGATGGGTGTTGGGTATGGCGGTGTGTGGTATCGATCTAGGCTCTGTTTTTTTTTTTTTTTTGGTTGGGGTTCAGGGCTACTGGATGGCGGTGGTGGCGGATTTTGGGTCGTCGGTGGTTGTGTTGAAGGTGATCGGGAAAACTTCGCCTGGATCAGAGGATGGGTGTTGGGTATGGCGGTGTGTGGTATCGATCTAGGCTCTGTTTTTTTTTTTTTTTTTTTTGGTTGGGGTTCAGGGCTACTGGATGGCGGTGGTGGCGGATTTTGGGTCGTCGGTGGTTGTGTTGAAGGTGATCGGGAAAACTTCGCCTGGATCAGAGGAAGGCCCTGATACCAATTGACGCAGCAGATTGCTGGGTGCGCCCTAACTTGCGATCTCACAAAGAGAAGAAAGGTAATTTCTCACACAGAGAAGTAGATATTTAGGTTTTTGATTTGAAAACTTGATGCCTACAGATCTATACTGAGATGGTATTTATACATAAATTTTTGCAGAAATACAAGGAAAAAAATATACATGAATCGTTGAGAATGATAAACAATGCAATTGGTCCACAAGATCTCAAAGTCGAAGGTAGTATAATGATGATGAAGTTGAGTTACCATGGGCTGTTATTGAGAAATTGCCCACATATCACAGGCCCAAAGGATCAATCTTGGTAATGGAGGCGGTGAAGGGAAGAGGGTGATTGATGTAACTACCAATCAAACATTCGTTACCAGCCTAGCTATCAAACTAAATTAACCGAACAATCAACATTATTGGCATGCACAGTGCACACTATCCATCAATAAAACCTCCCCTGATCTCTCTCAAAGGAAGCAAACTTTGAAGATGAATTGCAAAAACAATTGTTCTGGGGATTGTTTAGTTAAATTTTTTTTTTTAAAGTAAAACTGGATGGGTGGTTTCAGAATAATTTGGAAGAGGGAGAGACATGAATAAGTAGCAACTTGGTTTTGTTTCCAAAAAAAAATTAGTCCAACCAAAATTAAATGAATGATTTGTACAGTCATCCAATTAAAAATAATTTCACATGTTAGATTTGTTAGTTTAAATAAAATTTTCTAACAACACTTTTGGTTGATTTGTTAATTAAAATAAAAAAAATTGATTTGTATTTTCTAAACTCATTGGAAAGGTAAAAAGAGTTTAAAAAAAAATGAAGATATTTACACATTGATCAATTCAAATATTGTGAGAATTAGTAATGGTATTAAGAATTCGATGCAACACTTATGCTAAATGAGGCGATATACTCAACACATACTAGAAACCAATCGTGCACTGCCTTTTAAATGGGTTAGGGTGAGAATCTTAGGCGATTTCTGAACATGTTAATCAGTAAAAAGTTTCATGATTATTAACCAACTTATAGTTGCAAAGCTGATTCGTGATTTCGATTGTATGTTAGCATAATTAGATTACTAAATTGTTGATCCATTAGTAATGTTTATACACAAGGTTCTCCCCTGTCCATTCACAAAATGAAGGATTAGTCCACATTGCTGTGTTGTTTAATTTAAAAACTAAGCCCAAGTGGGAGCTCAAAAACAATCAATGAAGGATTAATAAACTTTGCTTAGTTTTCAATTAAAAAACTAAGCATACCAATGTGGGAGCTCAGCTTGCATTATAAGAATTTCCCTGGTGGCTAGCTCGGATTTATGTTAGGCTATAATCTGATCGAATTTTCAGTTGGATCTAACAAAAATTTATATATTCATGACCGGAATCGGGGAGAATAGGCATTTCATTATGCAGAAGAGAGATTTCAAGAAATGACAGATCTATTGACTCTATCAATAACCGAATAGGATCTAGTGTATCATAAGGGATTTGCCTTTTATATTGATTTCCGCAAATTGGATTCATCTTGAAAAGTTATTCTAATTTATTCTTTGATAAATCAATCATATAATATCTATTTTTCAAAAGAACGGCCCATATTTTAGTTACATCTTCTATTTTACCAATTTTCACAACCTCGTTTATTAAATATTAATTAGTTGAAACTTAAGTGGAAGCGAAATATGTATCTTATAGTTGACATAAGATTTGATTCTGCATTATGTATATGGGTATCTTTGAATTTCAATTACAACATACACAAACAATCTAGAAAAAGATAAAAGGGGAGAAATATAGTCATCCAGAATATATTGATATGAAACTCAGTAACTTTTTTTTATCACATTTTCATTGAATATTACAATATTATACCCACATCGAATCTGTGACGATTTTGAGAATCAAAACTAAATTAAATTGAGAATACAAGTCCCATTTTTGGTTACATATACTGAAGTCAAAAACTTGAACCAACATGTTGCTCCCTATTGGAATTTCAGTGGTTCTACTTGATCCAAGTTGAGAAAAAGATGCATTATTCCAAAATTGTTTAAAACGGTTCGGTTCCGATCCGTTTCGAACCGAATACATATACCCAACCCTAAATTAGTAAATTCCCTAATTACTTTAGTTTCTATTTTCTAACCCTAAGTCCTCAGTCTCACTCCTCACGGTGAAAACAAAGAGGCGAAGAGCTGTTCAGCCTGTTTGAGTCTTTGACAAACAAAAGAAGAGGCGAAGAGGCGAAGAGCAGCCGCAGAGCAGGCAGCGACTTGCAACTCTCGAGCAACCACGACCACGAAGAGGTGAAGAGGTGATTTGATCTCATTGATTTCTCACCTCTCCTCCTTTTTCATTTCGATTTATCTCATTCCTCTACAACGAAGAGGCGAAGAGCAGGAAGCAGCCGCAGCACAGGCTGCACAGCAGCGACTCGCGAGCACAATCTGGAGAAGTTCCTGTCGTTCCTGATGCAATCTTCAAACACATGGTAAAATTTCTAACTCTAGTCCCTAGTTTCTCTCATTTCTAACCCTAGTTTCTCAAAAACATGGTAAAATAAAATTTCCTTCCACTGATTTCATCCTCTCTCAATCTTCAATCGAACATCTCCTAAAACTGATTTTCTGTAGACATAAAAAATTTCGACAAATAACTTGAGTTTACCATCTCTCTGTTTCTGTTTTGATAAATTTCCTAAAACTGTTTCGATAAATAAATTTCGACAAACAGAGACAAATAACTCTGTCTTTGTTTTTCTTCTTTGCATGATTCTAATTGTTGTTTGTTTTACTATCTCATTAATTTCCATTTGCTTCCACAGGTGAGCATGTTTTTCTGGATTGTTCAACACCATCTCTCCTTTCAAGTTTCAAATCAGATTGTTTCCTGACTTTCCTCTGGTGGCACAAAAAAGTGTGAGTAAATTATTATTTTCCCTTACTATCCTGTTTTCTTGTTAAATTGATGAAGTATGGGAATGCTGATTTATGGAGTTGGGTTTATAGCCCTGGTTCCTTCTCAACCTTATAGTGATGATAAAAGAAATATTTACTTCCTTGTGTCCTTAAGTGTAGCAGCGGTAGTTCCATTTCTATTTTGGACCATAGAGTGTTATAAGATACATTCCTCACATTTGCAAATTCCATGTGGGCATAACATATTTCAAGTGTGTTATAGGGCTTTATGTTTTGAATCTTATTTTGAACAATGTAATCTGATTTGTATGCTGAATCTGATGTGTATGCTGAATAATGTATTTTGAATCTGATTTTGAACATTGCAAGCAGAAATTTCAGTGTGTGTTTGTGGAATGAGGGTGGTTGTTTGTGAAAATTTTAGATGTATATGATTGCAGACAGAAATTTCAGTGTTTGTTTCATTCTATGATTGTCAAATTCCAAGTATGTCATGGCATGAGGCCCTCATTTTACTTGCAGTCTGTTGGTTCAGGGTGGCTGTTTTAGATGATGATGGTGGCTGTTTGTGGAACATGTCAATTTATTTCTTGTGTTCTGTGTATTTATTTCTTTTGTTAGTGTCAATTTGGTGTTTTATCGTGGGCATATTATGGAAAATGTTTCTCAAAATTGTGCAGTGTTGGGGCATGTTGATTTTGGCTACCAAATGTTCTGACTTTCTGTGATTACCATTACAATGATCAAATCATTTACCAAATGCTGTGAACTGTTGCAGAATGGCGCCATGTGTTCAATACCCAATTGCTCACCGCATTTCCATTTGGCATGGACATGAGTTGAAAAATAATAATAACAAAAGTCACGCAGGAGTTTGAAACTGCTAACTCGCCATTTGGCTCTACATATTTGTATGAGCTGCTCGACCCCCACTAAGCCAAAGCCAAAGTCTGAAGTCTGGTCCTTTGAGTCAGTTTACTGGGTTAGAGTAACCAAGAAAGAAGAATGAAGAGAAAGTTAGGAAGAACAGGGCAGAGACAAGTAATAACCAAAAGAGCAAAGCTAAATGTCGAGGAAACCAGCGAGGGAAGTGAGGTGGAGGGAGGGGAGCCCTTCACTTTCCTCGGGATGCGCATGTAGAATTTTTTTGCACGCATCTCAAGGGGAGTGAATGGCTCCCCTCCCTCCACCTCACTCCCCTCGCTGGTTTCCTCGACATTTAGAATTCCTGTAACCAAAAATGATTTTTAAAAGGTGAGTACATTGTATGCTATATCTCCAATCTGTTATTCCAAATTATACCTTTCGTTCTGGGTAGCCAGTATTGTTGTAACATCAAAACATGTTTATTGAGGGCTGGGCATTTGCGCTCATAAAGGATATTATTGTACATGTTAATGTTCTGCAAAAACTATTTGCAAATATTTTGATTTTACTTGCTTTCATGCATTTGGGTGAAGGTAGTTCTTTTGATATTACTTCTTGCTGTGCAAGACATTTATTTTGCTGACATTGTGTTAACATTTATTCGGGTGAAGGAACTGTTTGGAACCGTAGGAACCGAATCGTTTACAACGGTTCGAGTTAGGTTCGGTTCCAACGTTCAAAATAGAGGAACCGAACCGAATCGAAACCGATAATATTTTAAATGGTTCGAGTTAGGTTCCTCAAAATTTGGAACCGAACCGAACCGAACCGTGTCCACCCCTAAGTGGCATCAATTATACAAACAAATCAAACTCATACCATGAATAACCTTCATCTACTGATATTTCATTAATGTTCACGTACCAATGAGCTCTAATGTTGTATACTGATCTGTACTTTATTCTGCAGAAAGAGATTGCCTAGCTTACCTATGAATGTGAACACCACATTGGGACACAATTTAGTGGGATGGATCATGTTTGCTGTCTTTAATTGCATAATCATACTCATATGCGTCTAATGTTGAAGTAGAAAAGTAATCTATGCTAGTAAGTTCAGTGTCACTAGAAAAAAGTTTCTTATTTTGTGAGGAAAATTGTATTATTTTGCGGGCAATCTTTGTGATGGCCAAATCTGGGTTTGCAGAGCTGATTGATTTTAATCCCATCCGTGCAACAGATGTGCAACTTTCAGCCAATGGAACTTTTGCAATTGCTCATTCCTTAGCAGAATCTCAAAAGGCTTTATATGGGCATCTAAATATTGCAATCTTAAAATAAATAAATAATTAAAAATATTAATAATAAATATGAAAAATTAGCTCGGGATGGGACGGGATTGAAAATCTTCATCCCATCCCATCTCATTCTAGATTGGGACGGGACGGAATCGAGATGAAATTATTCAATCCCATTAAGACCCAAAAAAATCGAAACGAGACGGAATCGGGATCGCGGAATGAGATGCCCACCCCTATGATAAACAATGCAATTGGTTCACAAGATCTCAAAGTCGAAGGTAGTATAATGATGATGAAGTTGAATTGCCATGGGCTGTTATTGAGAAATTGCCCACATATCACAGGCTCAAAGGATCAATCTTGGTAATGGAGGCGGTGAAGGGAAGAGGTTGATTGATGTAACTACCAATCAAATATTCGTTACCTGCCTAGCTATCAAACTAACTTAACCTAACAATCAACATTATTGGCATGCACAGTGCACACTATCCATCTATAAAGAGCTTTGCTACAGAGCGAGGGAGGGAGCGAGGGAAAGGGGCGAGGGATGGGTGTAACCACCCATCCTCCTCGGGATTAGCGCATTGCATTGGAGATGCGCGCAGACGCTCATCCTGAGGAGGATGGGTGGTTACACCCATCCCTCGCTCCCTTTCCCTCGACCCCTCCCTCGACCCCTAGAATTTTCCATCTATAAATTAAAACCTCCCCTGATCTCTCTCAAAGGAAGTGAACTTTGAAGATGAATTGCAAAAACAATTGTTATGGGGATTGTTTAGTTAAATTTTTTTTTTAAAGTAAAACTGGATGGGTGGTTTCAGAATAATTTGGAAGAGGGAGCGTTGTTTCACAATTAAAAAAAATTTCACATGTTAGATTTGTTAGTTTAAATAAAATTTTCTAACAACACTTTTGGTTGATTTGTTAATTAAAATAAAAATTTCTAAATAAAAAAAAATTGATTTGTATTTTCTAAACTCATTGGAAAGGTAAAAAGAGTTTAAAAAAAAAAAAAAAAACAAAGATATTTCCACATTGATCAATTCAAATATTGTGAGAATTAGTAATGGTATTAAGAATTTGATGCAACACTTATGCTAAATGTAGCGATATACTCAACACATACCAGTTTCTAGCATAAAGGAACAATCGTGCACTGCCTTTTAAATGGGTTAGGGTGAGAATCTTATGCGATCAAGTTCTCTTTTTGGGCAAAACTATTTCAAATTTGTAAATTCAAGTGTCATCAGAGGAAGAGGCAATTGCGTTTATTTACACACAATGTCACCTGTTATTATTATGCTGGGGAATTTACACATTCACACCTAGTCCATGGTGATGATTAACTGTAACATGTAACAAATTAGTTACTTCATGTTATTCTTAATAAGTTTCAGATGTTGAATTCAGTATTCAGCTCTTCCTAGTTCTATTGCTGAACATGTTAATCAGTAAAAAGTTTCATGATTATTAACCAACTTATAGTTGCAAAGCTGATTCGTGATTTCGATTGTATGTTAGCATAATTAGATTACTAAATTGTTGATCCATTAGTAATGTTTATACACAAGGTTCTCCCCTGTCCATTCACAAAATGAAGGATTAGTCCACATTGCTGTGTTGTTTAATTTAAAAACTAAGCCCAAGTGGGAGCTCAAAAACAATCAATGAAGGATTAATAAACTTTGCTTAGTTTTCAATTAAAAAACTAAGCATACCAATGTGGGAGCTCAGCTTGCATTATAAGAATTTCCCTGGTGGCTAGCTCGGATTTATGTTAGGCTATAATCTGATCGAATTTTCAGTTGGATCTAACAAAAATTTATATATTCATGACCGGAATCGGGGAGAATAGGCATTTCATTATGCAGAAGAGAGATTTCAAGAAATGACAGATCTATTGACTCTATCAATAACCGAATAGGATCTAGTGTATCATAAGGGATTTGCCTTTTATATTGATTTCCGCGAATTGGATTCATCTTGAAAAGTTATTCTAATTTATTCTTCGATAAATCAATCATATAATATCTATTTTTCAAAAGAACGGCCCATATTTTAGTTACATCTTCTATTTTACCAATTTTCACAACCTCGTTTATTAAATATTAATTAGTTGAAACTTAAGTGGAAGCGAAATATGTATCTTATAGTTGACATAAGATTTGATTCTGCATTATGTATATGGGTATCTTTGAATTTCAATTACAACATGCATAAACAATCTGGAAAAAGATAAAAGGGGAGAAATATAGTCATCCAGAATATATTGATATGAAACTCAGTAACTTTTTTTTATCACATTTTCATTGAATATTACGATATTATACCCACATCGAATCTGTGACGATTTTGAGAATCAAAACTAAATTAAATTGAGAATACAAGTCCCATTTTTGGTTACATATACTGAAGTCAAAAACTTGAACCAACATGTTGCTCCCTATTGGAATTTCAGTGGTTCTACTTAATCCAAGTTGAGAAAAAGATGCATTATTCCAAAATTGATTGAATGTTTAATCATGCTTTAGATAGTGACATAATATTCGACTTTTGTTTGGAACTTTATTTTGAGAAAAAAAAAATGAACAAATTCAGATTTGTTGAATCAGATTGAAAGAAAAACAGAGAAACTAGCAAATTTTATTCTGATTGCTCTGTAGCAGCATTTCAAAAGTGAAAAACTTTCATATCTTTTACATGCATACAACATAAACTCAACAATCTCTGTAACAAGTTATTTCATACCATATATTAGTATATAATGTGTATATATTAATTGTCTTAGAACCATAATGTAGCTGGCCAGTAGGAATCTTAAGGATGATTAATCGTCTTTTGAGCTATGGTAGCCATTGGTGTGGTCTTTGTGGTGGATCACCTGACCTCCATTGGGCTTCCTTGAAATCAAGAGATGAACACCAGGATCATTGTGAGAACAAGTACTGTCGAAGACAATGGAGTTGTTAACAGCTTGAACATTACTGTTCACAAATGCTTTCATGGGCTTAGTAGAATTCCCATTGTTCTCTTTTTTCTTCGACTTTGAATCCCCACTGATGCAGCTGCCACTGCTGCTTTTGCTGTCTGATTCATACTCGTTGCTTTTCACTTTCAACGAGGTTTTGTGAGGATCATGGGGGTTCCCCTTTTTCGAAGGAAGCAATTCCATGTAGGCACCTTTGTTATCACCGGCTATGGTTATAACTCGTAGTTCATGTTCATCCTTCTTTTTCTTAGGTGATTCTTTTCCCTTTTTTTCAGTGCTAGAAGGCCTACTTTCGCCATTCTTCTTCTCTTTGATTTCTGGTGCAAGTACCCTTTGCTCGGCTACTACTACACTCTTGCTTTCGGGTTCTGGGACAAGAGGTCTGAATTGTGATGGGGGGAGTGTTAGAGGAGAAAGTGGAGGAGCTGATGATTTGGTCTTTGGGGACTGAGGTGGGGTTGAAGTAGGTTTTATGGTTCGAGGAGGAGACTTGGATTGAGTGGCTACTTGAGAAACTGATAGATTTTGGATTGGGAGTATTGGCATTGATGGGTATGAAGTTTTCGGTGTTGGAGATGGTTGCATTTTGTATTGCGCAGGAGAAGTCGGTACAGATGGAGTGAAACTCGACATTTGAGTTTGTGGTTGTGAAGATGGTAAGGTCACGGCTTTAGACTGAATTGGAGAAGTGGTCACAGATGGAGTCCTAAGCGTTGGTTGTGGTTGTGTCATTTGAGTTGGTTGAGGTTGCTGTTGGGGTTGGGGTTGGGGTTGGGGTTGTGGTTGCTCTCGTCTTTGAGGTTGTGGCGGCGGTGGTGGTGGTTGTTGAGGTTGAGTTTGTGGTTGTGGTGGTTGTGGCTGAAACTGAGGTAGGACAGTCATTGGCCTAAATGGTCGGCTGACTGGGGGACGCACAGGGGCCGGAGCAGGTCTAGGTTGGGATGGTGGCTCAACCCGGATTTGTGAAGCCAAGCGAAACATGGGCCGAAATGGTGGTGGGTTGTCCATGATGTTCTTAGAATTTCTACCAAACACCTAGTACAAACTAATTAATCAATGTGGATTGAGATATGAAGTTTCAATCTGGGTACTTATTTATACTTGTTATAGCAACTTGTAATGGAGTACAGAACTAGGAAGAAAAGAGAAAAGAGAAAAGAGAATGAAACTTGAAAATAACACTCCGTAAAAGAGCGTAAGAGAAACAATGAAAGAGGAAAAGAAAAGGATCTGATTCTGAAAGAGATGCAACAATTTGGAACCTACAGCTCACAAAAGTGAGAAACATTGGTATCCCTTGCTTTCTTCACAGCTAGGAAGGTTTGCGAAATGAACATAAAGTACTTCGACATGGTTAGAACCAAATTAAGCACTTTAAGATTTTACATTCAAAATTTCAGAATATACGCCATTCTGAACATAAAAACAATAGTTTAACACGAACATTGGTCGGTTCAGAGTCTTGAACAAACTGTGTCCGCCTACAATTTAGATGTCTTCAGTCTGACCTTGCTTGTATGCAGCGCTGATTCTGTTCTTTTGGAATACCACTAGCTACTTTACAAAAGAAGAAAAAAGGGAAAAGAGACATTAGTAATTTAGTATGGTGTGTAACTTGCTAGCTGCTTTAGTATCAAGGTAAATGGTCTATTCAGCTACAGAAATGCCACCATATTCAAGCATCGCATTTAAGAAAATCAAAATCTATTAATGGTTACATTTCTTATGGTTCCCTTGCATTGCATTGATGGATGGAGAATTGGTACCACTTGCTCATTTGTGCTCATGACCGATCTTTTGTTGGGTTTGGTATAGGGTTTCATTTTGTTGAGTCTTCTGAACCCAACAAAAATACTGGCTGTATGCTTTAGCTTAATCATGAAACCCTTCACAATGCACTTTGTATCAAACAATGGTTGTGACATAAAACTTTTTATTTTATTCTTTGTAGAAATTACAAAATAAGTTGATACTTTGTGGGGATGATATAATAGATAAACAGCTTTCTGCCGAAATTTATACAACTTTGTTTTCAGTTTCAAAGTACATCAGTGGTGAAATTGAAACAATTTATAAAATTTTGTAACTTTTGCAGCATGTTTAACCACACTAATTCTCCAAATGACTTGAATTTGGTATGATGATTAAGAAGGTGGCGATTTCATTAGGACTAGGCCGCAACCTTATCATAATTTTTTGTAAATGTAATTACTTGATTCGAAGTTTACCATTGTAATAAGAACAGAACAGAACAGAACAGAAGAGTATAAATTCTCCACTAAATATTGTCCCCTACAAAAACTATAGGGCCCTAAGCTCTATATATATTCTTTTTTTTTTCTCCTCTCTTAATATATTTAAATTTGACATGTATTTCGACATCAATTCAATCTTAGAATTTACAGAATACTTTTGGTAATTTCTTTTATTACATTACAAAATAGTATTTCCCTATTTTGATCCCATACTTGTAATTTTGGCGCCTATTTCTTTTTTTTCAATAATAACTTCTATGCAAGTCCAATAAATTGCGAAATATATCTAATTAATTCAATCAACTATATGTTGTTAATAGACTCTCCACATTCTAATTCAATGAATCCTAGAGTAGAAAATTTTCTCCTATATATCTTACTAGAAAAAAAAATAAAAATACAACAGATCATTAACAACAATGGGGTCTTGTTCATCTCTAGTTCCTCTACTGGTTTTGCTATTTATCTGCTTCCAGCTTTCCCATCAAAATCAACTTGAAAGTCAAGTTTGCTCTCAGACTTATGATACAAAACTATGTCTCACAACACTTTCTTCAGACCCGCATTCAACAAAATGGCTAGATGCCTACGGGGTTACAACCATCGCGATAAATCTTGCTATAGTCAATGCAACAGACACAGAGAGTTACATATCGTCGATTATTGGTCAAGACCCATTATTGACAGGACCACTGGAACGATGCAAATATGCTTATGGTCATGCAGTAGACTTGCTTTACAAAGGAAACGTAGCTTTTGTTCAACATGATTATGCTGGGATGAGACAAGTTGCTGCTGATGTTTTCACCATTGCATCTACTTGTGAATTTCAGCCTCTGCGCTCTGCTTTGACTGAGAGGAATGTGCTTATGATTTCTCTTATGCAAGCTCTCGACGCGCTTACAAGGATGATGATGAGTGGCTTACATTAGTTTTTCGTGAATTACAAACAATGTTAGTTTGCATGCGCATGCACAATTATTATTAGTTCTAGCTTTGTTTACTTTTGTTTTCTGTGTTAAGCGATTTTTAGATCATATCAATAGAATTTTTTGTTCATGGTGTGAAAATTTATGATGTAATTTGATGAGTTATAGGGCAATTTCACTGAACTTGTTTTGTACCACTTTTGGATATGATATGTCAACCGTTTTAAGTTTGGTTATCTTTGATTGACACCTTTAAGTTTTCTGGAAGTCAATGGAATACCAGCTCAGCAGTAGACTTGTGACGGTGAAATCATAAGTCCAGGACTCAGAATTCAAATCATGCCGATGGCATTCGGGAAAAAAAAATTTCCAGTAAAATTGTGCGACATACCAAATAACTAAACTAACTTAACAAACACAACATATTCAAAAAATGTGCGACGAACACTGGAACACGTAAAAGAAAATTTTTTTTCCACCCAAATAATTGAAAAAAATTAGTTATTACGAACGCGCACAACTTCTTTATTGAGTTTCGTGATACCGAATCAATCCCCCAACAATGCCTCCCTCACAAACTGTCAACACGATATTAAATTTATGTGTGAATTTGCTATGTGCCAGTACTAATTACCTTCAAATCAACTTTAACCAAACCATCATTACGGTATTAAATTTTAGGTTTCGCTAGTTGATCATCTGTTGCTAATGGAATACCAGCTCAGTGATATGCCTGTTGCGGATGTTAGTTAATTATCTCGTTTCATTAATCACTAAAGGCAAAACACGTCATGGCGGGTTAGGTTAATTACCTTTTTATTGACATCCGTTGATTGATAGTTCATCTTTTGTGTATAGCATTTAAAAAAAAAAAGAAAAAAAAATTGGGACATTTTTATTTATTAATCCATGCCCAAAGGCTACATGACTGACCCTATAGGGTTAATCAAACCAGGCCCGAAGGCTACAATATTGTTGCTACTTAATGTTGTAACCCCGACGTGCTCCTAATAATCGGGCAAAAACTCACAAAATCCTAATTGGTGAGTATCGAACCCGCGACCTCTCACAAAAAAAAGTGAATGTCCAACCAACTAAGCTACATGATGCAATTTACTAAAATAACTTACAGGAAAGCATGTACAACAGGGTTCAATTTACCAAAGCATATTAACCTAACAATTGTACTTCGGGCAAAATCACCATACAAAATAACTTACAGGAAAACACGTAAAACAGGGTGCAATTTACCAAATTACTAAACAAATTAACAAAAGAGCTATGCAATTAAAGACTTGGCACCAAATTATTTCTTCCATTCAAATGACCAATGAATCGTCAATGTTATTGGGCATGGTATTAGGGTTGAAAAGCCGAACCCCCAAACCAAGAACCAAATCGGCTTTTGTCGGTTTTAAAAATTTCAAATCGAAATCGAACTGAATATTTAAGAAAACCAAATCGATTTCGATTTATGTAAATCGTACATTGAACCGATCGACTAAAACCGAACCGATTGACCAAATTAAACATGTTACATTATTTTTAAATAAAATATATATTATTTATTTTATATATTCAGTCGGTTCAGTTTTTTCGGTTAAAATCATATAAAAATAAAAAACCGAACTGATCATATTGTTTTTAAATTTTCTAAAACCGAAGCCGAAACCTAAATTGAACCGACCATCTGTTAAGTTGATTTAATTCGTTTAGTCGGTTTTTGTTCAACCCTACATAGTACACTCTAACACCCATACATAGCCGATCATGGAAAAAATGGGAGCAATGCAACTCTTAATGGAGTGAGACTAGGGAATCAGGTTTTGCAACCAGGATGATGTGTGGCATCGTCATCAGAGGAGGTTTTACAACTTCGAGATACACATAAACTTTTTGGGGATTTCATCATTCTTTTAAAATCACGCCACGTCACCCTGATTGCAAAACCTAATTTCCTAATATTTAGTGGATGCCAAATACACACATTGGAGGGAGGTGCTGGAGAATTACTGATTCAATACCACCAAAACTTGACAAAACCTAGTTCCATATAATCCTGCTGTATAAAGATTTGCATTTGTGTTGAATAGGAATTGTTTCCTTGCTTTTGATTGATTTCTATATGTTACTTCAAATTAGAAAATAATATTTCCTTGAAAGGAAGATATCCAACATACACAAATATAAATAAAATCAATATAATAACTTGAAAATATCTAGGAAATCTCAAATTCCTTAATAAATACATGCCTTTTCAAATATTAAAATGGCTATATATATGAAGAGGGCTATTTTTATTTATTTCTACTGTGAAAAAAAGAGATAGGAAAAATGGTGAATTTTCTTGTTCATGCAAGTTCCCTACTAGTTACCCTATTGCTCCTATTCCACCCTTCTTGTGGAATTAACCAAGACTTGGTACATGAAATTTGCTCTCAAACTTCATTCCCTGATCAATGTTTTAACAGTTTACAAGATGATCCTAGAACTGCAACAGCAGACCTCTATGGTTTCGGAACCATTACGATTAATCTAGCATACATTGATATCATTGGCACTATACCTTACATTAATTCATTGCTCAAAAATGCAGAACCTTTATTAGTGGATTCATTGAAAGGATGTCTGCAAGCATACACCGTCGCAAAAGGAGATCTTAGCCGAGCATCCAAAGCATTGGATCATCATGAGTATGATATATTGGATATTGTGTCTTCTGGTGCTGCAGTCATGGGTCGTATTTGCGAAAAAAGCTTCAGACCATTTCCATCTCCATTGACTGATAGGAATCAGCATCTGATTTTCCTTAATGAAGTCCTCAATGTGCTCGCAAAGAAGAAGCCTTAGTTAAACCCAAGTTTATTTTCCACTTTATTTTTGTTTATTTATTTTTCATAGTGATTACATTAGTTTATTGATTATCAAAAAATAAAAGATTACATTTGTTTTATTGTTTATATATATTGTCATTTTTATGAAAATAAAATGCAAGGATTTCCAGTTTTTATCTGTAGCTACAACCAAAAAAAATGTTACAAAAAGTAGAAGAATAACATGACAATTAATGTTGTCAAACACTGAAGATCCCTACATTAACATTATGTGAATTTAAATTGCACTTTTGATCAAATATTATCATTAATCAAAATCCTTAATCAATTTATTATTTTTCAAAACGAGAGTTTCATTACATTATGTTATGAGGTTATTGTTTTTCACTTTTTCTCAATAATATTACATGTGGATTAGCTAATGGAGCAACATCTAGTTGGTAGAGTTGCGGCAGATGAAACCACAAGTTGGAAAATAATAATATCAAGTTTAATATAAATAAAAGTGATATTTAGTGAAAAAAATTCATATCAAATCTTTACAATAAATAATAATAATAATAATAATAATCTACTTTTTCTTTAAATGAAACCTTTCATATGTATCAATATATCTTTCTAATTTTATTTTTTTTCATGTTTTTTTTTCTTTCTAATTTGTTTCCGTGATTAGCACTGGATTCAAAAATATTTGGAACATAAAATAAGGAATAAAATCAAGTAAATATTTGGCAATCCATTATTTTTTGCATAGAATGTAATTGATTAATAAAATTCAAACAAATACTAATTTAATCAATTTGAAAAAATAATATACATATCATTTACTTCTATCTTATAACTCATCGTCATTTACAGTATGAATTAAGAGGCAAATCATAAGGTAAATAGTTGGATTTACGAATACTCATAATAGGGGCATATGTATGGGTGGAAACTTAAATACTATTATGTTGATGAAACATTTTTGGTAATATACATCAAAATATAATAATTATTAAAAAATATATTATATATTACAAAATAGGAAATATATTACAAAATAATAGTTTCCAATCTTTTTTGAAGGATTTTAACCCAAAAAAAAAAACAATAGATTCATATTCGCTGGAAGATTTTTTGTATAAATAATTATGATACTTCTTAATTTTTTTTTAAGGATTCTAACAAAACATATTGTTTCCTATCTGCTATAGGAATTTTTGTATAAATAATTATGATTCACATATTGCATGATTAATTGTAGGAAAAAAACCATGGCCAATTTTATTCTTCAAGCATGTTTTCTACTGCTATTAACTTCTCCAATCTTTTTCTTCCATCCTTCTCATGCAATTTCTGATCATAATCTACTTGCAGAAATATGTTCCTTGACAGTTGATTCTAATCTATGTTCATCAATTTTTGTCTCCGATCCTCGAACGCAGACATTGGATCTCTATGGACTTGCAAGTTCTGGCATCAACCTTGCATTAACCGAAGACGTCGATGCATTAAATTTAATTTCTTCATTGCTTGAGAACACTTCTCCTCCACTTCACGATGGGATTAACCAATGTGGTATAGCTTATGGAAATGCCGCATACCGCAATCTCAAAGACGCAAGCGAGAAATTATTGAAAAATGACTATTACAATGTGAAGAAACTGGCATCTGGCGTGGCTACGGTATTTGGTGTGGACTGTGGGTTGGTCCTCAATCAATATTCTTCTGATCCAATTATTTCACCATTAGTACTGAAAAATAACAGGTTGACAGTCATTGCGCAAGTTGTTGCCATCGCTGCGAAGAAGCTCAGTGTTTGATATAGAAAATAGGAATACCTATAGTTCCTATATAATTTTTGGTACACATAAGATGGTCAATTATAGATTTTTGTAGTAGCTAGAATTATGATAGCTTAATAATGTTTCCCAATTCAACAAAATCAGGAATTTATGGGGTTATGTTGGATTGATCGAAGTATACAAATTGGTTTTTTTTTTTTCAATATATACTATGAAATTTTTTTTCTTCTCCAAATAATATGTACTAACCTGCAAAACAAATGTTATGTGCTAACCCTTTCTCGTACCTTTTCCTTTACTTATATAATGAGTGAATTGATGACTGCATTCAGTTGTGTGCGTGACTTAAGCTCAGTTGATGCAATGGAGGGCATTTATTATAACGGTCTCCTCCTTCATTGAGATGAAGTGATTCCTCCATTTCCTTCGTAATGGTCCATCGTTGAGCCTTCGTAATAGCTCTCCAATATTTATGATGATTTGAGCCACGTTTATGGCCATAATCTGGTCACGATTTTATATATCATCAATTATAATAATGGCTGAGAAAATTCAATCAGAGACTGAGATTAAGTGCGATGAACAGAAGATGTATCACACCATCAAGCACAACTTTCATAACATGCCCACAATGTACCATGAGGCATGAAACTGTTGAAGGAGACGGAACAAAAGTTGGCTGTTGAAGGATTCAGCGTTGTTAGCATTACTAGTTTTATTTCTATTTTTTAAAACTAAAAATGATTAGAACGAATGACATTGTGATTGAATTGTATAGCAACTTTAGCCATAATATGTTGAGATCTCTCAAATATCATTAATGGCTGAATCTAAGATAAGCTTAAATGACTTGATGATGTTCAGAGACTACCGAAGAATTTTATGTGACATGCAAGAACATAGTTATGGGGGATGACGAGAACATGAACATGGACCTCAGCATCATCGATAGGGACCTTCTGAAAATCTTCAAAAGCTTTAAATTCTTAGTGCTATTGCTGTTAAATTGTAAACTCCATTACTCTACTTCATTTCTTTTTCAATTACTATATTTTTCTTAAAGATTGGTGCACTTTCATTTAAAATTTGCTACAAATTACTTTTTATTAAGATAATTTCTTATTCAGTTTCTCACAACATGAATAAACACCCTATTAAGTAGATTAAACACTGTTTACAGAGGTCAATGTGCATATCGATACTTTCAATTACATATTCCGAAATTTTATCAGAATGCGTAAAAGCCTCATATATCCTTATGTTGATTTAACCAAATAACATCAAACTCCAGTTGATTCAATGGAAACAAAGAAAGAACATGAAACGTACCTTAATCCATATCGATTTCTTCTTGATTGTGATGAGTCGGATCTTTCGATTGATTCAAGAGTATTACTTAGAGTCTCTGTTGAGAGGATACAGAAGACGGTGTTCTTCACGCAACGCTCAAACGAGGACCAACCACAAATTTATAACGCTCGTAAGTTATAACCATATAACTTACGGGCTGTGAATTTCCAATTCTGCCCCTCGTTGAATTAGAAATTACATCCTTAATTACACAATGTTATTTAATAATGCCTTATAGTTCAACACCCCTATTAGATGGACTACACTTTAAGATAGCAATACACATTGTATTACATATGTGTGCCCACATTATTGGATTTTTTCAACAATCTCCCACTTGGGCCACATATGTTACCTTTAAATGTGTATAACCTTATGAGCTCAAAAACTTGCTATCACAAGTAAATGTATTCCTAAACAATCTATTCCATTGACTATACTGATATAGGATTAAAGTGATTTTCGTCACATTTAGCGTAACTAAATCCATCAATAGTCACATATACCAATATAATCAAATGACATAGATCAAATATGGATGTAGAGCATGGAAATTACATGTAATGTGATCCAAACATGCTTATTTCCAACTGGTCCAACTTTAATCTTTAATGAGATCAAACATATAATAAACAAACAATTGACTGAATACTTTATTTCAGCAGAAAATACTAAATTACACCAATGTGTTCAAAAAATCCATCATAGAACAACAAAAAAAACTCCCACTAAACCATGATATCCTCATGTGATATAACACTCATATGAGCGGTGTGCTCATGAAAGACCTTGGGCGGCAATCATGGAGTTTGTCCCAATATGCTCTATGAAAATCTGTTTATTCTCTACTTTTTCCTTCACAACCAGGAACTTTATGTCAATATGATTTGACCTAGACGAGCTCCTATTGTTGTTGGTAGGGGTGGGCACGGGACGGGATGGGACGAGATATACCCATCCCTATCCCATCACGTTCATACGGGATCGGGACGGGACGGGATGGGAAAAACCTCATCCCGACCTCGTCCCATCCCAAACGGGTTCGGGACGGGACGGGACGGGACGAGATCAGCGTGCTAATCTGGACATATCAAATAGAAGCCTGGACTGCTGGACTGCTGGAAGCCTGGTGCTGGAAGCCTGCTGCTAGAAGCCTGGTGCTGGAAGCATGCTGGAAGCCTGGTGTCACGGACTAGCAATCCGTGCGGCACTAGCTATCCAATTCACTAGTAAGCCTATGAGTAATTACTTCGACGGGCACAAATATTAACTTGAGAATGCACAATATCAATCTGTAGACAATATAACAATGCACAATAGTCAGTAAAAACTCTCATTCACATTCAATAGATTACAATGGGGAGGAACGTTCGGAAGGACGTTGCTCAAGACTAGTTCGATGCTATCGATCGATGGAAATACAAGTTTGAAGTTGAAAAGCAATGCAAAGAGAATAATAAAAATGCTAGCGGTACAGTCTGGCCCGACTATGCAATGGAGGCAACACGTTCTCACAGTCAAGAGCTCAAACCTTCCCCCTATAATATAGATGCTAAGCATTTGGGCACTTTTCAAAAGGGAACATTGAGTTTTGAGACCATTAGGAAGGCCTCTGACCTTGAGTCCTGACACTCTCCCACACTCAATTCGCTGACGCCCTCGCAGCGAACTTTTCCAAGTACTCTTCCAGCTTTGAGAGGTATGGCAGCAGATGCTCGACTGGCTCCCAACTGATCTCTGAAGGAGGTTCATCCTGCCACTTGACCAAATACTCTCTATCCGGGCCTGTGTTGTTGATGAGGCGGTCAGCTAAGATTTCTTCCACTTCTCGATCTGGCTTAGTAGGATGCTTAGGCAATGCGCGGGTAGATACATTTCTTGTGGGATCAGCGGCATCTGCATGGTAGGACTTCAAGTTACTTGCATGGAAGACAGGATGGGTGAAACAGAGCCAATGTGGTAACTTGACGCGATATGAGACTTTGCCGACTTTCTCAATAATCTGTACCGGTCTCTCATACTTGCGAAACAGATTGTTGTGTGCTCTAGCTGTCCTTTTATACTTGTTGAACATATCTAGCTTCACCAATACCAAGTCCCCGACTTCAAAAGGATCAATTCGTCGTTTCTTGTCGGCCCATTTCTTCATGTGACGGGAGGCTTTCTCAAGATAGGCTCGAGCAACTTCAATGTTTTTCTGCCAGGCTTTGACAAATTCAAGAGCTCTTGGGCTGGGTCCTTGGTATCCGGTAAGTACTGTATGTGGTGTCAATGGTTGCTGACCAGTAACCAACTGAAAGGGGCTGGAGTGAGTAGCTGAGCTCTTTTGTAAGTTGAAACAGAATTGTGCAACATCAAGTAGTCCCACCCAATTTTTTTGGTTTGCACTTACAAAATGACGAAGGTATTCTTCAAGCATAGAGTTAAAGCGCTCAGTCTGTCAGTCGGATTGGGGATGTTGGCTTGTCGACATATTAAGTTTGGATCCCAAGAGCTTGAACAACTCCTTCCAGAACTTTCCTGTGAAGCGAGCATCACGGTCGCTAACAAATGTTCATTTTAGCATCACGGTCGCTAACAAATGTTCATTTGTTAAATGTTCATTTTAACAAATGTCGCTAACAAATGTTCAAATGCTGGAAGCCTGGTGCTGCTGCTACAACATTACGTGAACGCAGGCACGGTAGATAACACCAATTAATCTAATGTTCATTTTAGCAGGAGATGAACATCATCATTTATAGATCCGGCTGTTCCCTCACTGCACATGACATGCACCACTGTTCTCTGCAAGTCATCAAGGGAGCAATAATAAGATCAAACTGACAATAATTGCAATGTAATTAGGTCCACATTATTATTTGATTACAGCCAAAGCCTCAGCAACTCATCGAGCCAAGTTTTCATCAAAATAACACTCACCATCTATACTGCTATACTAGCTACAAATTCGAATATAATATACAGATTCGAGTTATTGGGAAAAATGCATTTTTGTTGCATGAATTTATTGACGACATTTTATTTTTTTCTTAGAAGGGGCCGGCTGGGAATGGGAAAATGGGCAGAGAATTAGATTATTTTGTCCCTCCCTCCCTCTCACCCCAAATCATTCAATTCCAAAACATGCTTCCTGTGAGAATTCAAGTCAACATATAAATAACAAATGCACCAGGTATTCAACTCAGCTCTCATAATTCAATTCTCTATGCCAAAAATAGAACAACACCATGCAACACATATCTCCTTTGTACACACTCATGAAAACTTAAGAAGACAAGGATGCTGGATTCTTCGAAGCTAAAGCCATCATGATATCCAGGTAGTCTTCAGGCCCAAAGCAGCTAACAATACACCATCACCGCATTTGTGTATGAAATCTGCACTTTGGTGGAAGTACTACACATATAGAGGAGGCATACACTCATCACATTCTAAGTAAGTCTGATGGGTTGGCTGGTGCTGGAAGCATGCTGCTGCTGGAAGCCTGAGCATTTTATGCAAATGTTCATAAAATAAATAAATAAGTAAATAAAAATATTAATAATTAATATTAAAAAATTAGTTCGGGACGAGACGAGATTGGCGGGATTGAAAATCTTCATCCCATCCCATCCCATTCTAGATCGGGACGGGACGGGATCAGGATGAAATTATTCAATCCCATTAAGACCCGAAAAAATCGGAACGGGATGGGACGAGATCAGGACGGGAACGAGATTGCGGGATGGGATGCCCACCCCTAGTTGTTGGCATATAAAACTGCTGACTTATTGTCACAATATAACTTTAGTGGTCTTTCTATGTCATTCAAAATGCGCAGCCCAGTGACAAAATAACGCAGCCATAATCCATGATTGTATGTCTCAAAACACGCTACATATTCTGCTTCCATGGTGGAAGAAGCTATGAGTGTCTGCTTAGCACTCCTCCAGCTAATAGATAAATGTAGCTTGATGTAGATTTCTTACTATCTTGGCATCCAGCAAAATCAGAATCAGAATACCCCATGATCTCCAACTGACTTGATCTCTTGTATGTGAGCATGTAATCCTTAGTTCTCTGCAAATATCTCATAACCCATTTAGCTACTTTTCAGTGATCCATCCCAGGGTTATCCATATATCTGCCATGTCACACCCCGATTTTTGAAGAAAACGAAAATTCCAAAATCCATGTAGGATTATCCATTTTCCCAAAACTCGGGACTTGAAATTCAATAACAACAGAAACATTTAGCAGTTCAACAACATAACACATGATTTAATTACTGAACAAAGAAAAAACTCTAACCAGGAAAGGCTGACGTTACTAGCCCCACTAGCGAAACTCCAGTAACTCTGCTCAAAAGTCTCTAAACCTAAAAGGCTAATCGACTACATTCCCAAAGGAATGTACCCAAGAAGCAAAAGCTCACTTGGGTCAGCAATATAGCTGGAGTTAGTAATCTTCATCCCAAAATCAATAATTTCACACGTGATAACATCAAACTAAGCACAAACAATAAACAACCACACCAATATGTAGTTCCTCAATGAGGCAATGTGTCATGCAAGAAAAACACAATTCAAAGAATTTAGTTCCTCAATGAGACAATCATGTCATCATCCCAACAAGTAAATATGCATTTACTTATACTTACACTGTAGAAGTTGACTATGGCAAGTCTGACCTGCAGAAATATTAGTGGACTTGCCATCCTGTATGAAAAAGATTAGAAACAATGTAAACGTAATTTATACATTTTTATTTGAATTTGGTTCATCTTTTAACGGATTGATCACTTAGACGATACCACATTCGCACCACTTCTGTGCCGAACATACATGCCCGTATGCCTCTCTCATATAAAGGAGGACTACTCCGTCATCCATGCCCAAGTGGGGACACATCACATACAGGCATGCATTACCTGATACTCCTAACTATATGAGTAACAAAAGCCACTCTTGGGCTATCAATGCGCATAAACTCACGTCACATTTTTGACGGATAAATATCAAAGCCTATCTTATAGGCATAAAAATTCACTTTATTTTTGCAAGACTAACCCGAATGTTATTTTAGTTTCTCTAGTAAGAGAGGGGAAATAATAAACAAAAAGATGTGTGGTAGTTCTAAGTGATACAATTCCAGGTGATTAAATTTTCAGGAGTCAAAGTTTACCAATATCATTTATTTTTGATATTTCAAATTTCTTTCACAATGACATTTTGTCATACAAAAGTAAAACCACCCATTCTTTTGGGGAAGCATAGCATTTGACAAATTGCCAAATCATAAACAATCTCATCAGGATATCCTCCCATTGTTTTGGGACAACCTACATTTTTCATATATAAACTTTCTGTAATAGAACGGGGATCAAAACCCATTTAATACAAGAAATAAATTTCTTTTCAGCAACGCAATTTGCATAACAATCAAATTTAAGTCATAAACATACAAATGCAAGTTCGTAAAATCACGCAAAAACCCCAAAACATTAATGAGACCAAGATTGTCACACAGGCTGGGACCTGCCTCATTTCTCCAAATGCTAGGCAAACACTTGGTACGTGGTTCCACAAAATGTGTGAACCTCTAATATCACTTACCAAGGTTATGGGTTTCTAATTAGGAAACTCCATATATGATCAAACCCAACAATCAAACAAGGATTTCAAAAGAAGCCAACAACAACATGACCAGAACCAATTCATCATAACCACTTGCAAAACTAGCTACAACTCTACAAGTTGCCCAGATAAGGGTTCATGTTCAAAGAGTCAGCATCAAATATATATAAAAGCAATTTACTTGGAAGATAACCTTTAGCTACTTAAATGATATTGAAAAAGGCAGAGTTAACATAATCTCAAACTGATAGTAACACCATCAAATGATTGATGTTTGACCCATCACCACTCCCAAACATACATACTAACATAAGTCATCCACCACCTCAATATTTCTCTCATATTCCTAAGTTTGTTTAAACCCAAACTCTTACCTCTGTCTGAACTAACTTCACAAAACAAGGGTTTAAACAATAGTTCCCATTCACTTCCCAACACTGTGCTTTGGAATGGAAACTAAAAAATTTCAGCTTTCATAAGGACATATACTAACACCTCACTTATTCCTCCAAGTTCAATCACCTCTAACCCAATTTGATAATTACGAAATTAGGACCCAAAAGATAACCATCCATTGTTCAACAATCAGCGCTACCTCAAATTACATCAACCATACATAGCACAATCTACTCTGCCAATCACTACAAAGAACATCAATCATTCCCATCCTATATGATGTCACCCCTTTCCCAAATAAGTCTAAAGACATCCACTCAAACAAAAGTAAGGAATGGAACCAAATTGGCCAAACCCACACTTCACTGATCAAATCAAGAGATGGAGTGAAATCAAGACAATTTATTTGACATTCAATCACAAACCCACACTAATACAAAAAGAAAGACAGATGCAATATTGACCAAGACACGCGTACAATTTGCAACTTCTAAACAAGCAGCAATCAATGTCTCCTTCTAGCCAAAGCCATCAAAAGCTCCAACTAAATCTAGCCTAAATTCAATTTAGGTTCTCCCAATATTGTCAGTTACAGTTTATTGATTGTTCCGTCTCTTCTAGAAAATCCACAGCCAACCAAAATATTTCTCAGCTTCTTGTCTCAGTATTTAAATCCTTAAAAGCACATTTCTGTATCGAATAGCTAATAAAGTGATAAAAGTGTATTCACTATTTTATTAAATATTTGATATGCAAATTCTAACCATATCACTTCAATTTATATTGCTTCTCATTTGAATATTTGAATTCGTAAAGATCACAAGACAAATCCTAGCATATTATGCTCACCTAGCATATTATGTAAATTTTCTTCAATTGACAAACTCAGCATATAATGTGATTTCCTTAGATAAATCAAAATAACAAACCACAAGGTTCGAAGTAACAATCTAAAGGGGAGGAGATGAAAATAAACTCACTTGACGAAATCAAAATGATTTGCGTACAGATCCACGCGATGCCACTGCTCAAAATCATTAACACCAACCGAAAATCCATCTAGCCAAGAAACACCTTTGTGGGTCTTCCCATCATGAACGTTTGGACACACAGCATCAGGCCCATCCAACCCAACCGTATCTTCCCTAAGCAATCAATGTTTTTGAGATCAATTATCTTTATTTTATCTTTGGGGGACAATTATTTTTTATGTAATCTTTATGACAGAGCAATGGGTGCTACAAGTTGATCCTAAGAGTGTACACTTTACACCGCAAAGTTCAAAATCAGTAGGCTAGAGTTTTGTTTCAAAGAAACCGAATTATCGCACAAGAGAAGGAGGTCACAATGGTCCAATTAAGTACTTCCTTGTGCTACCGCTCTGTAAGCCAGTAGATGTGAGAACGATGTGATGTTAGATGTACACTTGAGGCTTGTGTTCCTAACCAAAACTGTTGGTTACACCAATTATTTCTGTGGATCGTAGCTTACTTATGACTCAGCGTACCGGGTAAATTACCCGTGTGGCAGTGGCCTCTCGGAGTTCATTGAATGATTAAACCCATCGTCACTTTTAACTTTGGTCAAACACAAAAATTATTGGATTCACTTTGGTCTTGGTTGTCTTATGAACACCGTACCTAAAAGATGACTCTATTTAACTTGCTAATTGATTTTAATTATGTTTGGCTATTGATTGCACACAGCTGGAGTGATGAGGTGGGGATATCAAGTCCCACCAGTTTCTATTTAGAAGCTGGGTCTGCTTATTATGAATTACTAAAGTTTAGCATCCACAATTACATAATTTAAACAACCAACACACAATTGCAAACAATTACATAAAGCACCCGGTCACTAATACGTTGCGTGAGTTAAAAATACTTACAATCTGCGCATTCATCTCTGCACAAAGAGTTAGCACAATAAAAAAAATGTCCGACTTCTTTTTATCCGTTTCACTCAACACACAAGCACATGCAAATAAATTTACTGGTCTTGGTCTTAGAAGTCGGATTTCTAAATCACAAGAAATTATTGGGTAACAATTAAAATTGTTTTCCTATATTTTCTTTTGACTTAGAGAATTTAGGGTTTTTTTTAGGTGATTAAAAATGGAAAACAATAAAGTTTACAAAAATTATTACACCACACACTCGTAAAATGAGGTGAAAATAAAATTAAAACTCTCCTCAATTTTTTTTTAAATTTGCTTGATGTTTGCAGGAACGTCCAATTTCCTCGAGAAGCGTGTATTCTGCAAAATCAAACAAATAACATGAAATGAGGGTAAAAAGAACTTAACAAAATAAAAATAATATTTTTTTTCTTTTTATGTTTTTTTTTCTTCTGAATTTTGTTTTTTTTTTTAAATTAGTGAAAATAAATCTTAAATTCAATTACACTGCTACCTTCCCCGGCAACGACGCCAAAAACTTGTTGCGGGTTTAACCGACATAAATAAACAGGCTAATTTGTCCCACTTGTAATAACCGTAAGTGCACGGTGTCTAACTGGTAGACAACGGCAAGTACGGGTCGATCCCACGAGGAAAGTGGATGCAATTGAATTTTAGAATTTATCTAAACTAACTTACAGTTACAGTGTTTTTAAAACTAAACTAAAAATAAATTAAAAATAAGAAAAATAAAATAAAAGGAAAATATGGATTTTGTGGGGTTATGACTCACCGATGAGTTAGCAAATATATTTAAATCTAAATTACTGAAATTATAAACGAGAAACTTTAGGGATGAGGATTCCTTGCTTACACCGAAGATGTGATCATTAAAATCCAATTCCAATCATATCAAGTTTTTGTCAAACATGAACAATTTATCTCAAGCAAATAAACTCTTACCAAACATTAAGTGTCTTTTTAGGGCACACTTAATCAAAGTTCAAGCTCAATATTTGTTAGCGCATGCTTTGAATATTGATAAAATGTGAATCTAACTACCAAACATATCAAGTTTTAATCGAACATGAAAGGTGAAAGCAATTTATCAAATTTCTGAAATAAAATTGTAATTAACAATTAAGCATTTAAGTCAGTAAAATAAATTATACAACCCTTTTGGTTTGTCGCCGCCTCGGTGCGGTGGTACTCAGCAGATCAGCAGGGGTGCGGTGGTACTCAACAGATCAACAGGTTGCAAACAGTGCCAGGTCCAATGGGGTGGTACATCAGATTTCCAAGATGTCAATAACGTCATCACCAGCCCAGCCGGGGTGCTTTTATGCGCTACTGGGTGCCAGTAGCGCTCATATTCTTTAAACAGTGGTGGTACAGCCTCATGGTGTGGGTGCCAATATCCACATACTCATCTCTTTCATTTTGAAATCAGTTAACAACTGAAAATGGAGGGAAGAGACCGGTTGCGGATGTGCGTCTGGAGCTGACCGACGTTGGGTGGCGGCCAGTATACGAAGAGAGACCGAGAGAAGTTCCGATTGAGGAGAGAGAACTCAGAGAATGGCGGGAAGCATGGAGGTGTTTCTGTTGCAGCTGAGCTGTGGGCCTCCGGTGGCTGTGGCTTGCATCTGACACCGGAAGAGAGAGAAACTGAGAGAGAGAGAGGTGTGGAGAGACAGAGACAGAGTTAGACACAGAAAGAGAGGATGGATGGAGGTGGCTGTAACAAGTGGAGAAGAGGACTGTGAGAGAGGTTGGGTGGTGTAGGTTGCTCGTGGAAGAAGGAGAAACATGAGATGGTGGTCGGACTGTGGTGAGGTGAAGACTGATGGTGATGAGATGGGTGTGATGAAAATCACTATGTGAAGGAAGGAGGATTTGTTTTTGGCTATTGAGGCTTGATTCCCTTCTCCTCCTCCCTTTTTTCTCATTTATTTCCCTTGTATTTATAGATAACTAGAAAATTGAATATGGACAAGTTAAAGGGGAGGATTCAATGAGTGATTTAAGGCCTAAATCAAACCAGAATATTGGATAATTAAGAGAATATGCTTTGGGTTTGATTGGGCTTGGGTTGATGGATTTGGTTTTGGGTTTAAGCCAAGGGCTCAGGTTATTTTCACCTCCACTTTCTCTGAAGTCACCATCTTTGATTTGTTCATTTCATTTTTCTTCGATTTCCTCATTATTGCTCCAAATTCTACAAAAACACAAAAAATTAATAATTAATCTAAAATAAGATAAAACAAGGATTAACAAAATTATAATAAGAGGTAATAATGTTATAATTATGTGATTATCAAATACCTCAAAACCTATATTTTGCTAGTCCTCGAGCAAAACAAAGAAAAGAAAACCACAAATAAAATCCTAACTCACTTTCGCAGGAATCGTCGATTGCACTTACCTTTGAAAACGTGCAACAAGGCTTTGAACCCCTAGATTACCTCTAGGGGATGAGTTATAGTCTCGTGAGGGTTTCCAGAAAAATGTTACCCACAAACATTACTGACTCAACAAAACTTGGTCAAACAGTGTTCATTTTAAAACTTCAAGAAATGCAAGAAACCAACAGTGTCATTTTAGTGTATCAACCAATCTCCAAATAATTTAATATTCTTCAAAGATTAGAAAAAATTCACAATCATCATCAACTCAATGTGTGTGTGTGGATAGCACTATCAACATAACTTTTCATTTCAGAGTAAAACAATGACTAAATCTCCTGTAGAAAATTTGTTTTGACTTCAAACCTCTCATGTCACTCACAATAAAATACTCAGAGATTTGGTATTTCACTCAGTTTATATGTGAGGAAAAGAGTAAATAATGGAAAACAATCATCTCACAAATAGTAATATGAAGAACGGACTTTTCAAGAATGGAATGAACATGATCTCATGGACAGGAATATCAATTACTTTTGGGAATGTTGAATCAAACACCATAGGTCTTGGTTATTAAATCTCCACATCTACGAAACCAACCTTTAGTTAAGATCAACTAGGACTTTGTTGGGTTGTAACGGGGCTTGGGTAATGGTTAATAAGGAATGTCAAAGGATTCTAACAAAATTTTTTAGGAATGTATACACCCATTCAACGAACAATTAGGGCTGTCAAGAATAAACCAATGTTGCGCACCATCAATTTTTTCTTCATTCTCACATCTTTATCCTCATTGAAGAATCATTTTTTTTTCACATAGAGGATTTATGAAATATCTCATATTTTTCTCTTTAATGCCCTTTTTACACCAAGTATATTCATCTATACACATTCCCAGAAAAGTTGGGTAAAGGTTAATGGGTTAACAAATAAAAATTATTCTAAGGCTCAAAAGGCTACAAAAAGGTTAATGTTATGGGTAAGTTAAAAGGCTAGTTAATGGTCTAAAGAAAGAAAAGGAAAAAAAAATGCCTAGATCATTTCCTAAATTCGGGTCAGTATTATGACATCTCAATTGAATAAGCCGAGAAGTTCTAGTGTAATAATTCAATTTTAATGTCATTCCCAAAGCAATTGATCAGAAAAATGAGAATAATAATGAGATCATCAACAAGATAATACGGACTCAAGAAAAATCAGAGTTTATGTATAACCCTCGAAAAAATAGAAATGTTCAAAACTTTCAGGGTTAAGTCTCCACTATTATTATAAGGTTTTCTAGTATATACTTCACTCATCAACTTCAAGTTATGCTAACATGGCTCATGGTGCAAAGATAATCGAGTTGAAAAATCTTATGAACTAGATCTAACTTAAGGATCATACTAAATTTTTAGTCTTCATCAATATACCAATATGTCAAGTTGGCTTGCATTTTCTTGAGCATAAAACATTTAAAATCCATTTTCATAATTGCAAAAGACCAAGTTTTCTTGACAGAAAAACACAATTTTTTTTTTTTTAAGAATAAGAAAAGAAAACACTACGAAAAATTCACCGACTCATGAACCCTACCCCAAACCTAATCCAAACATTGTCCTCAATGTTCAACAAAATAATTTTGACAAATGAATGAAATAAGTACATGAGAGGAGGTTAGAACAGTATTACCGCGGTGAAGATTTTACCAATTCTCACAAGTAATCCACCGATGAGAGCTCAGAGACAAAAGAATTGTGGATTAGTTAATAGAGATAGAAAAAATACACACTCAACATGCACCTTTACAACAAAAGTTGGGCTGCCTCCCAGTAGCGCTTGGTTTAACATCATCAGCCCGATAAATATTCTTCCTAAAAAATGGTGTATCGAAAATTGGAGAGGAAAAACATGACAAACACTTAGTCCATGGTCGTATATCAACAACTTGAACAGTTGAGGATCAGTCCATTCAAATATAGCAATCACATGGGGCACCAAATACACTAGGATATCCCAAAAGTGACCAGTATTCATACACAACAGAGGATTCTTGCGTGCTCCAAAAAGGGAACATCCTAGGTCTGGTTCCAAATCAGAAGATTGAATAATTTTTACAATAGGATGGTGAAAACTGAAATCCTCACTACAGAACAAGGGATTGGTGAAAGTAGCCTCAGTAAATGGGAATGTGATGCAAGTAGATGAGACGATGGATATATCAGGTGGGACATGCTTATCACATGAATCACATAGAGATATTGGTCTAGACAACTCAATGACACCCATATCAGGCATTTCTACCTGATTTTCAACCAGTTTTTCATTTTTAACGATAGTAATGCATTGGACATCTTCATCATCTGGCTCAGATGTGCCACTAATTTCGAATTGACCCTTTTGATTAAAAATAGGTTGATTAGGGAATTTTTATGACTTTATCTCAGGAAGTGACTCAGCTATCTGACTCACAGTCATCTCAAGTTTCGGATAGCTTGAGAGTTTTGTTGAGAAATAACTGCCAATTCTGTAATATCCTGAAAATTTTGCTCAAGCATTTCTCCTGTTCGCTCTATAAAAAGGTTCAAAATATCCTCTAACCTTGATGTGTTGGATGGAGGAACAACTTGATGAAATTGAGACTCATTATCAGGAATGAAAGCTTGAGGAGTCTGAGGAGTGTCTAGAGGGCCTTCATGGTACTGACCATGAACCCATGAGAAGTGAGGATGATAAGCTAAACCTGGGTTGTAATAATCTAAATATGGATCATAATCAGGTCGTCGCATGTCATAAAATGAATTGACTTGCTCGAAAAAATAGGCTGGATAATCCCTTGTGTTCAATTTATTTATTTATTTTTATTTTATTTATTTATTTTTTTAAATCATTAACTCTAAAAATATACACAGACTCACACGCAATCGGCAACCAATAAATGAACAAGAAACATGCCTCCCTAAGCAATCAACATTTTTTAGATCAATTATCTTTATTTTATCTTTGGGGGACAATTATTTCTTATGTAATTTTTATGACAGAGCAATGGGTGCTACAAGTTGATCCTAAGAGTGTACACTTTACACCGCAAAGTTCAAAATCAGTAGGCTAGAGTTTTGTTTCAAAGAAACCGAATTATCGCACAAGAGAAGGAGGTCACAATGGTCCAATTAAGTACTTCCTTGTGCTACCGCTCTGTAAGCCAGTAGATGTGAGAACATTGTGACGTTAGATGTACACTTGAGGCTTGTGTTCCTAACCAAAACTGTTGGTTACACCAATTATTTCTGTGGATCGTAACTTACTTATGACTCAGCGTACCTGGTAAATTACCCTTGTGGCAATGGCCTCTCGGAGTTCATTGAATGATTAAACCCATCGTCACTTTTAGCTTTGGTCAAACACAAAAATTATTGGATTCACTTTGGTCTTGGTTGTCTTATGAGCACCGTACCTAAAAGATGACTCTATTTAACTTGCTAATTGATTTTAATTATGTTTGGCTATTGATTGCACACAGCTGGAGTGATGAGGTGGGGATATCAAGTCCCACCAGTTTCTATTTAGAAGTTGGGTCTGCTTATTATGAATTACTAAAGTTTAGCATCCACAATTACATAATTTAAACAACCAACACACAATTGCAAACAATTACATAAAGCACCCGATCGCTAATACGTTGCGTGAGTTAAAAGTACTTACAATCTGCGCATTCATTTCTGCACAAAGAGTTAGCACAATAAAAAAAATGTCCGACTTCTTTTTATCCATTTCACTCAACACACAAGCACATGCAAATAAATTTACTGGTCTTGGTCTTAGAAGTCGGATTTCTAAATCACAAGAAATTATTGGGTAACAATTAAAATTGTTTCCCTATATTTTCTTTTGACTTAGAGAATTTAGGGGTTTTTTTTTAGGTGATTAAAAATGGAAAACAATAGAGTTTACAAAAATTATTACACCACACACTCGTAAAATGAGGTGAAAATAAAATTAAAACTCTCCTCAAAAAAAAAATTTAAAATTAAAATTAAAATTAAAATTAAAATTAAATTAAATTAAATTAAATTAAATTAAAATTTGCTTGATGTTTGCAGGATCGTCCAATTTTCTCGAGAAGCGTGTTTTTTTTTTCTTTCTAAAATTAGTGAAAATAAATCTTAAATTCAATTACACTGCTACCTTCATCGCATGATCTAACTTGCCTATGGAGAAAATGTTTCATCTTGGTGAAGATGCTTAGGTTTCCCTTCCAGGCAAAGGAGGCAAGTAAAGGGACTTTCGTAAGATGAAAGAGAGATTTGTTAGGAAAGTAGATAATTTTAAGATGAATGGACCTTGGCTCAGAGGGTCTAGATAAAATATGCCAAATATTTTTAGCCATCAGAACAAAGTTCCCGACCCTGGCGGGGATTAAATTGAGACCCCCCAGGTGACGAGGGAGAGTGATGCGATCCCAAGAGCAAAGATGTCTAGATTTGCTGACATCTAAACCATTCCACCAGAAATTATGTGCAATCTTATCCAATTTGGTGGTAATTGAGGTGGGAAGAAGGAAAGTCTGCATAGAGTAGATCGGGATGGAATTAATCACAGCTTTAATCATAACAGTGCGACCATCTTGGGATAAGACTTTAGATTTCCAAGAAGATAGCTTGGAGTCGATTTTGTTGATCAGAAATTGGAAGTCGGAGGATTTTTTCTTAGACATGAGCGGGGACCCCAAATATTTCTCCCTAGGATTGAATGATTTAGAGCCCAGGACTCTATTTATCATTTTCACATGCCTTGGATGAACATTTGCATTGTAAAAGACCAAAGATTTGTTATAATTAATAGCCTGTCCCGAGGACTCGCAGTAGGAGGTGAGAATGTTTTTTACTTGATGGGCTTTAGACATAGTAGCTCGACAGAAGAGCATGAAGTCATCTGCATAAAAGAGAACTAATAGATGGGGATTGCTGCCGAATTTTAATACCCTTGATGAGCGATTGATTCTATGCAGATATCAAAAGACGAGACAAAGCCTCAGCTATGATAATGTACATGTAGGGCGACAAAGGGTCTCCAAGAGGTGTTGGGAGAGAGGGGGAACCATTGAGGAGAATTCGAAGGGAAGTAATTGATATGCATTGTTCTATGAGTTGAATCCATTCCTTAGCGAAGCCTAGGATACGAAGGAGATGGAGTAAAAAAAAATCATTCTACTCTATCGTAAGCTTTGACTATATCAATTTTGACCGTCATCTATCCTTGTTTTTTTTGCGATTGTGTTTCATCTGGAAGAAAGTTTCATGGGCTAAAGCAATGTTGTTTTTGATGACCACCCTTTAAGAAAGGCTCCTTGGTTGGGGGACACAATGTGTTCAAGAAGAGGCTTCAGACGATTGGCCAGGATCTTAGAAATGGTTTTATAGTTAACGTTGCAAAGTCCTATAGGTCGAAAATTCTCCAGGGAGGTTGGATTGGAGACTTTAGGAATGAGAGTCAAGAATGTCTCATTCAGCTTAGGATCCATCTTTCGGGTGACAAAGAAGTTGACAATGACCTCAATGACATCATTCTTGACTATATCCCAATAGTGTTGAAAGAAGAAAGAATGGAAACCATTTGGTCTTGGGGCCTTATATATGGCTACCAAAAGCAAAAATGGTGCGACTAATTTCCTCTTCGCTAGGGATGATAGTAAGAGCATAATTATCAAGATCTGAGATGATTGGTTGAAAGAGGGCATTAATAACGTCATTTGAAACGGGCTAGGAGGAAAGGAATATGGTTGAAAAGTAATCATTAAGAATTTGGCCAACCTCTTCGCGAGAAGAGTGCCCGTGATTGTTTCTATCCCGGAGCCTCAGAATAAGATTGTGTTTCCTCTTGAAAATAGAGACCAAGTGAAAAAATTTTGTGTTCTGGTTATCTTTTTTGAGCCAAGATTCCCCAGATTTGTTGCACCAGAAGAGCTCTTCCCGGCTGTAAAGATTGGCTAGATGGTCCTCCATTCTCTCAATGGAAAGAGCATTGGTAACAGTAGGCAGAACCGATTGAGCTTTGTCTAAAGCATCAAGGGTAATGGTTAAATTATGATGAATGTTCTTGAAGTCCTTTTTATTCCATTTAGCAAGGGAGTGGCTAAGTTTTTTGGTTTTTCGATGGAAGTTAACACTCGGCGCAGGATGTTGCCGATTGGCCCAAGCGGAGGTGACCAATCTTCCGCATTGAGGATCGCGGGTCCACATTTGAAAGAATCTGAAAGGTTTGGGACCAGAGTAATAAGATGAGTTCAGTTGAAGAGCAATGGCTCTGTGATCAGAAGCAAAGGTATGGATAGAGTGAACAACAGCCAAGGGAAAAGAGTCATCTAGTCAGTGGGAGCCGGAATCTTATCGAGCTTAACTTTGGTACCATTATGATCTTTCAGTTTGTTGTTCCATGTAAATTTTGAACCATTGAGAGCGAAATCTAGTAGACAATGTGTCTGAATAAATTCTCTCAGGATTTTAGTTTGTGCAGGGGTAGATTTGCGACCACCAATTTTGTCCTCGGGATGAGTAGTAACATTAAGATCACCAATTATGATAGTAGGAGTTTGTTGTTGGGCAAGCATGTTGGAGAAGTTGGACCAAAAAGTTGTCCTCGGGGCAATGTTGGGTTCACCATATACGAAAATGATAGACCAAGTAGCAGCAGTATAGTATTATGTAAAGTGCAGGAAATAAAATTTTTGCATGATTAATTAATAACAATAAAAATACCTTCTTTCAAGAATAAGGCCAGTCCTCTGGAACGTCCATGTGCTGGAATCAAGGTGCCATGTTTGAAGCCAAGTCAACGACGCAGCCGATCCATTCGAAAACAAGAAGTTTTAGTCTCAGAAAGAAAGATTATCTTTGCTTTAGATTTTTAGGAAAGAACATGTAAGTTATGAATTGCGCCGAGGGACCCTACACCCCTAGCGTTCCAAGCAAGAATCATGGCTGCTCGGCGACCCTTTATCGGCGGTTGCCTCTTCCACTTTCGGAGCAGTCTGAATATTTGATGATTGAATTGATGCAACTGGGGATTCTGTTTTTGTACCCCTAATAGAACCGGGTGCAGTGTTAGCAAGCTGAATTGTGGTGCTGTGGAGATTAATCTAAGCATTTTCAGTGGTATCCAATGGAGCTTGAGCATTCTCAGTGATATCTAGTGGAGGTTTCTTAAAGTATTGAAAGGGTGCACACAAATCAGAGCTTTGGATTCGTTTTTTTGGCATTTTGTGGAAACAACATTGAAACATCCTCTTCTCGCCGTCTCTTCCCCATTTTCAATTGTTCAACAAATCGATTCAAATCTGGCATCACCGACTTATTCTTCTTTGGTTTTTGTGGTGAGAGAGTTAACTTGGCACCAGTCTTCATAACCCATTTGCTTTTTTCCTTTTCTTTATTAATTTTCATTTGGGCCTCATTGATCTCAATCTGGGAGGGAGTGTGCTGAAGTACCGGTGGACCGACTGAGAGAGGCGAATCCGTAATCATCTTGAGAGCGGAATGGCTTGTAAAGTTCCTGCAAGAGAGTCTGCCATACATTTATCCGAGTTGAGACAAGAGGATTCACTGGTGAAAGTCTCCAAAAGAGCCAGTAGCGTTGGGGATAGGGGAGCCATCATATGTTCGTCCCGGTTCAGATCGAAACGATCCAAAGTGTCATGCTGAGCGACGGGTTGTTCTGGGTCCAGTGGGTGATTTATATCTGTAGTTGGCATACATCTCGAGGCCTTGGGATTCTGATTATGAGTCTGTGGAGCTCCGCCTTCAGCACTGTGTGGCTGAATATTAGGATCGGATCCTGTGATGACCATCGGAGAAGGAGACGGTGAGCCAATCTGATTGTGTTCCTTGTCGGCTAGAAATGGGTCAGTTTCCGAGTAAGGAAGATGCGGGTCATAGGCTTCCAGATAGCTTCTAGGTTCAGAGGGTGTGTTTGGGTTATCCAAAACTCAGATGGGCCAAAAGGGGAAGGGGAGTCGTTGCTGGTTGTCATTGCTACTAAGTGGTAGAGATGTGTATTGAAGTGAGGTAAGTGGTTGAGGGATGTTGGCGTTTGGTTCGATTAAACAAAACACAATATGTGGTTATGGGAATTAATGATTGGGATTGGTATTGAATGTAAGAAAGCAACGATGGGTCCCAATGTAAGAGAATGGGTGCTTGTTATTAATGCAGGTGGTAAATGTTGGTGGGTGGGAGGATGTGGATTTGAGCTACCGAGTTCTTGATGAGTTACAGTGTTGACAATTTGAAGAAAATTAAAAGAGTAAGTTTGGATATTTGTACACAAATTCAACTTTGTATAAAGTACCCGTTATGACCAACTTCAGTCATTTGAGTTTTTAATAAATTTTGTTCATGATTGTTAATTTTTAAAGTTTTTAAATTTTGCATATGTATCTTGGTCTTAAATTGGATGTAATTGATAAGGTGTTATGCTTAACTTTTATAAATTATTAAAATTATAATACAAAACCTAAAATCGCCTAGGCAGCGCGGCGCCCGCTTAGGCCCCTGGGTGCTAGACACCTGCTCGCCGCCCGCCCACCGCCTAGTGCTTTTTAGAACACTGGTGTTGAGTGAACCCAGGTCATTTGATTCTGAATTGGGATGTCGGTGGGGAGGTAATAAGACCATTGACTCTGGGTTAGACCGAACCAACACCGGTTCAAGAGTTGACTCAGACCTGTTTTGAATCGGACCAACTTGACCGATCTGACTCAGAGGCAAACCCCGAGTTGCTTGACCGATCTGAATCAGAGGCAGACCCCGAGTGGCATGCAAACTAGCTTGCATTCTACTGTCCGGTCGGCGAAGTCACATGTGTCGGTTCACGTTTTGTGGATCGGTCGACTGAGTATCACTAGTTGGGCTGCTGCAGTCGCTCATCAGGAGCTCCGGTCGAAACATGATTCTAGAGTCTCTATTGAAAGGTAGAGCTCAATTTAGCATCACCGATCGAAATGGAAAAAGTGGCAAAGAGTTTACATTAATGCGTATGTCAATGCTTTCAATAATGGTAAAAAATATTGTGATTCCGTAGGGTATATGAACCCTTAAGAATGAGAGGGAAACTGGTGTGAGAAAGAGGAAATGGTGGTGTGGAGTAGTCGCTGCCTTACAAGTTTACATTAATGTGCGTGTCAATGCTTTCCACGGATATATCCACCATTGATAAAGAAAGGGAAAGTGCATACTTTAGACTGAGAAATATGGAAAAGGGAAATATATGATACTATCCACCACAAGTCCATTATTAATTTATTAAATATTCATTTAACGCGGTTTGATTGTAATCCACACCACTCCTTGTATATACAAGATCAATACCGCTACAAGCATACACATATATACTTCGATCCACATGGAATAAGAGTTTATCACAAATAACCTCATGGGATGATTTTTAACTAACTTGTAAAAGATCACAATTAATACAATTTCCATCAAAATTTTTGTCACTACCACCATTCTCAATGTTGTTAATGAAGGTCGCTAAAAGAGATAAGAAAATTTATAGCTATCTAATTGTTAGTTGAATATTGTTGAGATATGATGTCTCTGTCCCATCCATCATCTCATCATCCCATCATTTTATTCATGGCCAAACCCACCATCCCATCATCTCTCCAAGCAAATTTTAAATGCCACATCAACAAAAACAGGTGCATAGTAGCATCTAGGCACAACATACAGGCACTGTAAAATTTTCCTTGTTTATATCAGTCATATCAATACATTATATTACATATTTCCAAACTTCTATCAGAAATTGGTGAAGTCTTATATATCGATAAACCATAATGAAGTGTACGACAAGTAGGGAAGCATAATCTAGTACCAATAAGAAAGTTTAAGAGAAATTAATTAGAGATTAGTTTTAAAATACTAAACAAATCAATCGGAAAAAAAAAAACTTGTAGCATGGGTTTTATCTAATTTTTTTTTAAAAGGGTATTTCATTGAATTTCCTATTGAAAATCAATGTTCTACGTGGAAAAAAGACTTGAGGATTAGGTCATAAAAACAGGTCAGATTTAGTACGGACACACATGTATTTGTATCCCGACCCGACTGGATCATAAAACCTCATATCATATCTGGAAAATTTATAAAATGGTTAACCATTTAACCATATTTGACCCAAATCGATCCGAATTCGACCAGATCATAAAACCTCATATCATACGGAGAAATTTGTAAAATGCTTAACCGTATCTTGTTGAGGTCCAGCCCATTAGGGTAGATCCAACTTTGGTAATTAATCAAACATAATTTCAAGTTTGGTTGAATAAGGAAAAAGGTTTTCAATAAGAAACAAAAACAGAGTTTTGTTTTGAATAAGGAATGAGTTGGCAGCTGGTTAATTAAATAGAAACAAAGTTCTATTTGAGGCGGTGTTGGGCGGCTGCAAACAAGTATAAATAGGTGCATAAAACAGAGTTTTATTCATAGCGTTTTTAGAGAAGCTGCTGCGTGAATAAGCAACAAAGAACATAGTATTCTCTTTGGTGTTTGGTGCGGCTGTGTGCGCGTGGAAGGTGACTTTGTGTCTGATTCTTTAGGCGTGATTTTGTGCGACAAAGTGTGAAGCGTGGCTGCGATATCGACATAGTTTTGTCGATTGATTTGGTAGAAGAAGTTGAATGAGCTTTTGGGTTAATTTGTTGTGAGGTAACCCGTGTTATTTACTCGTATAACTCAAGCTTTGGGCAAAAAACTTGAGAAGTTATTCTACTTCTTCTTATTTGATTAGTAGATTCTTTCAGATTTGCCCCGTGGTTTTTCCCTTCACATTGAAGGGGTTTCCATGTAAATCTTGGTGTCTCATTTATTATTGCTTTAGATTATTTCCTTGGTATTTTTTTATTGGTATTTGTCCCAACAAAGAGAGTTGACATGGAAAATAACAACAATACAATGATGATTAGCCTTAATGGCTCAAACTATGTTGTTTGGAAAGCCAAGATGAAAGACATATTATACTGTAAGGATTTGTACCATCCAATTGAGGGAGATGCAGCTAAACCCAAGGATATGTCAGAAGAAGAGTGGAAGAAATTAAACAGAAAGGTTATTGGTCACATCAGGCAATGGTTAGATGATTCGGTATTTCATCATGGGTCAGCAGAGACGTCTGCACATGCTCTTTGGACCAAACTCCAGAATTTATATGAAAGGAAAACTGTTGCAAACAAGGCCTTCTTGATCAGGAAGTTAGTGAACTTGAAATTCAAGGAAGGTAGTTCTATTGGTGAGCACTTGAATGAGGTGCAAAGTGTGGTGAATTAGTTGTCCAACATGAAGATAGTGTTAGATGATGAAATGCAAGCACTATTACTTCTTAGCTCATTACCAGATAGTTGGAAAACATTGGTAGTGTCGGTTAGTAATTCGGCACCGAATGGACATCTTACCATGGAGTTGGTTACCGGTAGTTTATTTAATGAAAGACTAGAAGGAAGTCTGTCGGTACTGATCATTCCCAAGCACTTGTGACTGAAAACAGGGGGAGAGAAAAATATAAGAAATATCATGGTTATGATAAGAACCATGATAAGTCAAGAGGGAGATCAAAGTCAAGAGATAGAAGTTTTAAGTGTCATTATTGTGGTAAACCAGGCCATTTCAGAAAACAATGTTATAGTTACAAAAGAGATTTGAAAGAGGGAAAATTAAAGAATGGTGATAGTAAAGAAGCTACAGCCGCTGTTACTGATGAACCCGTGGCTCTTTTGTATGGCGGAGGTGAATGTTTGCATGTTGCAAATGAAGGAAGTGAGTGGATTATTGACACTGGTGCATCTTATCATGCAACCCCAAGGAAAGACTTTCACTACTTATAGAGCATGAGATTTTGGCAGTGTGAAGATGGGAAACACTAGCAACTCTAAAATAGTGGGAATAGGTGATGTGTGTGTCCAGACTAATAGGGGTGCACGTTGACTTTGAAAGATGTGTGTCATGTTCCTGATCTTCGTCTGAACCTGATTTCTGGACTTGTTTTGGATAAACAAGGGTATATTAATTATTTTGGTAATGGTGCATGGAAGCTTACCAAAGGTTCACTTGTTGTGGCAAAGGGTAAGGCGTGTTGCACACTATACAAGACTCAGTTGAAATTGTGTAAGACTGATTTGAATGCAGCTAAAAATGGTTCTTCTACAAACATGTGGCATAGGCGACTTGCACACATGAGTGAGAAAGGTATGCAACTCTTAGAAAAGAAGAAATTAATTCCCTCTTTGAAAGGTACTTCTCTTAACCCCTGTGATTATTGTATATTTGCTAAACATCATAGAGTTGCATTTCGTAAATCATCAAAAAGAAAATATGGCTTGTTAGATTTGGTTTACACTGATGTTTGTGGTCCCATTGAAGTAGATTCTCTTGGTGGTAGTAGATATTTCTTGACATTTATTGATGATGCATCAAGAAAGGTGTGGATATATTTTCTCAGATCAAGGACCAGGTTTTTCAGCTATTCCAGCAGTTTCATGCCAAGGTTAAAAGAGAAACATGTAGAGTTTTGAAGTGTCTCCGTAGTGATAATGGTGGCGAGTATACATCAAAAAAATTTAAAGCTTAACGTCGTAAGCTTGGTTTACGGCATGAAAAAATAGTTCCTGACACTCCACAACATAATGGGGTAGCAGAAAGAATGAATCGGACTATTGTAGAAAATGTGAGATGCATGCTTTGCATGGCTAAATTGCCAAAAGAGTTCTGGTCTGAAGCTGCTAGTACAACTTGTTATCTCATCAACAAGTCTCCTTCATTTCCTTTAGATGGTGACATTCTAGAAAGAGTGTGGAGAGGGAAAGATAGTTCATACGCTCATCTGAATGTATTTGGCTGTAAAACATTTGTTCATGTACCGAAGGAGAAGAGATTAAAACTTGATGAAAAGTCATCTCCATGTATTTTCATTGGTTATGGAGATGAGCAGTTTGGCTACAGATTATGGGATCCTGAGAATAAGAAAATTATTAGAAGCAGAGATGTGGTATTTTATGAAGATCATACCATTGCATATTTTGAGAAAATTGAAAAGCCCAAGCAGATAAATAATGAGGTAGCAGATCTTACACCACTTCCTCCTCCTTTGTCGCATGTTGAAAATGAGGGAGAGATGCCAGTTGATATAGTTGGTGACCATATGCCAGAAAATGAATTGTTAATGATGATCATGTAGAAACAGATGAGAATGCAAATGAAGAGAAACCCCTTCAGCAAGAAATAGTAGAGCCTCAATTAAGAAGGTCTACCAGAGAGCGCCAACCTTCAAAGAGGTATCCCAATGATGAGTATGTTTTCCTTATAGAAGAAGGTGAACCAGAAAATTTTCAAGCAGTACTAGATCAGATAGCTGGATGAAAGCTATGCAAGAAGAGATGAGTTCCTTTCATAAGAATGATACTTATGATTTAGTTGAGATTCCGAAAGGTAGAAAACCTTTGAAGAACAAATGGGTGTACAAATTGAAAAAGGATGGTGATGGAAAGAATGTGAAGCACAAAGCTCGGTTAGTGGTAAAAGGCTTTGCGCAAAAGAAGGGGATAGATTTTGATGAGATATTCTCACCTGTGGTGAAAATGACATCCATTACAGTGGTGTTAAGTCTTGCAGCTAGCCTGGATCTTGAGATTGAGCATTTAGATGTTAAAACTGCATTTCTTCATGGGGATTTGCATGAAGAAATTTACATGGCACAACCAGAGGGTTTTGAAGTGAAATGAAAAGAACATATAGTTTGCAGATTGAAGAAAAGCCTTTATGGATTGAAACAAGCTCCGAGACAGTGGTATAAGAAGTTTGACTTCTTTATGGTAGGACATGGCTACAAGAGAACACTGCTAGACCATTGTGTTTATGTCAGATATTTTTCACCTGATAGCTTCATTATTCTCTTGATTCATGTTGATGATATGCTAATTGTTGGAAAAGATGTTGATATGATTGGCAAGTTGAAAAAAGATTTGTTTAGCTCTTTTGATATGAAAGACTTGGGGCCAGCTCAACACATCCTAGTGATGAAGATTACACGTGACAAAAAAATTAAGAAGTTGTGGTTGTCACAAGAAAAGTATGTTGAAAAAATACTTGAAAGGTTCAACATGAATGATGTTAAGGCCGTGAGTACTCCACTTGCTATTCACTTCAAGTTAAGTGCCAAGTTATCTCCTCATACTGATGAATTAAAAAAGCATATGTCAGGTATTCCATACTCCTCTGCTGTAGGGTGTTTGATGTATGATATGGTTTGTACAAGACCAGATATTGCTCAAGCAGTCAGTGTTGTGAGTATGTATTCAGAAAATCCAGGAAAAGAACATTGGGCTGCAGTTAAATGGATTATGAGATATATGAAAGGTACTTCAAAGCTTTGTTTAAGCTTTGGTAATTCAAGAGCTGTGTTACAAGGGTACACAGATGCAGATTTTGCAGGTGATTTAGACAAGAAGAGGTCGACTTCAGGTTATGTTTTCACTTTTGCAGGGGGACCTGTAGCTTGGTAGTCTAGATTGCAAAAGTGTGTTGCTTTGTCAACTATTGAAGCCGAGTATATTGCCATTAATGAAGCAGGGAAAGAAATGTTATGGTTGAAAAGATTGCTCAAGGAGCTGGGTGAATCAGAATAAGTATGTGCTGCATTGTGATAGTTAGAGTGCTATTGAATTAAGTAAGAATGCCACATACCATGGACTTACCAAGCATATTTATACAAGTTACCACTTGATACGTGATGTGCTTGAGAAAAATTGTTTCCAGGTTGCAAAGATTCATACTAGTGAAAATCCTTCCGACAGGATGACAAAAGTAGTTCCAAAAGGAAAACATGAGTTTTATAGAGAACTCATTGGAATGGCCTAATATGATTAGGCGGTGATTCTTCCCTAATGGTCAAGAGGGGGAGATTTGCTGAGGTCCAGCCCATTAGGGTGGATCTAACTTTGGTAATTAATCAAACATAATTTCAAGTTTGGTTGAATAAGGAAAAAAAGTTTTCAATAAGAAACAAAAACAATGTTTTGTTTCGAATAAGGAATGAGTTGGCAGCTGGTTAATTAAATAGAAACAAAGTTCTATTTGAGGCGGTGTTGGGCGGCTGCAAACAAGTATAAATAGGTGCATAAAACAACGTTTTATTTATAGTGTTTTCAGAGAAGCTGCTGCGTGAATAAGCAACAGAGAACATAGTATTCTCTTTGGTGTTTGGTGCGGCTGTGTGCGCGTGGAAGGTGACTTTGTGTATAATTCTTTGGGCGCGATTTTGTGCGACAAAGTGTGACGCGTGGCTGCGATATCGACTTAGTTTTGTCGATTGATTTGGTAGAATAAGTTGAAGGAGCTTTTGGGTTAATTTGCTGTGAGATAACCTGTGTTTTTTACTCGTATTACTCAAGCTTTGGGCAAAAAGCTTGAGAAGTTATTGTACTTCTTTTTATTTGATTAGTAGATTCTCTTGAATTTGCCCCGTTGGTTTTTCCTTCACATTGAAGGATTTTTCACGCAAATCTTGGTGTCTCGTTTATTATTGCTTTAGATATTTTCTTGGTATTGTTTTATTGGAATTTGTCCCAACATATCCGACCTGAATCGATCCAAATTACCTTATTCAGATCAGATATTGGATTCAGATGGATTTTATTGTAAGATCCATATTCAAGTTGGGTCAACTTTAACATATCTGTATCTGACCCATTTTCCTATGCCGATAATTAAAAAAATATAAAAATAAAAATAAAAAATAAATAAAACCATACCCACCAATCTTTTCTTCAAATTCAGTTTGGATCTCAGGTTTTATCCGTACCATTTTATGCCTTTTATGCCCCGTTGATGATAGCGAAAAAAATATGCTCCCAAATATCAGCACGTTTTTTTTTTTTGCCAAGGCAATTTGAGGCCATTATGAATCTCCATAATAATTGTACTGGATAAGTGAATGGTGGAGGTCGGAGAGTAGCTAAATATCATTATTGCAGATAAAGATGATGTGGCGCAATGTTAATCTTGTATTCAAGCAAACAGTGACTCAATGTGCCTATAAATGTCGAGACCAAATGCAGCATACTACATACCGAAATCAACCATTACTTCTTCTTGTAGTTATTCTTATTAGTTCTAATTTTCGATCTTATAGATGGCAGGAGTTCAAGTAATTGTGGTTGAGACTGAAGTAAAATGCAGTGCACAGAAGATGTATAACACCATCAAGCACAACCTTCATCACATGCCCACAATGTATCCTGAGTCATTCAAGGGGGCTGAAATTGTTGAAGGAGATGGAACCAAAAATGGTTGTGTCAGGACCTGGAACTATAACCTCCCAGGTAACATTACATAGCATGGACATTACTATTTGTGTCGCATAAACGAAGATATAAATTTTATGGATTTGAACGTCCATAACGTGTCCTAGAACAATCAAACCCCTGACTAATGATACCATCCGCTAAAAATCTTGTAATGGATTTACAAATGTGACAATACTATTTGATCTATCAAATATTGGTGATGGTTAGATCTAAGAAAACTTAAATGACTTGATTTTTCAGGGACTTCAGAAGTCTTGTATTCGAAGAGCAAGAACATAGATATGGATGATGAGAAAATGACCTTAGGTCTCAAAGTCATCGACGGAGACCTTCTGAAACAGTTCAAAAGCTTTGTGGCCAGGGTTCATGTCATTCCAAAGGGTAATAATGGGTGTGTGCTGAAATGGTCTGCAGAATACGAAAAGCTTAATGACAGCGTCGTGGATCCACACCATTATCTTGAAATGTTTGAGCAAGTTAGCAAGAAGATGGATGCTCACATTTCCAAACAATAGAATTCAGGCAATCGAGCTGTTAGCATTAAGATTATGTATCGTGATGTATAATAATGTACTCTCTGTGCTATATTTTCCAGAGGGACCTAGTGTTTGCAAATCTGCAACATCGCACATGTAATGATGATGCATATGTATTGGATAAGATGAATTTTAATCTAGTGTTACAATCGTACGTGTTACACAATTATTATCATTGATAAAAGTAAAACCAAAGTAGAGGATAACTTGAATATTTCCATCTGCAATGTTAATTATTATCAGTACAAGTAACCCCATTAATTTTTTTAGTAAACATTGATACATTCATCAGGATGAAGAGTACGTATATCAGTTTGATGTGAGCATTGTGCGCCATTGATTCAAGCTCGTGTAAGGTAAGGTCATTGCAGTTGTTTCAGCACGTCTGTAAATTTTGCCATGGTCAAAATCGTAACCAAACAGAAGGAAAATGAGATTTTCTCATGATAATTTATCTTTTCCACCCTATCAAACGCAAACTTAGATCATATATATGGAACATTTTTCCTATAATCTTTGGTGTTCTTGTAAGTGGATGCTGAGAAGTTTATTTCAATTTGCAGTTCGAAGTTCTGAGAAGTGAGAATAGCTAATATGGTGAGAAGCCATGTGCATATATGAATAATCGATCACAAAAATTATAGACGTATCATCACACAGTGACTCAATCGACATATAAAAGTCCAGACCAAACGCAACATAGGATATGCAGCAGAGAACAACCATTTCCTCTCGTTGTAGTTGTTATTTGTTCTAGTTTTGATCGGAATGGCAGGGTTTCAAATAATTGTACAAAAGTTTTGTGGCCAGGGTCTCTGTTACCATTTTCCTATGCCGATAATTTAAAAAAAAAAACCATATCCGCCAATCTTTTCTTCAAATTCAGTTTGAATCTCAGGTTTTATCCGTACCATTTTATGCCCTGTTGATGATAGCGAAAAAAATATGCTCCCAAATATCAGCACATTTTTTTTGCCAAGGCAATTTGAGGCCATTATGAATCTCCATAATAATTGTATTGGATAAGCGAATGGTGGAGGTCAGAGAAATATCATTATTGCAAATAAATATGATGTGGCGCAATGTTAATCTTGTATTCAAGCAAACAGTGATTCATTGTGCCCATAAATGTCGAGACCAAATGCAACATACTACATACCGAAAATCAACCATTACTTCTTCATGTAATTATTCTTATTAATTCTAATTTTCGATCTTATAGATGGCAGGAGTTCAAGTAATTGTAGGTGAGATTGAAGTAAAGTGCAGTGCTCAGAAGATTTATCACACCATCAAGCCCACAATGTGTCCTGGAGTCATTCAAGGGGGCTGAAATTGTTGAAGGAGATGGAAGAAAAAATGGCTGTGTCAAGACTTGGAACTATAACCTCCCCGGTAAAGATTGTGATTTTGTTTTCCAAGTTGATTTTGGTCCCCTAATTTTAAGAAATATTTTGTTGTGTAGAAAAAATATAAAAATTTCGGTTGTGATTTCAATTTTTTTTTTTTTTGAAAAGCTAGCAGGGTTTTAAGGACCCCTTAACCTTTATATTGATGAAGTAAAAGCAAATAAATAATCTCTCACAGGAGAAATGATTCACCATTACAAGCCTAAACAATGTACAAAGTCAATCTTTGTACCTTTTGTTTGTTTTCTTAGTTCTTTTGGATTTTTGGGGATAAAGGCTAAAATCATTGGTGTAGGCAATTGCAGCCGATCCTATAACCACATCATCACTAGAGGAGTCTGTCTCATGTTCTTCTTCAGAATCCTGATAATTTTCTTGTCTCAACCTATTGTCTGTGTGGTTCTTGTGCTCTTCTCCTTTTGTTCCATCATTTTATCATGTCCATTCATCATACACTGGCATTTGTCATGCTCAAAGACACAATACTCAGAACACATCAATGATTTCCAAGGATAGTCGATTGCAATTTCATCCAAATCACCTCCTTCTCTACCCACATCTAATTTAATGAAGGTTGGAAACTCCTTATCTGGCTTCACTTCCACACAACTTGCTGCATATGTGAGGCGAGCACTAGCTGAGGTGGCTTGTCAAACCTGACAGGTTTCCCAATCAAGCTAGCAATGTAGCTCAACCCCTCCTTGGACCACATGCAAGTGGGAACATTGTAAAGATGTACCCATACTGGAATTATATTGATCTCCTTCCTTAGACTCCCTAAGTCTTCCTTCCATGGCTTAGTCACTATGAGTTTGTCCCTAACTTTGAAAGGCGCTCTTCAAGTGCTTTGGCTCGATCATCTTCATTCGTGAACTTGAAAAAGAAAAATTCTCCATTCGATGTAACCTCAATATCTCCTTTTGGTTTCCACTTCCTCTCCACAACTATCTTGACTTGGCTAAATGGAGGAGGTTTCAGAACATCCCCACCAACTGGTCTGACCATATCTGTTTGGCCTTTTCTCGAATACCTGAAGTGCATAGTAACACACCTTCCTAGAACATGAGATTTGAGTAGTAGATTGGAGCCTTTAGCCCATCCCAATTCCTGCTTCCACCACCAAATAAGTGAGCTCATTTCAGATGAGATTGACTCTTGACCAAATCTTATCCATCTCCACTAAGACCATTTCTGCAGACAACCTCTTCTTCGTCCGGAATCGGATCGGTGGAGGCCATGAGGGTCTAGACAGTGGTAGTCATTGGAGATTTATGTAGAGCAGAACAAAGAGATCTGGGGAGCACAAGCTTATTAACCTTGAATGAGGAGGATGACTGACCTGAAAGAGAGATCGGGAGCGACACAAGTCTCTCCTCATGCCGACAGTGCGCGTGATTTCGAATTTAACAATACAGGTTATGCATTTTAAACTCTTAGATAATACTTAAAAGGTACAGACTATATACAAACTCTGATACCAATTTGTTGCGCCCAACAGAAACGACACAACAAATCTGTGTAAAACAGTAAATAATGGCGTACAATGAACAATGTCGTAACCATGAATAGTGTCAAATACGTATACGGCACTGTACAATACATATATACATACAAAGTCGCAGTACCGTGTTCGTGAATAGTATCAAACATGTATGTGGTACTGTCCAATCAGACAAACAAAAAATATCAAATTTACGTGGTTTGAGAAACTCGCCTGTGTCCACAATAAACGAACAATACTTATTGTTCCATATTTGATTGACTTATTGTTCCAGATTCATATCACATACAGATTACAGATTAGTTTCTCAAAATAAATCAAATACAAAATCTCAAGCATTTAAATTATATGTTCATCACATAATATACACAAAGGAGACCTTTGTTGATCCCTAAGGATCCTTGTTCCTGTTTGGGATGTGATGGTTTCTTCTACTGCAAATCACATTTATTTATAGGAGAAAAAATGCATCGACCAAAAATGTCTTCATCGTTTACTGAAAAACGTCTTTGTCGTCCACCAAAAGAATTCAAAAAGAGAGGGTGCAATCAAGTTCCTACTGAAAATTTTCTTTTTTTTGTAACCCACATACTTTTACTTCAACCAAATTGTTTTGTTTTGTTTTCTTATGCGACCAGTGACGGAGCCAGAATTTTTGTTGAATGGGGGTGGAGTGGTAAGTCATAGATAATATAATAATTAATTACTTTAACAAAAAAAATTAATTTGAATAATAGATAAACAACTATACAAAACACCAATTGCTAAACAAAACACCATCTAATCAATGTGAAAGAAAATAAATCCAACAAACTATTTTGTAGGAGCACAAAATATAAATATAGGGGGGACAATCAAATTAGTATATAAAGTTAATGGGATAAAATTAATTTCGAATGTAAAATTAGATGTGGACTAAAAATTGGGTTATTTGCGAATTGCCACCTATTATAAATAACTAATTAAAGGTTACCCCATCATTAATCACTATTGCAGTCTCCCCCCAGGACTAGCAATCAACGTGCATTGACTGTCAAAAGGTTCACATTGATTACCAAAACTAACTTCAAATAATAACCCAGAGATGAACCTCAAAATACAAACAAGTATCTTGAGAAAAAAAATTTAATGAATCAAAAGTTTCTTGTATCTCCAAAAAAATCCTATGAATAAAATATAATTTTAGACCTCAATATGTATAAATTCATTTTGAAAAAATACATTTTAAAAATTCTTCTTTTCAAAGCTGGCAAAAAAAATTGAGGTTGCTTGTGGCGAATTGACAATGATGGGGAAAAGAACTAAATCAGCAAAGAGAGAGGAAGAGAATAGGAGGCGGGGCGGTTGTCCATATTTCAGTAAACAGATAAAGGGAGCAGAAGAGAGGAAAATGCGGATCAGGATCATAGGCATTGTAGAAAACATAGAGAGAGGAAGGGGTGAGACGAGACGGAGTTTCTCAAAAATCAAGTGGGGGCAAGTGCCCCCCACTTGCCCCCTTGTAGCTTTGTCCTTGTATGCGACCCACAATTTTTTTTTACAAAAGTGGGATGTTTGTTTCTAACAAACGTGTCGGTGTCCACAATAAACGAACAATACTTATTGATTCGGATTTATATCACATACAGATTAGTTTCTCAAAAGAAACCCAAATACAAAATCCAAAACATTTAGATTATATGCTCATCACATAACATACACAAATAGGGAGACCTTTGTTGATCACTAAGGATCTTGATCCTGTTTGGGATGTGATGGTTTCTTCTACTGCAAATCAAATCTATTTAAAGGAGAAAAAAAACATCCACCAAAAATGTCTTCATCGTCCACTGAAAAACGTCTTTGTCGTCCATCGAAATAAGTCAAAAAGAAAAAGAGAGGGTGCAATCAAGTTCCTACTGAAAATTTTCTATTTTTGTAACCCACATACTTTTACTTCAACCAAATTATTTTGTTTTGTTTTCTTATGCGATCAGTAACGGAGCCAAAAGTTTTGTTGAACGGGGGTGGAGTGATAAGTCATAGATAATATAATAATTAATTACTTTAACAAAAAAAATTAATTCGAATAATACATAAAACAATTATACAAAACACCAATTGCTAAACAAAACACCATCTAATCAATGGGAAAGAAAATAAATCCAACGAGCTATTTTGTAGGAGCACAAAACATAAATATAGGGGGGACAAATCAAATTAGTATATAAAATTAAAGGGCAAAAATTAATTTCAAATGAAAAATTAGGTGTGGACAAAAAATTGGGTTATTTGCGATTTGCCACATATCATAAATAACTAAGTAGAGGTTACCCCATTATTAATCACTATTGCAGTCTCCCTCTAAGACTAGCAATCAACGTGCATTGACTGTCAAAAGATTAACGTTGATTACCAAAACTAACTTTAAACAATAACCCAGAGATGAACCTCAAAATACAAACATGTATTTTGAGAAAAAAAATTAATGCATCAAAAGTTTCATGTATCTCCAGAAAAATCCTATGAATAAAATATAAAACTAGACCTCAAGATACAAATTCATCTTGAGAAAATACATTTTAAAAAATTCTTCTTTTCAAAGCAGGCAAGAAAGATTGAGGTTGCTGGTGGCGAATTGAGAATGATGGGGAAAAGAAATAAATCAAGCAAAGAGAGAGGGAGAGGGAGAGGGAGAGGGAGAGGAAGAGGGTAGGAGGAGGGGCGGTTGTCCATATTATAGTAAACAGATAAAGGGAGCAAACGAGAGGAAAAGGCGAATCAAGATCATAGGCGTTGCAGAGAACAAAGAGAGATGAAGGGGTGAGACGAGACTGGGTCGTCAGCATCGTAGGGTTGGGCATATTAAAAATATTAAACTATTCTCAAAAATCAAGTGGGGGCAAGTGCCCCCCACTTGCCCTTTTGTAGCTCCATCCCTATATGCAACCCACAAAAAAAAATTGACAAAAGTGGGATGTCTTTTTCTAACAAACGAGTCTATGTCCACAATAAACGAACAATACTTATTGATTTGGATTTATATCACATACAGATTAGTTTCTCAAAAGAAACTCAAATACAAAATCCAAAACATGTAGATTATATGCTTATCACATAACATACACAAAGAGGGAGACCTTTGTTGATCCCTGACGATCTTGATCTTGTTTGGGATGTGATAGTTTCTTCTACTGCAAATCACATCTATTTATAGGAGAAAAAATGCATCCACCAAAAAAGTCTTCATCGTCCATTGAAAAACGTCTTTGTCGTCCACCGAAAGAAGTCAAAAAGAGAGGGTGCAATCAAGTTCCTACTGAATTTTTTTTTAACCCACATACTTTTACATCAACCAAATTGTTTTGTTTTGTTTTCTTATGCAACCAGTGACAGAGCCATAATTTTTGTTGAAACGGGGGCGGAATGATGAGTCATAGATAATATAATAATTAATTACTTTAACAAAAAAATTAATTTGAATAATACATAAACAACTATACAAAACACCAATTGCTAAACAAAACACCATCTAATCAATAGGAAATAAAACAAATCCAAGAAGCTATTTTGTAGGAGCACAAAAGATAAATATAAGGGGGACAAATCAAATTAGTATATAAAATTAATGGGCAAAAATTAATTTCAAATGTAAAATTAGATGTGGACCAAAAATTGAGTTATTTGCAATTTGCCACATATCATAAATAAAAATTAATGCATCAAAAGTTTCATGTATCTCCAGAAAAATCTTATGAAAAAAATATAAAACTATACCTCAAGATACGAATTCATCTTGAGAAAATTCATTTTAAAAAATTCTTCTTTTCAAAGCAGGCAAGAAAGATTGAGGTTGTTGGTGGCGAATTGACAATGGTGGGGAAAAGAACTAAATCAAGCAAAAAGAGAGGGAGAGGAAGAGAGTAGGAGGCGGGGCGGTTGTCCATATTGCAGTAAACAGATAAAGGGAGCAGAAGAGAGGAAAAGGCGGATCAGGATCATAGGCGTTGCAAAGAAGAAAAAGAGAATAAGGGGTGAGACGAGACGAAGTCGTTAGCATCGTAGGGGTGGGCATATTAAAAATAATTAAAAATTTCTCAAAAATCAAGTGGGGGCAGGTGCCCCCCCCTCCACACTTGGCCCTTGTAGCTCTGTCCCTGTATGTGACCCACAAAAAAAGTCCACAAAAATGGGATGTCTCTTTCTAACAAACGCGTCTATTTCCACAATAAACGAACAATACTTATTGATTCAGATTCGGGTCATGGGCTTCCAGATAGATTTTGGGTTCAGAGGGTGTGTTTGGGTTATCCGAAACTCGGATGGGCCAAAAGGGGAGGGAGAGTCGTTGCTGGTTGTCATTGCTACTAAGTGGTAGAGATGTGTATTGAAGTGAGGTAAGTGGTTGGGGGATGTTGGAGTTTGGTTCGGTTAAACAAAACACAATGTGAGGTTATGAGAATTAATGATTGGGATTGGTATTGAATGTAAGAGAGCAATGATGGGCCCCGATGTAAGAGAATGGGTGCTTGTTATTAATGCAGCTACCGAGTTCTTGATGAGTTACAGTGTTGACAATTTGAAGAAAAATAAAAGAGTAAGTTTGGATATTTGTACACAAATTCAACTTTGTATAAAGTACCCATCATGACCAACTTCAGCCATTTGAGTTTTTAATAAATTTTGTTCATGATTGTTAATTTTTCAAGTTTTTAAATTTTGCATATCTATCTTGGCCTTAAATTGGATGTAATTGATAAGGTATTTTGCTTAACTTTTATAAATTATTAAAGTTATAATACAAAACCTAAAATCTCCTAGGCGGCGCGGCGCCCGCCTAATCTCATGGGCGCTAGACACCTGCTCGCAGCCCGCCCACCGCCTAGTGCTTTTTAGAACACTGGTGTTGAGTGAACCCAGGTCATTTGACTCTGAATTGGGATGTGGATAGGGAGGTAATAAGACCATTGACTCTGGGTTAGACCGGACCAACACCGGTTCAAGAGTTTACTCTGACCTGTTTTGAATCGGACCAACTTGACCGATCTGACTCAGAGGCAAACCCCGAGTTGCTTGACCGATCTGACTCAGAGGCAGACCCCGAGTGGCATGCAAACTAGCTTGCATTCTACTGTTTGGTCGGCGAAGTCACATGTGCCGATTCATGTTTTGTGGATCAGCCGACTGAGTATCACTAGTTGGGCTGCTGCAGTCGCTCATTGATATTCACATAATTATTACATAATATATCCCTTAATCTATATATGTTAGTGTTTCGATTATTATATTTTATAGTAATTATTTCGTTTTCATGTCTTTGTAGAAATTTGAGTGTGAACGATGAAATCGTATTAAGGCGACAATTTAAGGAATGACAATTGGTCGATTCTAGCGGTGGTACAAAGTGGAAGGTCACATATCTAAACCCTTAAACCCAAAACCAAGCCCATAAACCCAAACCAAATGCCAAGCCCAAGCAAACCCAAAGAATATTCTCCCAATTATCCCATATTTAGTTTTATTTTTTTTCCTTAAATCACTCATTGAATCCTCCCCTTAACTTGTTCATATTCATTTTTTCCTAATTCTCTATAAATACAAAAATTCAATGGTTGGGAAAGGCAAGGAAGAGAAGGGAAGAAAAAAATCAGTAGAAAATCAAATCCTCTTTCCTTCAGAGAGTGATTCTCATCACCATCCCAACCAAGCAAATCTAGGTTTTCTCTCCTTCATCCCTCACCTGTGTCTTGCTTCACCTCGCCACCACCGAGCTCCGCCACCACCATCACTTCCCTGTTCCTCGCTAGCAGCCACGTTCCTCACCACCTCCCTGTCCCTCACCATCTCCACCACATTCCCTGTTAACGTCATAACCACCACCACCTCCGGACAGCACAACCTCCATCCACCACGAAACAGGGGCGTGATAACCCTGTTTCATATCAAATCTGTTCCTCCGCCACTGTTAAGATCACTCCGCCATCACCGCCACCAGAGCAAGCGCCTTCTCCGCCATTACCCAAGCACCACCACCATCCAGTGTCTCCCTCTCTTCGCCAACAGCAGCCACCACCAGCAGTCGCGTAGCAGAAACAGGGAGCATCGCCTGATTCAGTCACCCGCTCTCGACCTCTCTTCGTCTCGGCCCTCCATCCTGTCTCCCTCTCTCACGGTCACCATCGCAAGCATCATCACCCGAGCACCACCACTGCCACAGGAGCAGAAACAGGGGAGTCTGCTTCGATCTCTCTTTTTTTTTTTTTTTTGTGTTTTCATCACATCTCTCTCTGTTCTTCCATTCCTCTCTCTCTTTTGCAAGTTCCGGAATATCTTGGAAGACGAAGGAGCTCGTGAGGAGCACGGAGGAAGAAGGAGCAGCGATGCTGCTCGCTGGAGACGACGACCAGAGGAGCGCGAGCGACTGGAGGGAAATAACTGTTTTTCAAACAGTTATGTTATTTGCACCCCGACTTCTCTTTGAGCGACCACAGAGCTTCTGTAGTTCATTTTCTCGGGATTTGTGTAGTAAATCAAGTTGACACTACTGGCACCCACTGGGATCTGCTGAGCCACACTGGACCTATTTTTGTTTGCACCCTGTTGAATGTTATAAATATTATGTTATAAATCAAGCATGTTTTAATTGAATAATTAAACTGGTGATTAATTGTGCCCTAAAAAGACAATTAATGCTAGGAGTTTATACATTGCTAGAGTCATTTATTTGAAATTAGAATAATAAGAAAAATTGAATATAATTTTAGGAGCTTGAAAAATATTTTGCAAATTGTGGTTTCCCTCCAATTCTTTTATTTATTGTTATTTTTATTACTTTTGTTTAACTCGGATTTTTAAACAATGTAACCCCCCATTTTCCCCAAATTAGTTTAATTAAATTATTAAATTCAATTTAGTCCACCTTCCTCGTGGGATTGACCCGTACTTGCCGTTGTCTACCAGTTAGACACCGTGCACTTGCGGTTATTACAAGTGAGGTTTATTTGCATATTAATTTAGGTTAATAAAACTCGCAACACTCATCAGGAGCTTCGGTCGAAACATGATTCTAGAGTTTCTATTGAAAGGTAGAGCTCTATTTAGCATCACTGATCGAAACGGAAAAAGCGGCAGAGAGTTTACATCAATGCGTATGTCAATGCTTTCAATAATGGTCGAAAATATTGTGATTCAGTAGGGTATATGGACCCTTGGGAATGAGAGGGAAAGTGGTGTGAGAAAGAGGAAATGGTGGTGTGGAGTAGTCGATGCCTTACAAATTTACATTACCGTGTGTGTCAATGCTTTCCACGGATATATCCACCCTTGATAAAGAAAGGGAAAGTGCATACTTTAGGTCATAAAAATAGGTCAGCTTTAGTACGGATACACAGGTATTTGTATCCCGATCCGACTGGATCATAAAACCTCATATCATATCTGAAAATTTTATAAAATGGTTAACCATTTAGCCATATTTGACCCAAATCGATCTGAATTCGACCAGATCATAAAACCTCAAATCATACGGAGAAATTTGTAAAATGGTTAACCGTATCCAACCTGAATCGATCCAAATTACCTTATTCAGATCAGATATTGGATTCAGATGGATTTTATTGTAAGATCCATATTCGAGTTGGGTCAACTTTAACATATCCCCATTTTCCGATGCCGATAATTTATAATAATAATAAAAAAAACATACCTGCCAATTTTTTCTTCAAATTCAGTTCGGATCTCAGGTTTTATCAGTACCATTTTATGCCTTGATGATAGCGAAAAAAATATGCTCCCAAATATCAGCACATTTTTTTTTTGCCAAGGCAATTTGAGGCCATTATGAATCTCCATAATAATTGTACTGGATAAGTGAATGGTGGAGGTCGGAGAGTAGCTAAATATCATTATTGCAGATAAAGATGATGTGGAGCAATGTTAATCTTGTATTCAAGCAAACAGTGACTCAATGTGCCTATAAATGTCGAGACCAAATGCAGCATACTACATACCGAAAATCAACCATTACTTCTTCTTGTACTTATTCTTATTAGCTTTAATTTTCGATCTTATAGATGGCAGGAGTTCAAGTAATTGTGGTTGAGACTGAAGTAAAATGCAGTGCACAGAAGATGTATCACACCATCAAGCACAACCTTCATCACATGCCCACAATGTATCCTGAGTCATTCAAGGGGGCTGAAATTGTTGAAGGAGATGGAACCAAAAATGGCTGTGTCAGGACCTGGAACTATAACCTCCCAGGTAACATTTACATAGCATGCACATTACTATTTGTGTTGCCTAAATGAAGATATAAATTTTATGGATTTGAATGTCCATAACGTGTCCTAGAACAATCAAACCCCTGACTAGTGATACCATCCGCTAAAAATCTTGTAATGGATTTACTACAAGAAAACAGTAATTTAGCGACGGTTCTGACCGTCGCTAAATAATACAGCGACGCTTGGCCAACCGCCGCTAATAAAGCCGTCACTAGGTCATTCAGCGACGGTTTTAAGCAACCGCTGGCATAACCGTCGCTAAATACTATATAGCGACGGTTATAAACCGGCGACAAAATTCGATGAACAATCCAACTTTTTGCCTTTTAGCGACGATTTGAAACCGCCGCTAAATTCCCTTTGATAATTCAAATTTTTTTACCATATAAAAATCACATTTTTCAACCTGTAGTGTTTTCTTTTCATTGGGTGCAGATAATCTATCCAACATATGCAGTACAACTTTTAGACTCAAATCAAAAATCAAATATAAACGACACTAAACTAAACTCATATGATACCATCATCATACATTAGGGAAACTTTAATTTCATTTCAAAATCAATATTATACATGGTCCAGAAGAAAAATACAAATTAAAATTGTTACAAATTGTCAATGTTTACATCTAACAACCAAAACCGAATTCGGGATCTTACGAAGAAAAATAGCATTCATCTCTACAAAAAAAAAAGCTTTAAAAGGTCTAGTCCAACTGCTCTATATGCTTCCCGTAGCTCAGACATCCGAGAAAGATCAGGCTGCTGTATCAGTTCGGCATGTTGTTCCCCAAGCTAATTAGCTATCCTGCTTGCAAGAAGCCCTTGTTGTTCCAAAAGGAAGAGAACTATTTTTTAGATCTGAAATTTAAAGTGGTCAATGGAACAAATAAATTTGTATAGTTTCACTAAATACAATTATAATAGACAATGCATTTACAATTCAATGCAAGGAATAAAATTATAGTCATCGAATTCTCAATGCAACGCGAATAAAAAATTTAAGAAGCGAAAGAGAATGTTCGTACTGAGGCCTAAATATTACATCTAGCTTTACACCATTATGTCCAAGTAATTATATACAGGGTGCTAATAAAACTAACAAGTTTTCAAGTAATAATAGCAGCCATCGTTTATATGTGAAAGAGGAGGTTTATCTTGATGAAACCCATCGTTTCTCTAGGGCATACGAAGGGAAAAAGAACAAGAGATTTGAAAAGGAAATCCAAATGAGGACACAAGAAAGTAAGGAGAGGCAATAAAAAGTTGTTTCTTTAAAAAAAAAAAAAAATGATGTTTTATTTATAACGACGGTTAAAACAGTCGCAAACAATATTAACCTGCGACAGTTCAATGACCGTCGTTAAGTAAGGTATTTAGCGACGGTGTTTTTAAACCGTCGCTACATAACCGCCGCTATTTTGCCAATTTCTTGCAGTTTTTGATCTATCAAATATTGGTGATGGTTAGATCTAAGAAAACTTGAATGACTTGATTTTTCAGGGACTTCAGAAGTCTTGTATTCGAAGAGCAAGAACATAGATATGGATGATGAGAAAATGACCTTAGGTCTCAAAGTCATCGACGGAGACCTTCTGAAACAGTTCAAAAGCTTTGTGGCCAGGGTTCATGTCATTCCAAAGGGTAATAATGGGTGTGTGCTGAAATGGTCTGCAGAATACGAAAAGCTTAATGACAGCGTCGTGGATCCACACCATTATCTTGAAATGTTTGAGCAAGTTAGCAAGAAGATGGATGCTCACATTTCCAAACAATAGAATTCAGGCGATCGAGCTGTTAGCATTAAGATTACGTATCGTGATGTATAATAATGTACTCTCTGTGCTATATTTTCCAGAGGGACCTAGTGTTTGCAAATCTGCAACATCGCACATGTAATGATGATGCATATGTATTGGATAAGATGAATTTTAATCTAGTGTTACAATCGTACGTGTTACACAATTATTATCATTGATAAAAGTAAAACCAAAGTAGAGGATAACTTCATATTTCCATCTGCAATGTTAATTATTATCAGTACAAGTAACCCCATTAATTTTTTTAGTAAACATTGATACATTCATCAGGATGAAGAGTACGTATTTTTTTAGTAAACATTGATACATTCATCAGGATGAAGAGTACATTCGGGCGAAAAAGTAGGGGGGGTTGCACCATCCCTGGCAAGCATGACACACTTCTCCGACTGTATTGAAAACTGTGGATTAATTGATTGTGGGTATTCGGGTCCTCGACTCACCTGGTGTAATAATACGCAAGGGAGCGAGCGTACTTGGGCCAGACTTGATCGGATTTTTGTTAACTCGGCTTGGCTGACAGATTTGGCTAGTCCTAAAGTTGAACATCTCAGTCGCACATTTTCAGATCATTCCCCACTGCTGGCATCCATGCCCACTCAACCGAGGGTCGGCTTTGCACCTTTTAGATTCCTAGACATGTGGACTACTCACCCGGAGTTTCTTGATCTAATTAAGGGAATTTGGTTGACTGATATAGCTATCACCAGACCCATAGATAGAGTGGATGCTAAACTCAAATCGACCCGTAGAGCTCTTATACAGTAGAACCGGACGGTGTTTGGGAATGTGTTTAGCAGAATCCGCGCTTTAGAAGACAAAATGCAACAATGGGAAACTACTCTTTTGGCGGGCTTTGATAATGGAAGCAATAATGGCCTAAATGTTGATGCCAACTGGGATACTAATGCTTGCTGCAACTTAAATCGTTGTCAGGCTGAGTACAGATTAGCTCTCAAACAGGAGGAGCTCTATTGGATTCAAAAATCAGGTGAAAAAGAGTTTAAGGAGGGGGATGCCTGCACCAAATATTTTTTCGCCTCCACCAAGTCTAAACAAAAACAAAGAGCTATAAATCAGATTACATTACCGTGCGGTAGGACTATTTCGAAACCTGGTGAGATTCTTAACAATGCCACTGAGTTCTTTGCTACTTTGTTGTCTTCCCAAGGAGCATGTACGATGGATGAAGATTTGTTGAATTGTATTCCGAAATTGATGAGTTCCGGTCAATGTGACACTTTGGTCAAACGTCCTTCTCTGGAGGAAGTGAAAAATGTTGTTTTTGACATCCCCAAAAATAGTGCACCGGGACCGGATGGATTTACTGCTGGTTTTTTTCAGTCCTGTTGGGAGATCTTGAGTATGGATATTTGGGAGGCCGCTACTCAGTTTTTTGAAGGGGAGGCGATGTCGGCTTCTTTCTCGGCTAATTTCATGGCTTTGATTCCTAAAATTGAGAATCCAGCTTCCTTTTCTGAATTTCACCCTATCAGTTTGTGCAACGTGATTTATAAGATTTTCAGTAAAATCCTTTGCAATAGACTGGCAGATCTTTTGCCCGTGCTTATCTCTTCGGAGCAGGGGGCTAAAGGAAGGTTCATTGGTGAAAATATTGGCCTTGCGCAGGAATTGATTAGGGACATTAACCGGAAGGTGTTCGGCGGTAATGTGGTTTTGAAAATTGATATGGAGAAAGCCTATGATAGAATGGAATGAAACTTTTTGTTCGCGGTGCTTAAAAAATTTGGCTTTAATGGTAGATTTTGTCATATCATCTCCAACTGTAACTTCTTGCGGTTTTTCAGTTTTACTCCAAGGAACCTATAAAGGATTTTTAGATCTACCAGGGGTTTGAGGCAAGGCGACCCTTTGTCTCCGTTCTTATTTATTATTGCCTCCGAAGTGCTGAGTAGGGGACTAAATGAGGCTTTTGATAGAGAAAAAGTTGGATATTTTTATACTCCCAGGGCATGCAGTCATATTTCACATCTTCTCTATGCAGATGATACTCTCATTTTCTTAAATGGAAGAAAGTCTTCAATTATGGGATGCATGGAGTTTTTGAACCGTTATTGTAAGACTTCGGGACAGAAAATAAATGAAGGCAAAAGCTCTTTTATTTTGGATGACAAGGCAGTTGCGGAGAAAATTGTGGGGTTAAAAACCTGCACAGGATTCCAGTTTCGAGATGCCCCTTTGAAATATCTGGGAGGGCCAGTGTTCCAAGGAAGAGCTAAAATTTCATATTTTGAATATTTGATTGCTAAAATTCAATCGCGGATTCAAGGCTGGAAGGCAAAATTGTTATCCCCGGGAGGCCGATTAATCTTGATTAAACATGTCCTTAGCTCGATGCCAATTTATATTCTCAGTTCCATGTGTGTTCCTAAGAACGTTTTATCCCGGATTAATATTTTGTTGGCGGACTTCTTTTGAGGGGATTGGGAAGAAAGACTGAAGAAAAAATGGGTGTCATGGACTAATATTTGTTTCCCACAGGAGGAAGAAGGTTTGGGTGTGAGAGACTTGACGGTGGTGATGAGGGCTTTTCGCCTTAAGGCTCTTTGGAGACTACTTAATTCGGATTCGCTTTGGGCTACCTTCATGAGAAGCAAATACTTGTTGCAAGGGGTTGCGTTGAGTGGTCAGTTTGTGAAAAGTGGGTCTTCACCTTTTTTCAAAGAGATCATGCTTGGCAAATCTCTTAATCTGAGCAACTCGCTTTGGCGCATTGGCAAGGGAAATATCAGTTTTTTTGAGGAAAATTGGAACACGGTAGTTTCTTTCAGAAGATCGGAGGTTTTGGTTAGTCAAGGTTTTTGGCCTTCGGTAAATGAGGTGATTTCAACCAACTTTGAATTAGTTAACCCAGATCTCAGACATTTGGCACGTAGACTCTTTGCTGATAGATTACGTGGCGAGGATAATGGAGATGATGAATGTGTATGGTTACCGAACACGGATGGACTTTTCTCCCTTTAGTCGGCATATGAAATGTTACGGAGACATGGGACGGTAAATGACCTCTATAAAATGATTTGGCATGACATTCTTCCTTCCAGAATCTCAGTTTTGGTGTGGAAATTACTCCGTAGAGGGGTACCAGTGGATGGGGAGTTGTACAGATGCGGATTTAGTCTGGCCTCTAGATGTCGATGTTACATCACGCCGAAGCGAGAATCTCTGAATCATTTGTTTTTGGATGGAGAACTGGCGATGCAGGTGTGGCGCCATTTTGAACTGATCTTTGATGTGCACATCAGAAAACCAGCCGAAATCTCCACAGCCCTGGTCATTTGGTTCAAGCGAGCAAAAATGAATACGCAAACAAGTGTGTTATCTCTTCTCACTCCCATGTTCATTTTATGGGAAATATGGAAACAACGGTGCAAATGTGTATATGAAAACGTTTCTTCAAATCCTACTTTTGTGATTTTGAATATTCGGCGCAATCTGCACTTAGCAAACAAGTTTATAACTCCTAAGCAAGTCAGCTGGCATAAGGCTCCATTACGGGCTTTGGGGTTACAAGAGCTTCCAGTTCTGAGAAAGGTAAGTAGAATTGTTTTTTGGCATCCCCCTCCGCTAGATTTTGTTGCTCTTAATGTGGATGGATCCTCCCGTAAGAATAAGGCTTCTGGAGGTGTGATCATTAGAGACTCTAGGGGTCTTTGTGTTGTGGGAAAGCAAATGTTTTTTGGTGCAGGCTCCAATAATAAAGCGAAAATTTTGGCTCTAGCTGAGGGCCTTCGCCTTTGCCTATCATTGGGTTTTAAACAGGTGGTTGTTCAGACGGATTCCAAAATTGTTTGTGGGTGGTTTAAGGACACTTTTAAAATACCTTGACATTCGGAGAATATTTTGAAAGAAATTAAGATGTTGGCGGAACAAATGAAGTTAGATTGCAACCATATCTATAGAGAGGCCAACGCGGTGGCGGATGCTTTGGCAGATAGAGCACAACGAGACCATAGGGCTGTCTTTTTCAATGCGAATGATTTTGCTAGGAGAGTGGCAGGTTTGATTGTGATTGACCGCTGGCATACGGCGTATATACGCCACGGGGACGAGTAGAAGCAGTTTTCCTGTTTTAATGGGTAAGCGCTGGAATAGGGCTGGCTGGGCACTCTGTTGCAAAACAGAGTGTACCCTGTTTTGCTGGGTGCTGAGATGCTGCGGCTTTGGATTGCTACGGCCTTGGATTGTTGCGGCCTGTCACTGCGATGCTGCAGCCTGTCGAAGACGTTGTTGCTGTGACCAGTGTCGAGATGTGGATGCGAGGGAAGATTACTGCACGCTGCTGCGAAACAGGTTCACGAGGCTACGACTCAGCTATTTTTTCAGCGTGTGTAAGCTGGCTGTTTGGGCAGACTTGCGCGCACTCTGGTTTGGTCTTTTGTTTTGGCTCAAGTCCTTGGATGTTTTATGTTTTGTCTTTTCTTTTCGGGCAAATGGTTTAAAGATAGGTTTTTATTGTTGGTTTTGGTTTTAATACGGGTAGCGTCGTAATGTACCCCCGTAGCGTTTGTAAGTCATTTTTTGATAAGTAATAAAGGTCTGGCATTCCATAGTTGCCCCTCCCCAATGAAGGTTAATTTTAAAAAAAAAATTATCCTATGCCGATAATTGTACAAAAGTTTTGTGGCCAAGGTCTCAAATAATTGTACAAAAGTTTTGTGGCCAGGGTTTCTGTTACCATTTTCCTATGCCGATAACCCATATCCGCAAATCTTTTCTTCAAATTCAGTTCGGATCTCAGGTTTTATCCGTACCATTTTATGCCTTTTATGCACTGTTGATGATAGCGAAAAAAATATGCTCCCCAATATCAGCACATTTTTTTTTGCCAAGGCAATTTGAGGCCATTATGAATCTCCATAATAATTGTACTGGATAAGTGAATGGTGGAGGTCAGAGAAATATCATTATTGCAAATAAATATGATGTGGCGCAATGTTAATCTTGTATTCAAGCAAACAGTGACTCAATGTGCCTATAAATGTCAAGACCAAATGCAGCATACTACATACCGAAAATCAATTCAACCATTACTTCTTCTTGTAATTATTCTTATTAATTGTAATTTTTGATCTTATAGATGGCAGGAGTTCAAGTAATTGTAGGTGAGATTGAAGTAAAGTGCAGTGCTCAGAAGATTTTTCACACCATCAAGCCCACAATGTCTCCTGAGTCATTCAAGGGGGCTGAAATTGTTGAAGGAGATGGAACAAAAAATGGTTGTGTCAAGACATGGAACTATAACCTCCCCGGTAAAGATTGTGATTTTGTTTTCCGAGTTGATTTTGGTCCCCTAATTTTAAGAAATATTTTGTTGTGTAGAAAAAATATAAAATTTCGGTTGTGATTTCGATTTTTTTTTTTTTGAAAAGCAAGCAGGGTTTTAAGGATCCCTTAACCTATATATTGATGAAGTAAAAGCAAATACATAAATAATCTCTCTCAGGAGAAATGATTCACCATTACAAGCCTAAACAATGTACAAAGTCAACATTTGTATCTTTTGTTTGCTTTCTTATGTTCTTTTGGATTTTTAGGGATAAAGGCTAAAATCATTGGTGTAGGCAATTGCAGCCAATCCTATAACCACATCATCACTAGAGGGGTCTGTCTCATGTTCTTCTTCAGAATCCTGATAATTTTCTTGTCTCAACCTATTGTCTGTGCGGTTCTTGTGCTCTTCTCCTTTTGTTCCATCATTTTATCATGTCCATTCATCATACACTGGCATTTGTCATGCTCAAAGACACAATACTCAGAACACATCAATGATTTCCAAGGATAGTCGATTGCAATTTCATCCAAATCACCTCATTCTCTACCCACATCTAATTTAATGAAGGTTGGAAACTCCTTATCTGGCTTCACTTCCACACAACTTGTTGCATATGTGAGGCGAGCACTAGCTGAGGTGGCTTGTCAAGCCTGACAGGTTTCCCAATCAAGCTAGCAATGTAGCTCAACCCCTCCTTGGACCACATGCAAGTGGGAACATTGTAAAGATGTACCCATACTGGAATTATATTGATCTCCTTCCTTAGACTCCCTAAGTCTTCCTTCCATGGCTTAGTCACCATGAGTTTGTCCCTAACTTTGAAAGGCGCTCTTCAAGTGCTTTGGCTCGATCATCTTCATTCGTGAACTTGAAAAAGAAAAATTCTCCATTCGGTGTAACCTCAATATCTCCTTTTGGTTTCCACTTCCTTTCCATAGCTATCTTGACTTGGCTAAATGGAGGAGGTTTCAGAACATCCCCACCAACTGGTCTGACCATATCTGTTTGGCCTTTTCTCGAATACCTGCATAGTAAAACACCTTCCTCAAACATGAGATTTGAGTAGTAGATTGGAGCCTTTAGCCCATCCCAATTCCTGCTTCCACCACCAAATAAGTGAGTTCATTTCAGCTGAGATTGACTCTTGACCAAATCTTATCCATCTCCACTAAGACCATTTCTGCAGACAACCACTTCTCCGTCCAGAACCGTATCGGTGGAGGCCATGAGGGTCTAGACAGTGGTAGTCATTGGAGATTTGTGTAGAGCAGAACAAAGAGATCTTGGGAGCACAAGCTTATTAACCTTGAATGAGGAGGATGACTGACCTGAAAAAGAGATCGGGAGCGACACAACTCTCTCCTCATGCCGACAGTGCGCGTGATTTCGAATTTAACAATACAGGTTATGCATTTTAAACTCTTAGATACTACTTAAAAGGTACAGACTATATACAAACTCTGATACCAATTTGTTGCGCCCAACAGAAACGACACAACAAATCTGTGTAAAACAGTAAATAATGGCGTACAATGAACAATGTCGTAACCATGAATAGTGTTGAATACGTATACGGCACTGTACAATACATACATACAAAGTCGCAGTACCGTGTTCGTGAATAGTATCAAACATGTATGTGGTACTGTCCAATTATACAAACAAAAAATATCAAATTTACGTGGTTTGAGAAACTCGCCTATGTCCACAATAAACGAACAATACTTATTGTTCCATTTTTTATTGACTTATTGTTCCAGATTCATATCACATACAGATTACAGGTTAGTTTCTCAAAAGAAATCAAATACAAAATCTCAAGCATTTAAATTATATGTTCATCACATAATATACACAAAGAGGGAGACCTTTGTTGATCCCTAAGGATCCTTGATCATGTTTGGGATGTGATGGTTTCTTCTACTGCAAATCACATTTATTTCTAGGAGAAAAAATGCATCGACCAAAAATGTCTTCATCGTCCACTGAAAAACGTCTTTGTCACCCACCAAAAGAAGTAAAAAAGAGAGGGTGCAATCAAGTTCCTACTGAAAGTTTTCTTTTATTGTAACCCACAAAACACCAATTGCTAAACAAAGAACCATCTAATATAATAATTAATTACTTTAACAAAAAATAATTAATAATTAATTACTTTAACAAAAAAATAATTTTAATAATAGATAAACAACTATACAAAACACCAATTGCTAAACAAAGAACCATCTAATCAATGGGAAAGAAAATAAATCCAACAAACTATTTTGTAGGAGCACAAAATATAAATATAGGGGGGACAATTAAATTAGTATATAAAGTTAATGGGCTAAAATTAATTTCAAATGTAAAGTTAGATGTGGACCAAAAATTGGGTTATTTGCGAATCGCCACCTATCATAAATAACTAATTAAAGGTTACCCCATCATTAATCACTATTGCAGTCTCCCCCCAGGACTAGCAATCAACGTGCATTGACTGTCAAAAGGTTCACATTGATTACCAAAACTAACTTCAAACAATAACCCAGAGATGAACCTCAAAATACAAACATGTATCTTGAGAAAAAAATTAATGCATCAAAAGTTTCATGTATCTCCAAAAAAATCCTATGAATAAAATATAAATTTAGACCTCAATGTACGAATTCATCTTGAGAAAATACATTTTTTAAAATTCTTCTTTTCAAAGCTGGCAAGAAAAATTGAGGTTGCTTGTGGCGAATTGACAATGATGGGGAAAAGAACTAAATCAAGCAAAGAGATAGGGAGAGGAAGAGAGTAGGAGGCGGGGCAGTTGTCCATATTTCAGTAAACAGATAAAGGGAGCAGAAGAGAGGAAAAGGCGGATCAGGATCATAGGCATTGTAGAAAACAAAGAGAGAGGAACGGGTGAGACGAGACGGAGTTTCTCAAAAATCAAGTGGGGGCAAGTGCCTCCCACTTGCCCCCTTGTAGCTTTGTCCCTGTATGCGACCCACAAAAAAAAATCCACAAAAGTGGGATGTCTGTTTCTAACAAACGTGTCAGTGTCCACAATAAACAAACAATACTTATTGATTCGGATTTATATCACATACAGATTAGTTTCTCAAAAGAAACCCAAATACAAAATCCAAAACATTTAGATTATATGCTCATCACATAACATACACAAATAGGGAGAGCTTTGTTGATCACTAAGGATCTTGATCCTGTTTGGGATGTGATGGTTTCTTCTACTGCAAATCAAATCTATTTAAAGGAGAAAAAAAACATCCACCAAAAATGTCTTCATCGTCCACTGAAAAATGTCTTTGTCGTCAATCGAAAGAAGTCAAAAAGAAAAAGAGAGGGTGAAATCAAGTTCCTCCAAAAAATTTTCTTTTTTTGTAACCCACATACTTTTACTTCAACCAAATTACTTTGATTTGTTTTCTTATGCGACCAGTAACGGAGCCAAAATTTTTGTTGAACGGGGGCGGAGTGATAAGTCATAGATAATATAATAATTAATTACTTTAACAAAAAATATTAATTTGAATAATACATAAAACAATTATACAAAACACCAATTGCTAAACAAAACACCATCTAATCAATGGGAAAGAAAATAAATCCAACGAGCTATTTTGTAGGAGCACAAAATATAAATATAGGGGGGACAAAACAAATTAGTATATAAAATTAAAGGGCAAAAATTAATTTCAAATGAAAAATTAGGTGTGGACCAAAAATTGGGTTATTTGCGATTTGCCACATATCATAAATAACTAATTAGAGGTTACCCCATTCTTAATCACTATTGCAGTCTCCCTCCAAGACTAGCAATCGACGTGCATTGACTGTCAAAAGGTTCACGTTGATTACCAAAACTAACTTTAAACAATAACCCAAAGATGAACCTCAAAATACAAACATGTATTTTGAGAAAAAAAAAATTAATGCATCAAAAGTTTCATGTATCTCCAGAAAAATCCTATTAATAAAATATAAAACTAGACCTCAAGATACAAATTCATCTTCAGAAAATACATTTTAAAAAATTCTTCTTTTCAAAGCAGGCAAGAAAGATTGAGGTTGCTGGTGGCGAATTGAGAATGATGGGGAAAAGAAATAAATCAAGCAAAGAGATAGGGAGAGGAAGAGAGTAGGAGGAGGGGCGGTTGTCCATATTGTAGCAAACAGATAAAGAGAGGAAAAGGTGAATCTAGATCATAGGCGTTGCAGAGAACAAAGAGAGATGAAGGGGTGAGACGAGACTGGGTCGTTAGCATCGTAGGGTTGGGCATATTAAAAATAATTAAACTATTCTCAAAAATCAAGTGGGGTAAGTGCCCCCCACTTGCCTTTTTGTAGCTCTGTCCCTGTATGCAACCCATAAAAAAAATCCACAAAAGTGGGATGTCTTTTTCTAACAAACGCGTCTATGTCCACAATAAACGAACAATATTTATTGATTCGGATTTATATCACATACAGATTAGTTTCTCAAAAGAAACTTAAATACAAAATCCAAAACATGTAGATTATATGTTCATCACATAACATACACAAAGAGGGAGACATTTGTTGATCCCTGACGATATTGATCTTGTTTGGGATGTGATAGTTTCTTCTACTGCAAATCACATCTATTTATAGGAGAAAAAATGCATCAACCAAAAAAGTCTTCATCGTCCACTGAAAAACGTCTTTGTCGTCCACCGAAAGAAGTCAAAAAGAGAGGGTACAGTCAAGTTCCTAATGAATTTTTTTTTTTAACCCACATACTTTTACATCAACCAAATTGTTTTGTTTTGTTTTCTTATGCGACCAGTGACAGAGCCAAAAATTTTGTTGAAATGGGGGCGGAATGATGAGTCATAGATAATATAATAATTATTTACTTTAACAAAAAAATTAATTCGAATAATACATAAACAACTATACAAAACACCAATTGCTAAACAAAACACCATCTAATCAATAGGAAAGAAAATAAATCCAAGAAGCTATTTTGTAGGAGCACAAAAGATAAATATAAGGGGGACAAATCAAATTAGTATATAAAATTAATGGGCAAAAATTAATTTCAAATGTAAAATTAGATGTGGACCAAAAATTGAGTTATTTGCAATTTGCCACATATCATAAATAAAAATTAATGCATCAAAAGTTTCATGTATCTCCAGAAAAATCTTATGAATAAAATATAAAACTAGACCTCAAGATACGAATTCATCTTGAGAAAATACATTTTAAAAAATTATTCTTTTCAAAGCAGGCAAGAAAGATTGAGGTTGTTGGTGGCGAATTGACAATGGTGGGGAAAAGAACTAAATCTAGCAATGAGAGAGGGAGAGGAAGAGAGTAGGAGGCGGGGCGATTGTCCATATTGCAGTAAACAGATAAAGGGAGCAGAAGAGAGGAAAAGGCGGATCAGGATCATAGGCGTTGCAGAGAACAAAAAGAGAGGAAGGGGTGAGACGAAACGGAGTCGTTAGCGTCTTAGGGGTGGGCATATTAAAAATAATTAAAAATTTCTTAAAAATCAAGTGGGGGCAGGTGCCCCCCCCCCCCCCCCCCCCCCCCCCCACTTGCCCCTTGTAGCTCTGTCCCTGTATGTGACCCACAAAAAAAGTCCACAAAAGTGGGATGTCTCTTTCTAACAAACGCGTCTATTTTCACAATAAACGAACAATACTTATTGATTCAGATTCGGGTCATGGGCTTCCAGATAGATTTTGGGTTCAGAGGGTGTGTTTGGGTTATCCGAAACTCGGATTGGCCAAAAGGGGAGGGAGAGTCGTTGCTGGCTGTCGTTGCTGGTTGTCATTGCTACTAAGTGGTAGAAATGTGTATTGAAGTGAGGTAAGTGGTTGGGGTATGTTGGCATTTGGTTCGGTTAAACAAAACACAATGTGAGGTTATGGGAATTAATGATTAAGATTGGTATTGAATGTAAGAGAGCAACGATGGGTCCCGATGTAAGAGAATGGGTGCTTGTTATTAATGCAACTACCGAGTTCTTGATGAGTTATAGTGTTGACAATTTGAAGAAAAATAAAAGAGTAAGTTTGGATATTTGTACACAAATTCAACTTTGTATAAAGTACCCATCATGACCAACTTCAGTCATTTGAGTTTTTAATAAATTTTGTTCATGATTGTTAATTTTTCAAGTTTTTAAATTTTACATATCTATCTTGGCCTTAAATTGGATGTAATTGATAAGGTATTATGCTTAACTTTTATAAATTATTAAAGTTATAATACAAAACCTAAAATCTCCTAGGCGGCGCAGCGCCCGCCTAGGCCCATGGGCGCTAGACACCTGCTCGTCGCCCGCCCACCGCCTAGTGCTTTTTAGAACACTGGTGTTGAGTGACCCAGGTCATTTGACTCTGAATTGGGATGTGGATAGGGAGGTAATAAGACCATTGACTTTGGGTTAGACCGGACCAACACCGGTTCAAGAGTTGACTCAGACCTATTTTGAATCGGACCAACTTGACCGATGTGATTCAGAGGCAAACCCCGAGTTGCTTGACCGATCTGACTCAGAGGCAGACCCCGAGTGGCATGCAAACTAGCTTGCAGTCTACTGTCCGGTCGAAGTAGTCACATGTGCCGGTTCATTTTTTGTGGATCGGCCGATTGAGTATCACTAGTTGGGCTGCTGCAGTCGCTCATCAGGAGCTTCGGTCGAAACATGATTCTAGAGTTTCTATTGAAAGGTAGAGCTCTATTTAGCATCACCGATCGAAACGAAAAAAGCGGCAGAGAGTTTACATCAATGCGTATGTCAATGCTTTCAATAATGGTCGAAAATATTGTGAGTCAGTAGGGTATATGTCGGAAAAAGCGGCAGAGTATTTACATCAATGCCCCCCACTTGCCCCCTTGTAGCTCCGTCCCTATATGCGATCCACATAAAAGTCCACAAAAGTGGGATGTCTCTTTCTAACCAACGAGTCTATGTCCATAAACGAACAATATTTATTGATTCAGATTCATATCACATACAGATTAGTTTCTCAAAAGAAACCCAAATACAAAATCTGAAACATTCAAATTACATGATCCTCACACATACATACACATAGAGAGGCCTATGCTGATCCTTGATCTCGTTTGGGATGGGATAGTTTCTTCTAATGCAAACTATATATTTTATAGTAAAAAAAAACGTGTCCACCAAAAATGCCTTCCCCGAAAGAAGTCAAAAACAGTGTGTGCAATCAAGTTCCCACAAAAAACAAATTTTCTTTTCCATCCCACATATTTTCAATTTCCACTAAATTGTTTTATTTTGTTTTCTTGTGCGGCCCATAAAAAAAAGTCTACAAAAGTGGGATGTCTCTTTCTAACAATCTGAATCATAGGCTTATAAATTCCGAGATCCAGCACAACATAATATAGTATGTACAAGAAATCAACCACTTGTTCTTGCAGTTGCTGTTATTTTGTTCTAATTCTTGATCAATATGGCAGCAGTTCAAGTGATTGTGGTGGAGACCGAAGTCAAATGTGATGTGAAAACGATGTATCACAACATCAAACACAACCTTCATCACCTGCCCGCAATGTATCCTGAGTCATACAAGGGGGCTGAAATTGTTGAAGGAGATGCAACCAAAATTGGTTGTGTCAGGACCTGGAACTATAACCTCCCAGGTAACATCTATGTAGCACGATCATACAACACCTTGTTATTAACGTTATTTAACGGAAATATGGTTTTCATAGATTTGATTATAAATTGTCCTAAGAATGTTTAAAACCTTGATCAGTAATATCATCCGCCACAAGTCTTATAAGTTATAACTTTACAATAAAATAACAATTTTAATTTATTTAATTTCTCAAATATTTTAAATTGTTAGATCTAAGAAAAACTGAAATGATTTGATTTTCAGGGACTACGGAAGTATTGCATGTAAAGTGCAAGAACATAGATATGGATGACGGGAAAATGACTGTAGGGGTCAGTGTAATTGACGGAGACACTCTGAAACAATACAAAAGCTTTGTGACCAGAGTTTCTGTCACTCCCAGGGGTAATGGGTGCGTGGTGAAATGGGCTATAGAGTACGAAAAGCTCAATGAGAATTTCATCGATGCATACCACTATCTTGAACTGTTTGAGAACATTAGCTTGAAGATGGAGGCTCACGTTTCCAATTAATAGAATTCAAACGAGCTGGTCGCATAAATTATGTATTGTAATGAATAATATTGTAATCTCTAGTCTCCATGCTTTATTTTCTACAAAGGGACCCAAGTGTTGTTGATGATAAACGCGTTGGGATGTGCCATTCATGCAACCTCGCTAATGGCATGACAGTTTAATGGTTAGAGCTTGGCGGATGGTTTGATAGGTTATGGGATCCTAAAAACTCAACTCATTTTCCAAAAAATAAATAAAAAATTCATGCAACCTCGCATGAATAAATTGTAACATGATCCATATATATTAAATAAGATTTCTCATAGTTATATTATTAGTGGTATATAACCACATTTTTCTTTTTTATAAACATTGATAAATTCAACACAAGGATGAAAAGCATTGAACTCCGTTGATTCGAGCTCATGTAAGGTAAGGTCGTTGCAGTTGTTTCCGCAATGATTTCTAGCTGGTTAGATCATATGGACTTTGAAAAATAGTGGAAGAGATGAGAGAAATGGAGGGAGTGAGGATAGAAGTTGTGGTCTCAATTTCTAAGAGTAAGTCTAGTCAGCCTTGTTTGCTAGTCTCTTTTGAGCATTTTTTAGACTTTTTACACTTTTGTCCCTCCTCTTTAAAGCACAATCACAAACACCACTTATAGAATGGGTGAAATTGTAAAAAAACCAAGAAAATGCCCAATAGAAGCCAGCAAACAAGGCTGACTAAAATTGTTGCAATTTCTAATTACAACATAGAGGAACAACTATTCATCATTAAATGTTTACATCAATGCGTATGTCAATGCTTTCAATAATGGTCGAAAATATTGTGATTCAAGAGGATATGTGGACCCTTGAGAATGAGAGGGAATGTGGCGTGAGAAAAGGGAAATGGTGATGTGGAGCAGTCGCTACCTTACAAGTTTACATTAATATGTGTGTCAAAGTTGTCCATGGATATATCTACCATTGATAAAGAAAGGGAAAATGCGTACTTTAGATTGGGAAATATGGAAAAGGAAAATATGTGATATCATTCATCACAAGTCATTACAAAAAAAAGTTATTTCAGCAACGGCTAAAAACCGTTGCTAATTGTCAAAAAACCGTAGCTAAAATGAATTAGCAACGGCTCAACAACTGTCGCAATACCGTAGCTATTTTAATCGTCGCTATTTTAATCAGCAACGGTAAACTATCCCGTAGCTAATTCGCAACGGCTAAAAATCGTCGCTAACTCGAAAATTTCCATCGCTAGAGTTGTTTAAAATTTCGGCTACGACTGTCGCAAATTGAAAAATAGCGACGGTATTTGCCGTGGCTATTTAGTGACGGCATGGAAGCCATCGCTAAGTTGCAAATCCAATTGACAAAACAGCGACGGTATTTGTCGTGGCTATTTAAGGACAGCTTTGAAGCCGTCGCTAAGTTGAATCATATTGACAAATGAAATGTTTAATTTTAGACCATGCTTAATCAACATGTTTAATTTTAGGCCATGAATACCTTGTTAAAAAAAATGGTATTAGAATTTCCAAACAGTGCTAAATATTGCATTCAACACATTAAACGGGTGTTATCAAATAATTTACACTAAACTAGTATTTTTTTGTTATAATTTTTTGTTATAATTTACACTAAATATTTTTTTATTATAATTTTTTGTTATAAAGCATACATAAGTATATCTTTATATTAGTTAAATAAGTAATTAAACTATTACAATTTATTTTTGAGCTACGACTACACAGGAGAGACTTAATTGATCAAAATTATAACAAAAAATTACACAGAATCCATACAAAAATTACAAAAAATCATACAAAAAAAAATATTCGATCTATAGAATATCTGAGATCAGATCTGATCTCCGAGATCTGATCTCTAAGATCTCAGATCTGAGATTTCAGATCTCTGGGATTTCAGATCTCTGAAATCTCTTGCAGCTAGGGAAAGGCGGGAAAGGGAGGGGAGAGGGAGGCGACCGGGATGGGTGTTGAGTGAGAGCTTCTCCTCTGTGGGTTTCTTCTCTGCGAATTGAAGGTTGGTTGAAGGTTTATGAGGATTGAAGGTTTTAGAAACAGAGAGAGTAGAGAGAGAAAATTGAAGGGGATGGTTAAGAGAAAATTTAAATAGAGAGAGAGGTAATTGAAGGGATTGGTTGAGTTGGTTTCACGCGGATCGGTGACGTGATTTGGTTTAGTGCGTTGGATTGAGCTAAAGTTTTTAGGTGTTATTGACGGTTGAGATGAGGTTTTATTTTTGGATATAAATTTTTTTTTTTTAAATCAATTAGGGACAGTTTTTTGCCGTAGCTAATAAAATAATCTTTGAAAAACTTAGTGACGGCTACGATACCGTAGCTAATAAAATAATTAGTGACGGTTTTTTGCTATAGCTAAATATTTTTGTGTATAATTTTTTTTTCAAAAAATCAATTAGTGACGGTTTTTTGCCGTAGCTAATAAAAAAATCTTTGTAAAACTTAGCGATGGTTTTTTGCCGTAGCTAAATGTTTTTATGTATAATTTTTTTTTCAAAAAAATCAATTATGGACGGTTTTTTGCCGTAGCTAATAAAAAAATCTTTGTAAAACTTAGCGACGGTTTTTTGCCGTAGCTAAATGTTTGTGTATAATTTTTTTTTTCAAAAAATCAATTAGGGACCGTTTTTTGCCGTAGTTAATAAAAAAATCTTTGTAAAAATTAGCAACGGTTTTTCGCCGTAGCTAAATGTTTTTGTGTATAATTTTTTTTTTCAAAAAATTCAATTAGGGACGGTTTTTTGCCGTAGCTAATAAAAAAATCTTTGTAAAACTTAGCGCTGGTTTTTTGCCATAGCTAAATGTTTTTGTGTATAATTTTTTTTTTTCAAAAAAATCAATTAGGGACGGTTTTTTGCTGTAGCTAATAAAAAAATCTTTGTAAAACTTAGCGACGGTTTTTTGCCGTAGTTAAATGTCCCTAAATGTTTGTGTATAATTTTTTTTTTTCAAAAAAATCAATTAGGGACGGTTTTTTGCCGTAGCTAATAAAAAAATCTTTGTAAAACTTAGCGACGGTTTTTTGCCGTAGCTAAATGTTTGTGTATAATTTTTTTTTTCAAAAAAATAAATTAGGGATGGTTTTTTGCCGTAGCTAATAAAAAAATCTTTGTAAAACTTAGCAACGGTTTTTCGCCGTAGCTAAATGTTTTTGTGTATAATTTTTTATTTCAAAAAATCAATTAGGGACGGTTTTTTGCCGTGGCTAATAAAAAAATCTTTGTAAAACTTAGCGACGGTTGTTTGCCGTAGTTAAATGTCCCTAAATGTTTTTATGTATAATTTTTTTTTCAAAAAAATCAATTAGGGACGGTTTTTTGCCGTAGCTAATAAAACAATCTTTGTAAAACTTAGCGACAGTTTTTTGCCGTAGCTAATGATTTTTATTTGTAAAACTTAGGGACGGCTTATGTGTCGTAGGTAAGTTTAAAAAAAATCTATTAGGGAAGGCAAAATCCGTAGCTACCAACTTTTCTTTGTAAAACTTAGCGACGGCTAAGAAACCATAGCTAATAAAATAATTAGCGACGGTTTTGTGCCGTCGCAAAATAATTAGCGACGGTTTTTTATGATTATGGGTTGAGTCAGCTATCAAAAGCATTAGCAACAATTTTTTGCCGTCGCAAATCTTTTAATTAGCGGTCGCTAGTATCTGTAGCTATTGAAGCTTTTTTTTGTAATGAGTCCATTATAAATTTATCAAATTATACAAGACCAATACCGCTACAAGCATACACATATATACTTCGATCCACATGGAATAAGAGTTTATCACATATAACCTCATGCGATGCTTTTTATATAACTTGTAAAAGATCACAATTAATACAATTTCGATCAAAATTTCTGTCACTACCACCCATCTTATTATCGATACCACCATTCTCAATGTTGTTAATGAAGGTCACTAAAAGAGATAAGAGAATTTATAGCTGTACCTCTAAGGGTTAGTTGAATATAGTTGAGATATGATGTCTCTGTCATATTGTTTCGAGCTTGCACCGACGAATTTTTTAATCAGCAGTATTTTTTTCTTGCGCTTCAAACACAATTTTTCCGTATGGTTTTTAAAAATTCCTATATATCAATAGTTACGTGAAAATGTAGTTTTTGAATGTCAAAGTAAAAAGACTAGAACTAAACAAAACATAGCTATTTGTTTCCTGAAATGGAGTTCTTGCATTTAAATTTTGATACTTAATATTCAAACAAATATTATTATCTGAGACGATTAATTGTTTATATCAATGATATATCAATATGTTAGATTAAATATTTCCAAAATTTTATCAGAAATTGGTGAAGTCTTATATATCGATAAACCATAATTAAGTGTACTACAAGTAGGGATGCATAATCTGTTGCCAATAAGCAAGTTTAAGAGAAATTAATTAGAGATTAGTTTTAAAAAGACTAAACAATTCAATCGAAAAAAATAATTGTGGCATGGGTTTTATCTAAATTTTTTCTTAAAATGGGCGTTTCATTGAATTTCCTAGTGAAAATCAACGTTCTACGTGGAAAAAAACTTGAGGATTGGGGATTTGGTCATAAAAACGGGTCGGATTTAGTACGGATACACAGGTATTTGTATCCGGATCCGACGATCATAAAACCTCATATCATATCTGAGAAATTTATAAAATGGTTAACCATATTTGACCCAAATTGATCTGAATTCAACCAGATCATAAAACCTCATATCATACGGAGAAATATGTAAAATGGTTTACCGTATCCGACCTGAATCGATCCAAATTACCTTATTCGAATCAAATATTGGATTCAGATGGAATTTAGTGTAAGATCCATTTCGAGTTGGGTCAACTTTAACATATCTGTATCTGACCCATTTTCGGATAATTTAAAAAAAAAAAAACCATATCCGCCAATCTTTTCTTCAAATTTAGTTCGGATCTCAGGTTTTATCCGTACCATTTTATGCCCTGTTGATGATAGCGAAAAAAAATATGCTCCCAAGTATCAGCACATTTTTTTTTTGACAAGGCAATTTGAGACCATTATGAATCTCCATAATAATTGTACTTGATAAGTGAGTGATGGAGGTCAGAGAAGTAGCTAAATATCATTATTGCAAATAAAGATGATGTCGCGCAATGTTGATCTTGTATTCAAGCAAACAGTGACTCAATGTGCCTATAAATTTTGCGACCAAATGCAGCATACTACGTACCGAAGATCAACCATTATTTCTTCTTGTAGTTATTCTTATTAGTTCTAATTTTCGATCGTATAGATGGCAGGAGTTCAAATAATTGTGGCTGAGACTGAAGTAAAATGCAGTGCACAGAAGATGTATCACACCATCAAACACAACCTTCATCACATGCCCACAATGTATCCAGAGTCATTCAAGGGGGCTGAAATTGTTGAAGGAGATGGAACCAAAAATGGCTGTGTCAGGACCTGGAACTATAACCTCCCAGGTAACATTTACATATAGCATGCACATTACTATTTGTGTTGTATAAACGAAGATATAAATTTTATGGAGTCGAACGTCCATAACGTGTCCTAGAACAATCAAACCCCTGACTAATGATACCATCCACTAAAAATCTTGTAATGGATTTACAAATGTGACAATACTATTTGATCTATCAAATATTGTTGATGGTTAGATCTAAGAAAACTTAAATGACTTGATTTTTCAGGGACTTCAGAAGTCTTGTATTCCAAGACCAAGAACATAGATATGGATGATGAGAAAATGACCTTAGGACTCAAAGTCATCGACGGAGACCTTCTGAAACAGTTCAAAAGCTTTGTGGCCAGGGTTCATGTCATTCCAAAGGGTAATAATGGGTGCGTGTTGAAATGGTCTGCAGAATACGAAAAGCTTAATGACAGCGTCGTGGATCCACACCATTATCTTGAAATGTTTGAGCAAGTTGGCAAGAAGATGGATGCTCACATTTCCAAACAATAGAATTCAGGAGATCAAGCTGTTAGCATTAAGATTATGTATCGTGATGTATAATAATGTACTCTGTGCTATATTTTCCAGAGGGACCTAGTGTTTGCTGATAATAAATGTGCTGGGGTTTGCAAATCTGCAACATCGCACATGTATTGGATAAGATGAATTTTAATCTAGTGTTTCAATCGTACGTGTTACACAATTAATATCATTGATAAAAGTAAAACCAAAGTAGAGGATAACTTGAATATTTCCATCTGTAATTTTGATTATTATCAGTACAAGTAACCCCATCAATTTTTTTTAGTAAACATTGATACATTCATCAAGGATGAAGAGTACATATATCAGTTTGATCTGAGCATTGTGTGCCAATCTTTAAAAAAAAAAAAAATATATATATATATATATATGCCGATAATTAAAAAATTATACTGTAAGGATTTGTACCCTCCAATTGAGGGAGATGCAGCTAAACCCAAAGATATGTCAGAAGAAGAGTGGAAGAAATTAAACAGAAAGGTTATTGGTCACATCAGGCAATGGTTAGATGATTCGGTATTTCATCATGTGTCAGCAGAGACGTCTGCACATGCTCTTTGGACCAAACTCCAAAATTTATATGAAAGAAAAATCGCTGCAAACAATGCCTTCTTGATCAGGAAGTTTCAGGAAGTTAGTGAACTTGAAATTCAAGGAAGGTAGTTCTATTGGCGAGCACTTGAATGAGGTGCAAAGTGTGGTGAATTAGTTGTCCAACATGAAGATAGTGTTAGATGATGAAATGCAAGCACTATTACTTCTTAGCTCATTACCAGATAGTTGGAAAACACTGGTGGTGTCGGTTAGTAATTCGGCACCGAATGGACATCTTACCATGGAGTTGGTTACCGGTAGTTTATTTAATGAAAGACTAGAAGGAAGTCTTCGGTACTGATCATTCCCAAGCACTTGTGACTGAAAACAGGGGGAGAGAAAAATATAAGAAATATCATGGTTATGATAAGAACCATGATAAGTCAAGAGGGAGATCAAAGTCAAGAGATAGAAGTTTTAAGTGTCATTATTGTGGTAAATTAGGCAATTTTAGAAAACAATGTTATAGTTACAAAAGAGATTTGAAAGAGGGAAAATTAAAGAATGGTGATAGTAAAGAAGCTACAGCCGCTGTTACTGATGAACTCGTGGCTCTTTTGGATGGTGAAGGTGAATGTTTGCATGTTGCAAATGAAGGAAGTGAATGAATTATTGACACTGGTGCATCTTATCATGCAACCCCAAGGAAAGACTTTCACTACTTATAGAGCATGAGATTTTGGCAGTGTGAAGATGGGAAACACTAGCAACTCTAAAATAGTGGGAATAGGTGATGTGTGTGTCCAGACTAATATGGGGTGCACGTTGACTTTGAAAAATGTACGTCATGTTCCTGATCTTTGTCTGAACCTGATTTCTGGAATTGTTTTGGATAAACAAGGGTATATTAATTATTTTGGTAATGGTGCATGGAAGCTTACCAAATGTTCACTTGTTGTGGCAAAGGGTAAGGCGTGTTGCACACTATACAAGACTCAGTTGAAATTGTGTAAGATTGATTTGAATGCAGCTAAAGATGGTTCTTCTACAAACATGTGGCATAGGCGACTTGCACACATGAGTGAGAAAGGTATGCAACTCTTAGAAAAGAAGAAATTAATTCCCTCTTTGAAAGGTATTTCTCTTAACCCCTGTGATTATTGTTTATTTGCTAAACATCATAGAGTTGCATTTCGTAGATCATCAAAAAGAAAATATGGCTTGTTAGATTTGGTTTACACTGATGTTTGTGGTCCCATTGAAGTAGATTCTCTTGGTGGTAGTAGATATTTCTTGACATTTATTGATGATGCATCAAGAAAGGTGTGGATATATTTTCTCAGATCTAAGGACCAGGTTTTTCAGCTATTCCAGCAGTTTCATGCCAAGGTTAAAAGAGAAACATGTAGAGTTTTGAAGTGTCACCGTAGTGATAATGGTGGCGAGTACACATCAAAGAAATTTAAAGCTTAATGTAGTAAGCTTGGTTTACGGCATGAAAAAACATTTCCTGACACTCCACAACATAATGGGGTAGCAGAAAGAATGAATCGGACTATTGTAGAAAATGTGAGATGCATGCTTCGCATGGCTAAATTGCCAAAAGAGTTCTGGTCTGAAGCTGCTAGTACAACTTGTTATCTCATCAACAAGTCTCCTTAATTTCCTTTAGATGGTAACATTCTAGAAAGAGTGTGGAGAGGGAAAGATAGTTCATACGCTCATCTGAAGGTATTTGGCTGTAAAACATTTGTTCATGTACCGAAGGAGAAGAGATTAAAATTTGATGAAAAGGCATCTCCATGTATTTTCATTGGTTATGGAGATGAGCAGTTTGGCTACAGATTATGGGATCCTGAGAATAAGAAAATTATTAGAAGCAGAGATGTGGTATTTTATGAAGATCATACCATTGCATATTTTGAGAAAATTGAAAAGCCCAAGCAGATAAATAATGAGGTAGCAGATCTTACACCACTTCCTCCTCCTTTGTCGCATGTTGAAAATGAGGGAGAGATACCAGTTGATATAGTTGGTGACCATATGCCAGAAAATGAATTGTTAATGATGATCATGTAGAAACAGATGAGAATGCGAATGAAGAGCAACCCCTTCAGCAAGAAATAGTAGAGCCTCAATTAAGAAGGTCTACCAGAGAGCGCCAACCTTCAAAGAGGTATCCCAATGATGAGTTTGTTTTCCTTATAGAAGAAGGTGAACCAGAAAATTTTCAAGAAGTACTAGATCAGATAGCTGGATGAAAGCTATGCAAGAAGAGATGAGTTCATTTCCTAAGAATGATACTTATGATTTAGTTGAGATTCCGAAAGGTAGAAAACCTTTGAAGAATTAATGGGTGTACAAATTGAAAAAGGATGGTGATGGAAAGAATGTGAAGCACAAAGCTCGGTTAGTGGTAAAAGGCTTTGCGCAAAAGAAGGGGATAGATTTTGATGAGATATTCTCACCTGTGGTGAAGATGACATCCATTACAATGGTGTTAAGTCTTGCAGCTAGCCTGGATCTTGAGATTGAGCATTTAGATGTTAAAATTGCATTTCTTCATGGGGATTTGCATGAAGAAATTTACATGGCACGACCAGAGGGTTTTGAAGTGAAAGGGAAAGAACATATAGTTTGCAGATTGAAAAAAAGCCTTTATGGATTGAAACAAGCTCCGAGACAGTGGTATAAGAAGTTTGACTTCTTTATGGTAGGACATGACTACAAGAGAACACTTCTAGACCATTGTGTTTATGTCAGATATTTTTCACCTGATATTCTCTTGATTTATGTTAATGATATGCTAATTGTTGGAAAATATGTTGATATGATTGGCAGGTTGAAAAAAGATTTGTTTAGCTCTTTTGATATGAAAGACTTGGGGCCCGCTCAACACATCCTTGGGATGAAGATTACACGTGACAAAAAAATTAAGAAGTTGTGGTTGTCACAAGAAAAGTATGTTGAAAAAATACTTGAAAGGTTTAACATGAATGATGCTAAGCCCATGAGTACTCCACTTGCTATTCACTTCAAGTTAAGTGCCAAGTTATCTCCTCATACTGATGAATTAAAAAAGCATATGTCAGGTATTCCATACTCCTCTGCTGTAGGGTGTTTGATGTATGATATCGTTTGTACAAGACCAGATATTGCTCAAGCAGTCAGTGTTGTGAGTATGTATTCAGAAAATTCAGGAAAAGAACATTGGGCTGCAGTTAAATGGATTATGAGATATTTGAAAGGTACTTCAAAGCTTTGTTTAAGCTTTGGTAATTCAAGAGCTGTGTTACAAGGGTACACAGATGCAGATTTTGCAGGTGATTTAAACAAGAAGAGGTCGACTTCAGGTTATGTTTTCACTTTTGCAGGGGGAGCTGTAGCTTGGTAGTCTAGATTGCAAAAGTGTGTTGCTTTGTCAACTATTGAAGCTGAGTATATTGCCATTAATGAAGCAGAGAAAGAAATGTTATGGTTGAAAAGATTGCTCAAGGAGCTGGGTGTGAATCAGAATAAGTATGTGGTGCATTGTGATAGTCAGAGTGCTATTGAGTTAAGTAAGAATGCCACATACCATGGACTTACCAAACATATTTATACAAGTTACCACTTGATACGTGATGTGCTTGAGAAAAATTGTTTCCAGGTTGCAAAGATTCATACTAGTGAAAATCCTTCCGACATGATGATAAAAGTAGTTCCAAAAGGAAAACATGAGTTTTATAGAGAACTCATTGGAATGGCCTAATATGATTAGGCGGTGATTCTTCCCTAATGGTCAAGAGGGGGAGATTTGCTGAGGTCCAGCCCATTAGGGTGGATCCAACTTTGGTAATTAATCAAACATAATTTCAAGTTTGGTTGAATAAGGAAAAAAAATTTCAATAAGAAACAAAAACAATGTTTTGTTTTGAATAAGGAACGAGTTGGCAGCTGGTTAATTAAATATAAACAAAGTTCTATTTGAGGCGGTGTTGGGCGGCTGCAAACAAGTATAAATAGGTGCATAAAAAAACGTTTTATTTATAGTGTTTTCAGAGAAGCTGCTGCGTGAATAAGCAACAGAGAACATAGTATTCTCTTTGGTGTCTGGTGCGGCTGTGTGCGCGTGGAAGGTGACTTTGTGTCTAATTCTTTGGGCGCGATTTTGTGCGACAAAGTGTGACGCGTGGCTGCGATATCGACTTAGTTTTGTCGATTGATTTGGTAGAATAAGTTGAAGGAGCTTTTGGGTTAATTTGCTGTGAGATAACCTGTGTTTTTTACTCGTATTACTCAAGCTTTGGGCAAAAAGCTTGAGAAGTTATTGTACTTCTTTTTATTTGATTAGTAGATTCTCTCGGATTTGCCCCGTTGGTTTTTCCTTCACATTGAAAGATTTTCCACGTAAATCTTGGTGTCTCGTTTATTATTGCTTTAGATATTTCCTTGGTATTGTTTTATTGGAATTTGTCCCAACATATCCGACCTGAATCGATCCAAATTACCTTATTCAGATCAGATATTGGATTCAGATGGATTTTATTGTAAGATCCATATTCGAGTTGGGTCAACTTTAACATATCTGTATCTGACCCATTTTCCTATGCCGATAATTAAAAAAATATAAAATTACAAATAAATAATAAATAAAACCATACCTGCCAATCTTTTCTTCAAATTCAGTTTGGATTTCAGGTTTTATCCGTACCATTTTATGCCTTTTATGCCTCGTTGATGATAGCGAAAAAAATATGCTCCCAAATATCAACACATTTTTTTTTCTGCCAAGGCAATTTGAGGCCATTATGAATCTCCATAATAATTGTACTGAATAAGTGAATGGTGGAGGTCGGAGAGTAGCTAAATATCATTATTGCAGATAAAGATGATGTTTACATCAATGGGCATGTCAATGCTTTCAATAATGGTCGAAAATATTGTGATTCAGTAGGGTATGTGGGCCCTTGAGAATGAGAGAAAATGTAAGTGTGAGAAAAAGGAAATGGTGATGTGGAGCCGTCGTTACCTTACAAATTTACATTAATATGTGTGTCAATGTTGTCCATGAATATATCTACCATTGATAAAGAAAGGGAAAATGCGTACTTTAGACTGGGAAATATGGAAAAGGGAAATATGAGATATAATTAATCACAAGTCCATTATAAATTTATCAAATATACAAGACCAATACCGCTACAAGCATACACATATATGCTTCGATCCACATGGAATAAGAGTTTATCACAAATAACCTCATGCGATGATTTTTATATAACTTGTAAAAGATCACAATTAATACAATTTCGATCAAAATTTCTGTCACTACCACCCATCTTATTATTGATACCACCATTCTCAATGTTGTTAATGAATATAGTTGAGATGTGATGTCTCTGTCATATTGTTTCGAGCTTGCACCGACAAATTTTTTAATCAGCAGTATTTTTTTCTTGCGCTTCAAACACAATTTTTTTGTATGGTTTTTGAAAATGTAGTTTTTGAATGTCAAAGTAAAAGACAAGAACTAAACAAAACATAGCTATTTGCATTTAAATTTTGATACTTAATATTCAAACAAATATTATTATCTGAGACGATTAATTGTTTATATCAATGATATCAATATGTTAGATTAAATATGTCCAAAATTTTATCAGAAATTGGTGAAGTGTTATATATCGATAAACCATAATTAAGTGTACTACAAGTAGGGATGCATAATCTGTTACCAATAAGCAAGTTTAAGAGAAATTAATTAGAGATTAGTTTTAAAAAGACTAAACAATTCAATCGAAAAAAAAAATTTGTGGCATGGGTTTTATCTAAATTTTTTTTCTTAAAATGGGCGTTTCATTGAATTTCCTAGTGGAAAAAAACTTGAGGATTAGGGATTTGGTCATAAAAACGGGTCGGATTTAGTACGGATACACAGGTATTTGTATCCGGATCCGACTGGATCATAAAACCTCATATCATATCTGAGAAATTTGAGGCCATTATGAATCTCCATAATAATTGTACTGGATAAGTGAATGGTGGAGGTCGGAGAGTAGCTAAATGTCGTTATTGCAGATAAAGATGATGTGACGCAATGTTAATCTTGTATTAAAGCAAACAGTGACTCAATGTGCCCATAAATGTCGAGACCAAATGCAGCATACTACATACCGAAAATCAACCATTAATTACTTCTTCTTGTAGTTATTCTTAGTAGTTCTAATTTTCGATCTTACAGATGGCAGGAGTTCAAGTGATTGTGGTGGAGACCGAAGTGAAATGTGATGCGAAAAAGATGTATCACAACATCAAACACAACCTTCATCACCTGCCCGCAATGTTTCCTGAGTCATACAAGGGGGCTGAAATTGTTGAAGGAGATGGAACCAAAAATGGTTGTGTCAGGACCTGGAACTATAACCTCCCAGGTAACATTTACATACCATGCACATTACTATTTGTGTTGCATAAACGAAGATATAAATTTTATGGATTCGAACATCCATAACGTGTCCTAGAACAATCAAACCCCTGACTAATGATACCATCCGCTAAAAATCTTGTAAATGATTTACAAATGTGACAATACTATTTGATCTATCAAATATTGTTGATGGTTAGATCTAAGAAAACTTTAAATGACTTGATTTTTCAGGCACTTCAGAAGTCTTGTATACGAAGACCAAGAACATAGATATGGATGATGAGAAAATGACCTTAGGATTCAAAGTCATCGACGGAGACCTTCTGAAACAGTTCAAAAGCTTTGTGGCCAGGGTTCATGTCATTCCAAAGGATAGTGGGTGCGTGCTGAAATGGTCTGCAGAATACGAAAAACTTAATGATAGCGTCGTGGATCCACACCAGTATCTTGAACTGTTCGAGCAAATTGCCTTCAAGATGGATGCTCACATTTCCAGTCAATAGAATTCAGGCCATGGAGCTGCTAGCATTAAGATTATGTATAGTGATGTATAATAATGTACTCTCTGTGCTAATATTTTCCAGAGAGGGACCTAGTGTTGCTGATAATAAATTTGCTGGTGTGTCCAAATCTGCAACATCGCACATGTAAAATATGACGATGCATATATATTGGATAAGAAGTATTTTAACCTAGTGTTTCGATCGTACGTATTAGACAATTACTAGCTATCATTGATAAAAGTAAAACTAAAGTAGAGGATAGACTTGAACATTACTTGCAATATCTGGGTGAAAAATTCCTCCTAATATCTGTAGAACACAAATAACTATACTACTAATAAAACATATGCCTGAATCACAGAAATCAAACGTAAAAGTGAACTAGTATCAATTGCTCCCATTACCCACATTGCCGCAAAAATCTAAATCATGTGAGTAGCCAAAGTTATAGAACCCATCTCCCATCTGATGACGAGGAGGTTGATGTTGATATCCAACCATTGGCATTGATGGACCCATAGGCAACGAAGGTTGCTGTTGCTGCTGCAGTTGTGGAGCATGCATTAATGTCTGCAATGCCGTCGGCATCATTGGAGGAAACCTGGGTCGAAGCACTGGTGGTTGATGATGAAACATTGATGGACGATGATGAGGTAAACTATAAGAACACATCTCATCACCACCATTACCCATCAAATCCATCATACCATAACCTGGATTACAAACTGGTGCCATCCCAGGCCGAACCCCACAATGGTAATAGTATTGACCTCCACCATAGTTATTATTCATACCTACATCTTCATAATAAATCGATGGTTCGATTTTCGCTGTTGGCTCAAGCAATATGTGATTACTGTTAGTAAAATCATCAACCATAACATCTTTTCCTTTGGGTGCCTTATTGTTCACCTTGAGAAATTCAAGTTTTGCTCTAACTTTCTCCAACTTATAATCCAAAAAACTCACCAAACCTCTCAAAGACTCCTCAGAACACTCATCAAGTTTAGCATCCCAAGTTGGGTACATAAACTCTGAATTCCCAATACGAGCCTGATCGAGATCCTCTTCGAGTTTCTTCTTCTTAGCTTCAATAAAGGGTGTAATATCTTGTTTACGCCTATCTCTTTCATCTTTGCTAACATTATTGTATCTTTCGATGACCGAAAACACTTGTGATCGATCATTAGGCCATGTTTTCAGCTCCCCATCAGGTCCATAACAAACCATGCAAACATCAACACCACACAAAGTAGATAACTCAGAAGCCTTCTTAACAAGTCCATCCTTTCTCTTCCCAAAAGTTACCTTCCTAGACCTCTCATTGGTAATTGGTTTCAACACTAGTTTTCCCCTTGAACGACCCATAATGCCAGTGCACTAATTTCCTTTCCTTCAAAAGGAGCAGAGAGAGAGAATACAGAGTAGTAAAATTAATGGAAGTTTAGTAAAAATTGATTTGTTGGAGAGCAAGAACTAAACTAATAGAATGAATGCTTAAGCAAGAAGGTTTAATATGGTTGATTATATTTTTGGAAAATATGGGTGAGAGATTAGTTTCTACAAATCATAGATTTTATATGGGATTTTCTATTATTACAGCTCAATACAATAAGGAAAGAACAATATTTTCCAATATGAGCTTAAGTAATTAAGGGAGTTGCTACGTGTATCCGATTATTTGGCTCGGTTGCATCAACTTTTTATTGCACTGTTAGTTTGAGATGTTTCGACTTTGTTGCACCAACTTAACGTATGTATCACCAACTTATTATATTTTGTAATAATAAAAATTATATGGTGCAAAATTTTCTCATTTAGGAGCGTTAATTGGCTATTGAGTGAAAGAACAATAGTAACCATCATCTTTAAACTATAAAAGCCAAAGGTATACCAGCTGAGTTGGTATGAATCACTCATCACGAGTTCGAATCCAGCCGACAGCATGAGGTGGGGAAGGGTTAAGGGTTCTTTAAATAAAATAAAAATAAAAATCTATTTACTATATACTATAAAACAAAATCAATCACACATTCATTAAATTTCAATGATTTTTCATCGCTGGATAGCACACATCGTCAACTCCATTCAAGCATTAGATCGCCAAAAGAATTGCATTGTTTCCCATCACAGTGAAAAAGAGTTATTCAATACATCCCAAAAATTGGAACGAAATTACATGAATAAACTAGCACGGCAGCACCTACCTTCTCTGAAAGTTCAGTTTTCCTATAAAATAAGCGAAAAGAGAAGCCAGGACAACTGGGAACATGATGAGAACAATTGCTACAATGGCTAAATGCTCATGATGGTAACTGAAATAATCCTTTAAGAAGATACCAACTGTTGTCGTCTCCCCAAATGCCACCATCTCAGTGTCCAAATCGCCAAATTGTGAAGTTATCAGTCCATTTAGACTCCATGATGTTGGGGTAAGATAATATAACCATATCCACCACTTCGGAACCCTCTGTAGTGAAACAAAGTGCAAAGGTAAGTTCACAGTTATTTCTCTAACACTCGAAACAATCTGAGTAATTGAAAACCCATTCCCACACAATTTAACCCCAAAAAAGTAGAAACAGAGCTTCAATATAATTAACATTCAAAAAATTACTGTTACCAGTTATAACCGGCATAATGCAATAGGCTATAGCCAATTTCAAAAACTTGGTGACATGGATACCACAAAATAGAAAGAAATATTCAAGTACCCCTTTGATATCAACTAATCCATATAAATTAAGGAAAAGTGAGTAAATGTTAGCTCACCGGTTCGGGTACCACGAACCCAGAGAACAGGTTCAACATGGTGTAGAAAGAAGAAGACAATATGGCAGCCAGTTGAACATTTGGTGTCAATGCTACAGACAACATTCCGAGGTAGTTGAAGTAGCACAACGTACAAAACATGACATAGAAGTACCAGAACATCTTATAAGCTGACCAAATGAAGCCAACCATCGGATAGGTAATGATAAGAAACAGAAATGCTTGGCCCAACAAGTAGGGAATCTCAATTGCCACCTACAATAACTATATATCAGCACAAATACAGATAGTGCACCATAATTATGTATCTTTGGCATTTTCAAGTAGATTAAAAGATCCCATGAAGGACTATGAGGAGAGACCTGTGCAAATGAGTAAGCCCATGAAGAGTACATTCCTGCAAATTTTTCCCGATACAAGACACTGCGTTCTGTTGAGACAAATGGTACAACTGATGAACAGTTGTTTATGCCAAAGAAAATCACAGAAATGTACATGAAACCACATATGCTGAACATGTCCTGCTGAGTATTTCTACAAAAAGTTGAAATATAACGTGTTAATCTTTTTGAAAGACCGGAATTCATAAACCTCATCTGAAAAGAAATCATAGAATTTTACAAATATAAGGTTCTGGAGCTTCATTTATTTGTTTGCATAAGGAAATAAGGGATTTAAGGGGGCTTACGATTTTTATTAAAAGAACGAATGAATTACAAATGGAGCCCCCAGGTGAGTGAGCAAAAACGCTATAGCACACTCAATGAAGTAGGAACTACTATAAGGTCTAATTATCAAAGCCATTGACTATTTCTAAGGCCTATAAGCGTTAACCATGCACACTACACCTAATTTTATCATCCTAGAGACACTCTTGATAGATCACTAGAACTATTCCAAAGTTAAGTTTGTATAGGTTTCATTCAGGATCAGTTACAGTTAGGCTGTGTTTGGTTCAATCCAAACCAAAAACAGCCTTCCGTCAAGCTTATAGCACTTATTATATCATAAAAAATTATGTTGCCAAAGCACACACGTATACTGAGGCGACTGACAAGCAGGCCTAGCCCTAGGGCAGTGCAGGTGGTGCAACCACACAGGACCCAAAATTCAACCCATAAGAATTTTTTTTATTTTTTTTATATTCAACAGTTTTTATTTTTAAAAATAAAAAGCAAGCCAAAAAACCTTATATCCTCCAATAGTTGGAATTTTTATAAGTAACTTAAAAAACACATGATATATGTAATAGATGTTGATATGCATGAAAATCGGTAATGCATAAAATCAACAAATAAAAAGTATTTAGTTTATCTTTTATGTAAAAGGCGCCCTAATTCACAGGGCCCCTTAAATCTCAGAGTTGACCGGGGCTGACAAGCATTCTAACTTCAACAATTCTAGCCAGCCTTGTTTGCTGGCCTCTTTTGGGCATTTTCTTGGCTTTTTTACAATTTCACCCCTTCTATAAGTTGTGTTTGTGACTGTGTTTTAAAGAGGAGAGGTAAGAATGTAAAAAAGCCAAGAAAAGGCTAAAAAAAGGCCAGCAAACAAGGCTAGCTAGACTTCACATGGCAGATCCCCATTCTCCATGTTAGCACCATAAGCATGAGTAGAGCCATCTAGATCATCCATTTTGGTATCCAATGGAGAATTTGGACCACCTCAAGTTTAATATTATTGATTACAGAAAAAAAGTAAGTTGTTTTAACTTACATTTTTCTCCCTTGCTTCCAAAACACTACTCCATACAGCAAGGATGCAACAGTCATAAACATCAGACGGGTCAAATTATAAGCAGGGTTTCTCCAATATGACAAATATTGTTTCCACAGACATGCTTTAAACTGGCCCCAAGCATTTTGTGGAAATCGGGTAGCGAAATGCAAGTTCTTTGAACCAGAGGATGGAGAAGACAGTTTTTTCAGTAGCTCCATGTTGTTCCTGCAATCAGAATAAATGACTAATTAGTATAAGAAATTCCTGAGAAATTTATTGACACTATCGGATGATATTGTTACTGTTACACACTCCTATAATATAATATGCAAAGAATACGTTTTACATTCAATCAGAATTGACATATTACAGAAAGCATTCTCTTTAGTTAACACCTTAACATTTCATAATCATACTCAAAATTAGCTCGTAATGAGGCTGATTTGGATCATTCATCAATGTACCTCAGCTGAGGATATCTCAAACTGCAAAACCATCTACCTTGTTTGACACCAGTTTGAGACATGGTTTTGCAAAATTAGCGTTGGGAGCCACTTTTGGCTGACTGTAGACCTATGCAACAATGATACTCCAATTACAATGTCCAACACCGAGGGTACTCCCGGTAACATACATAAATAATACTTCTTCTGATTTATCTATTGAAATCCAATTAGATGAACATGTTGGACACTTTATAGTCACATCAAACACTAACACACAGATCCAAGTCCTTTGATACATAGCTGTAGGCTGTAGCACATGTAACTATAAGGAGCACTGCTTTGGTTAGTGAAGAATCAGTGACCAAGTCCATTTTAGTGTGCATGATCTCAACATTTTCAAGGAATTTTAATAACGACCACATTCAGGGTTTACACTCACTTATACAAAGAAGATTCCAGGTAAATATGGGCAAAATCAACACCGAGTTCTGTTTCTGCTGATGCAGAAGTGACATCTAGCATCCATGTTGCTGGATTATAATTGTCTTTGATCTTTGGGACCCCGGAGATACCCTGAGAGTAGAGAAATATGTTTGAAGTTAAACTTCCGAACCTTCTTGTGCAAGCTAGGCAAAGCTTGAAAATATGTGAAGGTCATAAATATTGGTATCAGTGATTTACCTCAAAGTACTCTATAACCCTACTGGAATGCTGCCCCAATGGTCCACAGTAGATTATACGCCCTCCATTTTTCATTAGAATCAGCTTCAAGAAGAGTAAAATGTAAATTAGCCTATCGATATATGCAACTAGAATATCAGATATAGCATGGTGCAGTTACTATATTATCATAAGTTTTTTCCTCAAACTTAATTGTTATTGCAGATCAATAACGCTGACTTTGTATTACCGTCTTTCCATAATGTCCACATAACATATAGAAAAAATCAAAATCTTCAGAGATATATGGAAAGAATCGAGTCCGATTGTGTGTTGATGTTCATGAAACATGTGGACACAGGGGGACTGTTCTTATAAATAGTACTTGTTACATTGAATTATGGTTTCATTGTTTTAGACTTCAGTAAAAAAAGATACAAAAACTGGAACAATTACCTCATCAAATGCCTCAAATATATCAATACTTGGTTGGTGAATAGTGCAAACAACTGTTCTTCCTGTATTGACCACATTTCTCACCGCCCGCACCACAATTGCAGCTGCTCTTGCATCCAGACCTGATGTTGGTTCGTCCATGAAAATGATAGATGGGTTGGCAACAAGCTCCACGGCAATTGTCAGCCGTTTACGTTGTTCAGTTGATAGACCACTAACCCCAGGAAGGCCAACTAGAGAATCTTTAATTTCTTCAAGCTCAATGGTTTCAAGAACTTCATTCACAAATGCCTATTAAACACATTTCAGATAAATTTCAATAGGTCATAGGAAGTATTGAATCATAACAACTATATTTCTGTTTAAAGATAGCATACAAATTTTGTATTTGAATCAATCTCAGGTGGAAGCCGTAGCCAAGCTGAATAGATCACTGATTCTTCAACAGTAATTTGGGGAGAATGTATGTCTGTCTGCTCACAGTAACCTGAAATCCTAGCAAATGTCTCTTGGACCTTAGGATAGCCACCAATTCGTATATCCCCTTCAATAATACCACCAGTCTTCCTCCCAGAAAGAACATCCAATAGAGTAGTTTTCCCAGCTCCACTGACACCCATCAATGCGGTTAAAACACCAGGCACGAAAGCACCACTAACATTATTTAGAAGTTGGAGTTTTTTCTGTGTGAAACCCCGTTCTCTCATTTCCTGGGACAAAAAAAAGGAGGAATTTACTTAACGCACCCAACAACACCATGTAAGCCAAAAAAAGGTAAAACAATCTTCATACATCTTCTCGTTCAAGTGAAAAATGAAAGGTGAAGAAATTCATTTATCAACAAATATATTTGTTGATAAGAAAGTTGATGCAAAGATTATGGGTTTGGGATCAACTAATGACTATCTAGGCTTCTACAATGTAAAAACTCTTCATTTCCTTTATATCGTGTTATTTCCCTTGTTTTTCAAGGTAAAAGGCATGGGGCATGATTACCAGAGGTGTATCGACGAAGTATTGCACATTCTGAAATGTGACTGTCAGGGGCTCAAACGGCAAAACCATTCGTCCTGCAACATCATCCAACTTTAGTAAAGAAAAACAAATTTATAATTTTACATGAAAAAGCAGATAAACTTCAGTATAGGATTGCAACCATAACATAGGTTGAGTAAGATATAATACTCCTTATTATCGACTTCAAAAGTTCATATACAATCATACTCTCACCTTCTTTACGTTCTGTATCGATTATAGGAGCATTAGGAGCCTTCTTAACATTGCTACCATCTTCTTTTCCTTGTATCTGTGATAGCTTTTCGTCCGAGATAATAGCACGAGATGTACCAGGAGCTGGGTATATATATCAGCAAACAGGTCAGTTGATACAGGGAAAAAAAAAAAGCTATTTGACAAAGAAATAGGAACCTACCCTTTGAGAAGGACAAGGCCAATGTAAACCCAATATTGAAAAGTAATGAAAACCCAAATAAAGCACCAAGTGATATCCAATAGAAGTAACCACTATAGTTTAAACCACGACTCTCCAGTGTTTGTATCCCTACAGTAGTGTTTGCAGATTGCATCTGCAAATGCATATAAAGACCAGATAATTAGTACATAATGATGATGAAATGGCTTAAGGAAATTTCTAGTTATCTATCACGAAATTAGTTCAGAGCATCAATAGGCTTCAGACTGCTTTCTAATATTTTGGGTTTTTCCTACTGTTGCCCTTCCAACTTGTCAAAATGGTTTGTATAGGTAAGGATCAGATAAACATTAACAAGGATCCACCATTTGATGATCACACACATTACTTTTATATATAATTTTTCATAACATCTAGGGCTAGGATCACGGCCATGAAGGATAACCAAACAGACAAATTACTGAATCTAGAGAAACAAGCCCAAAGGCTACATCACCAAACTGCAAAGGGTAATCGTAAAGGTCATTGCCACCTTAGCATTCACAAGGCCTCCATGCTGTCAATAGTATTTTCGTAATACCCCTGTCAGATCAATGTTTGGTGTCCTTTCACCCAGTGTCTGGGGAACATGAGTGCCAATACTTTCATTTGTTTTCAATTGTTTATCAATATGAAATTTGTAAAACATACTTTCAGTAAGCTAAGAAAGAACTTAAATAAATAACATGGATGAAATGACAAGTAATTAGAAGCTCACATTTTGCCAACGAGGAGCTAGAAATTCGTTTACGGCTATGCCTATCTCCCCATAAGTAAGCGGGCTAACCCAAAATCCCCACTTCAACCATGCAGGCATAGAGGCTACAACCAGAGACTTGTTAAACTCATGCAATGCATGTGAAAAAGTAGTTTGGGCAACTAAAAGAAAAGACATCCTTACGTCGTGGGATGATGAAGCCACCAAATAATAAGAGAAGCAATAGTGCTATAGCACCATTTGTTGTAGAAGCAACCATTGTCTTAAAGACAGATGCAACGAAACGGAACATGGACATTGACATTAAATGCACTGCAAAAAGTAGAATGAACTGGCGAATAAACCTAGCAAAGAAACAAATCAGAGTTAAGGCGAGAAACTAAAAAATAACATTTGTAATGAGAAAAATAAAACGAATAGCAACATGTGGTATCTAAACAACAATATAATGCTCCTGTGGAATATGTAGGTAGTGGAACCAACACTTCAATGCATCAGACATACATGATATTAAAAATCAGAGATTCAAAGGGAACTAAAAAAATTTCAGTATATTGACAGCATCGAGCTAGCTGTAACATATACACTGAATGTAGTGCAATACACCCTTCTTTGCATTAGAGTACCAGACATACAAGATCTCCAACCCCCAAAGCTTGCACCTTTAGGATAATATTCCCGCAAATATATAGTTCAGTTATGCATTGGCAATATCTAAGCTGGGATTCAAAACTATTACTATTTAAATAAAAGTAAAACAAAATGAAATAAATATAAGGTGGCTGTTCTATCAATCCAACATCACCAAAAACCAGAATGTCTACCATATTCACCCGAACTTTCAAGTTGAGACTCACCTCCCAAACTCAGGACTGTAGCCAATGACATAGTATGTAAGAGCTGTCCAGACGAAGGACTCCAATAAAGAAAGCGGGATCTTCAGAAGAGTGGCTGGAATTGCATAAGCCCAAGCTGGATACAAGCAGAAATCTCTCTGCTTGTAGATAACTGCAAGTCTCGAAACAGTCATGGACAACTCCGGAAATCCATCAACGAGAAGTATGACGAGTGCATAAAATAGAGAACCCAAATAGTAATTGGAATCAGTCAGATCAACCTTCATTCGTGTCCGTAAAAACACAGTCATTGTCACAGATGCAATGAAGATAAGCTACAGAACAGGATACGAACATTCAGACATTGTTAATTATAACTATATGAAATATGCATGTACCGTTAGGCTGTTACATACCTGCGCTGATTTGAATACATATATAAAGGAGTTCCTCCTCATGAGAAGAAATTCTCTTTTCATGCAAACTTTAAAGAGTTCCCACTTTGTTAAAGAATACTTGCTAAAGGATAAGGCAGCTTTATGGCCTAGGGACCTATCATACAGCTCTTCGAGCTCGTCACTTAACTTCTTTCCTATAGGGCATTCCCTGAATTTCCTAGAGAACTGAGCAACAGAAACATAACTGTAAGGCTTTTGTGCATGGCACCAATATTGACCCTGATCCTTCTTAGAGAGAACCTGAAGAAATTTGTGAAAATATCAGGATTTCCACTGTGAAGAAGAAAAGAACAATAAATGAGAAAAGCATAAATTATGATGCACTTACTTCCTGTAGGAAGTCAGCAGCCCCTTTTCTTTCTGGACACTTGAATCCACAATCCTCAAAAAAATTGAGAACATAACTGCGGGGGCCATGATACACTATATTCCCTTCTGCCATCAAGATAATGTTGTCAAACAGATCATAGGTCTCTGGTGCTGGTTGAAGAAGTGAAATCAATGCTGTAGCATCCGTGATATGCACCAACTGCTGAAGACAGGAAACAACCTGAAAGGTGGTAGAACTGTCCAAGCCATTTGATATCTCATCCATGAACAGTGCTCTTGTTGGGCCAACAATCATCTCCCCTACATGAACCAATTGTATAAACCTTTCAATGGTGTACTTTTTCCTGACTGAACTGTTTCTAACTAAACATCGCTACTAAGTACATACAGCATGCAAAAATTAAAGGGGGGTTGTTAAAGGCAGACCTCATTTGGATTATGGCAGACCCCTACAATGTGATTTTTAAAATAAAAATCATTTGAGAGATATTCCTCTAGTTTGGATTAAGGAACCCTCATTGACCCAAAAATCATTTGAGAGATATTCCTCTTGTTTGGATTAAGGCACCCTCATTGACCCACTTGAATTATTGATTTCCCTATTTACGCTTACACAACCCTTTCCCCAACTCTCTTCTTTTCTCCCCTATTTCATTTCCTCCATTAAACCTCAATTCTTTTCTCTATTTTTTTTTCTAATTCCTCAACTCTCATCTTTTCTCCACTACCTTAATTTCTTCCATTCAACCCTCGCCGCTCTCTCTAACTCTCAAATTTCTCTCTCTCTCTTTCTCCTTCTTCTTTTTCTCCCCACTATTTTCATTTCCTTCATTAAACCCTACATATTCTCTCAAAATCTCAAATCCTTTCATCTTCTCCTCACTTCATTCATTTTCTCATTAAAAGCCACTTCCTCCCTCCGTTACCGCTCATCTCTTCTCCTCACTCTCACCAAATCGATTCCTTACAAGGGGAACTTTGTTTGAGTTTATTTCTCTTCCCAACTTACCCAAACCAAGAACAAATGTTTTGAAAAGTTGTTGCGAGTTCATATGATTGACTCAAATCATGAGAATTAAAGTTTCACGACTAGGCTAATCAGATTACCTTGAAAATCGCAGTTTGAATCAATCATGTCGTTGCAATAAAAATTTCAGATAGCAAGTTTTTGGAAAATTTGTTGCAAGTTCTCATGGTTGGCTCAAACCGTGAGAATTCAAACTTCACGATTAGACCAAGCATAAAATTTTCAGATTCACGTTAGGCCAACCATGTGAGGTTGAAAACCACGATTTGAGTCAACCGTGTGGCTGCAAGAAGTTTTTTAGATAGCAAAATTTTTTTAAGTTGTTGAAGTTCACATGATTAGCTCAAACATCATGAATCCCAGTTTCACGATCAGATCAATCGTGTAATGTTTCAAGTCACGGTTTGATCCAACTTCTACTGACAACAACCGTTGATTTGGATTTCGTTCATGGTTGTCACTAAACGTTCTTAAAGAACTCGGGAAGACACTATACCCACCTCAATCAGTCCAACAAGCTCTATCACCACGAAAACCCTTGAGGAAGAATTGGGGGAAGAAAGAGAGCAATGGTTTAATGGAGGAATGGAGTGGGGAGAAGCGACCATGAAAACCCTTGGGGAGAATTGGGGAAAGAAAGAGAGCAATGGTTTAATGGAGGAATGGAGTGGGGAGAAGCGAGAGTTGAGAAAGAAGATGGAGAGAGCTTTGAAAAAGGATGGAGAAGGTTTAATGGAGGAAATAAGTAGGGAGAAGATGAGAGTTTGGGAAGAAGAGAAATTGAGAGAGAGTTTGAAGAAGGTATAATGGAGGAAAATGATGGAGTGTGGAAGAAGATGGGGGGGGGGGGGGGGGGGGGGGGGGGGGGGGTTAGAAGTAGAATCTTTTATTTATTTTAGTCAATAAAATTTGACTAGCTTAAGTTGGGATCTGTCATTTGTATTGGGTACCACTTTTGGGGTCTACCCTAATCCAAGGTCTGCCTGCTTTTAACAGTCCCAATTAAAAACATCACTTCTAAGTGCAGCATGCAAAAGCAATAGTTCTATACTTCAATAATCTATTACACTTCTAACTTTTTGATTTCCAGTACCTGTAGTTAATCTCTTCTTTTGGCCACCTGACAAACCTCGTCTCATAGCATCCCCAACCATTGTATCAGCACATATATCTAGTCCAAGAATCTGAGATGTGACGCACATCAATTCAAATTAAAAACAAAAAACAAGGCTAAAAACAAGAAATCCCAGATGAGGGTAATCCAAAAGAGATACCTTTAGGATATAGTCTGTTTGAAGACTCGTCTCTAGTCCTTCAACAGATATTGCCTGTAAAAACATGGCTTATTGACACTCGCATACCATGTACCAAACTAACTAACAAAAAAGAACATCTCAAATAGGGAAAAAATATTCAAGCTAGTTTCATTCAGTTTACTCTACTTCCAGGAAAATAACCGTCAAGTCATACCCTTCATACATCTGATAAGAAAATAATTTATGTTAAAAAAAATTAAGTAACCTGGTCCAAGATCTATCTGTGACGGTGATCACATGCCTCTACCATGTATATAGAATATCTACCAAGATTCTTCAATTGAAAGGAAACCTCATAGACTGAATAGCATAAAGAGCACATAGAATGGATATCCCTAGTCATTACTCATCAATTCTTCAACCAGATATATGGCGGCATCATATTCCCAATATTTACTCTAAAAACTGTGTTTTTTAGAGGTTTGGTATAATGTGTTCAAATTAGCTACCTATATATCTGATTATGCCACTAGAACAGTTGAACAATATTATTACATCAAATTAGATATTTCCTCACCATGGATGAAACAAAGAAAAGAGTTGTCAAACATACCTTCATGTAAGTATCTACATCAGCATCTGGGACAATTCCAGCCTCCTTCTCCCTTCTGGTGACCTCCATCATTATCTCTTCACAAGCAGATATAGAAACCACTTTTATGAGTTACAAAGTTTCACCTTTTAACGTCCCACAGGCAACAAGACAAACAGTGACTAATCTGTGCCCAATAAAACTACCTGTTCGGTTTCCAATACCCTGACAGCAAGCAGAGAAATCAAGTGTCTCTCTCACAGTCATCTCAGGAATGTGCAAGTCCTGCTGACTTATATAGGCTGACGTTTTTTGAGGAACAAACTCTTCTAATCTGTAACCATTATAAGAGATTTCCCCTGTAACCTGAAAATGGCATAGAATAAAATAAGTTCAAGAATAGTTATGCATTGGAAAAATACAGGTATGATCAAAACATTACAATGTTAATACAAATTTAACATTTCTTCACTCATCCATGAGCGATCGTATGGGTCATTTGGCAAGAAAAGAAGGAATGAGTTTTGGTGAGGTCATGATCTCATGGGACCTGGTTATGATCTACGTGATGGTCATTGCTTTGATATTTGTGTTTATAACATTCATGCTTTAAAGGGGTGCGTTTGCAATAATTTGTCATGGATCAGGAGAACCTTCTGGTTGTTCAGTAACCTCTTGTTATTGTAATCAGGGGCCTACATGGCTATGCATTTCTCTCCAATATGTGAATAAATTTTGTGAACTTTCTCTCTCAATATGTATATGAAAGGGTCCTAGTAGACACCTGAATGCAACATAATTTAAATTGACGGTTCCATAACTTTTAGCATTTTTATCTTCATCTATGTTTTCTTATCCAATCTTCTAAAACATGACTAAATAAAAGAAACTTCAGAGCAGAAGAACCTTGAGAGATTGGTCTAGTTTCCCTGAAAGAGCCATTAACAAGGTACTTTTCCCACACCCTGGAGGGCCAAGTAATAGAGTCATCCTGCAACCAATACAATCTGATATGAGAAAATCTTAAAGTTCGAATCTTCGATAACACCATAATAATTCTTACCAAGATTTCTTTCCCATGTATAAATGAATAGAAAGCTTTATTTTTAATCAAAACTAGAAAGATCATCCATTTGAAAATTGGATTTAGAATGACGCTAAGATTCCAAGCTTCTTCCATTCAACTATAGGTTGTTGTCACATCACAGATGAAGAGGTAGGCGGTGCAAGGTGATGATGTTCTCTTTAGAAAAGACCCTCCCTATGAGTTCTCAGGTTTGGGATGTTTCGGCCGTTCTTCGAGGTTCTCTTGTTGGAATGATGCTTAACAGGTTGTTATGACTTGTTCAGGCATTGATTGGCTCCATGATACGAAACCTTTGATGATTATAATGCACATTTTCTCTGGCTTTGCTAAGTGATGTAGTTTCCACCTGTTTTGTCAGGGTTTCCACTTATGACGGTATGTCATATGATTGATCTCTTTTAGCTTATTGCATTCTATGGTTTTTTAACATTGGGTTTCTTGTGGATCTCTCTGTACGGGAAAACTAAAATGACACCTTCCCCAACACAAAGTCAGTACTGAATCAGCTCTAAGCCATCCATGTGCCATAACATCTAACCAGCAATGTGAAAATGTCTGGTGGTTACAGAAACCTTTTGTGTTCTAGTTTCTGGTTGTTAGACTCCAAAATTACTGAGAACAAAGTCTTGTTAGGAAATTTGGCATCCATATCTCTTAGTTATGAAGCCACTGTTGCTAATCAAATTTTTAATTGTTCACTCCTAGACTTACCTTCCAGGTTTGATGATCCCACTGACATCTTTGATGATGGTTATATTCACCTCTTGAGACTTGGCACCTAAGAACTTGGCATAACCCTGTGCCACCAAAAACTCAGATAATGAATAAGAGAAGAAATAAATAAGTAAAGCCTTGACATAAGATTATACTTGAATTAGCACAGAGAACACAAAGACACACAGTTACTCACAGAGACTGTGCCTTTGAGGTAGTTCCATAAAGTGGGGAGGGGCTTTCCATGAACTACTTCACACTCTGCTTCAACGCGGAGATTCTTATATCTTACCTCAACAGTGGGTGTTTTCACACCAACTCTGTAAGATCAGTTTTAGAACATTATAATGCAAGAAAAACATAGATGCATCTTAAAAGTATAGTTATAAACAAATAACGTAAGAAAATGACTGATGCAGGATTCAATAAATAAAATGCATAGATGGGATAAGATCATTGATACACAGCAATTCAGCTAAAAAGACCACTCTTTAAGTCTTAGACTAATAAAGACTCTCATTAATGACACTGCAATCTTTTGGAATCTATTATACCATGTGGTTGCAGAACAATGGACGAAAGCAAGCCAATAACTAATTGTTTAAGGACATTTGTTGTTTTCCTCTCTGTTTTGAAAATACAGGAACAAGGAATCTGCTAAAAGAGTTGCTTGGAAATCATTGACCAATCTAATGAACTTCAATTCATCCAGTTGTGCTGTTGTATTTGTTATGGTACCATATACAATGTTTTCATTGACCTTCTTTCTACATTCCCAATCCAACTCAATTACTTGAGTTACATTTGATCTCCTATGAGTCCTATCCAAACTAATTGTTTCTAAAATACCACAATTATGCTTATTGCTGATCTTAGAAAAAACAAAATAAAAATATATAGACATTAAAATAAGAATTCATTAACAACCTGTAAGAGTGCAAATAAAAGGAAGATCGTTCTAGGATTTTAGCATATAAAACAAAGAACTAGATATCAAAAACCAAGAAAGAAAGGCAGTTTAACATCAATTACAGGATGCTTGAAATGGCAGGGACGCAAATAAGAAATAGAATGAAGGGAACATAAGAAAAGCCCTTGACTGTGAATCAATCAAAGATACATTGAACAATGAATAGGATCAAGTTTCCAGCTCAATAATGTGGACAAGACATAGATGACATAATTACTAATAATGGCAGAACTCCACTAACATTCAATCTTTGAGCTGCGTTAACATTTGTATGTAAATCATATTGCCGTAGAGTATATCTAGTGTCATATTAATTATGCACATTCCAGATATTGAAGCAAACTTACTTGTCCATTCTTCTCCTAAGTTTCTGCAATAGGAGGAGGTTATCTTTTTCAATGTGTTTGATGAGCTTTTCGATTAATAAGTGTCGTTCTTGAGATCCAAGCTTCCTGACATCAATTACTCTCTTCCCTTTAACATCACTTCCCCCTCCATCATTAAAATTATCAATTAGAGACGTTCTAACTTTATCAAGAGTTGGTAATCTCTCAATTGCAGCCCACTGCAAGGTACTTTCCTCATCATTCTCATCGTCTATTTCAGAAACAACAGATGTAGTACTTCTAAAACTCGAAACATGGCCTTGAAATGATGATCCCATGCTTCTTCCAATCTCTGCTAATTCAATTCTAAATGACTCCATTGCATCTGTCCCAGTCCCAACCAGCTGAGCCATTTCTAAAACTTGGAGAACTTCAAACTCTGTGAGATAGGAGATATGCTAATATATATGTAGTATTTGTTGAAAAGAAAAACTGCAAATTGATTAGGTAATTGAATGCGTCATATGTTGATCATAAGAAGTGTATGGCTTGTATTTTTTAAGGAGGTATTAGCAATGCTAGTAGAAACAATAAAATGCATAGAATTCAAAATTCAAAAAATAAAATAATAGCAAAGCAAGCAAGGAACGTGCGCAATCTATTCATGTATACGAGCAGAGGAGTTGACTATTCTTTCTACAACTGATGCTCCTTCACGAGGCATAACAAACAAGTTTCAAGTTCAAAAAATATTTTATGAGTGTGAATGTATCATAGATTAAGCTCTTCTTTTTTAAATCACTGGATAACATATTCTGCAATTTGCAGTAAATGTGGTGAAACACTAACATAATCAAATGATATCCAAGCTGATTTCGAGATCAAGGTGAAAACCACAGAATAATACTGTTGGCAAATCAGTTGCGACTACCAAGTATGAAATCAGTCAGGGCTGACAAGTACATTTCAGAGACTTTTAAGATGTAGTTAACTAATTGATTAATGAAGTCATATAAGAAATGGTGCAAGGGCACAAATTTAAAACTATTTCTGATCTTGTCTATTTTTGTTGCCCATTCGTTATCGTTGACCTTAAGCAACTCCCACCACTTTGTGATTACAAATTGACAATAACTTTTGCACCAAACCAGGACCAACTTTAGTGAACACTAATTACATCTCACTAATGATGCCAAACATCAAATATGCTATGTTGACCAACTACAAATTACGCACCATAGAACTTGATTAATGCCTCTTTGAACCCTTTTATATCATGGACCAGGTACCTAATATTTTGGGCCTTACCAGTGATTGGAAGCCATTTTTTTCTCCAGACCAGTGAGACCAGAAGTTTGCTGTCTATCATTTGGGAGTACTGCACAATCGCTCATTGGGAATGAAGGGAATAAATATACAAACTACAAAAATACTATTAAATAATCTCATACAGCAAACATCTTGCAACAAAAAGTATAAAGAATTAAGTCAAATGAATGTAATTATTATTCTAATGCAAGCATCCTATAGTTTGGTAAAGAGAAAAATCAACAGTATAGGTGGTTTCAGTTACGAAGAGAATCTTGCACAGCCTATATCATGATGTTGTTTGAAACCAATCACTTGATTTCCATCCTTAATCTGAAGGCCCTCTAATATCAAATTGATGGTATACTTACAAGTAACAACCTTCTGAGCCATTCAGTATCAATCAACAGAACATTACTAACAACCTGCAAAAACCAATCATTTTAAAACAAATTCAGTATTCATGGCTTTGAAAGAAATATCTTTGATTCAGTCAAATTATGGATGAAGAAATAAAAAAATAACGAACCTTTTCCCATTAAAAGTTCTTAATATACTTTTTTTTTTCTTTTGAACAATAGTATTGTTAAGAAAGTAATGTCATACCCATAACCATATAACATGGGTGTGACATTTAATCTCCCTGTTTCTGCAAGAAAATAAGTGTAAAATGACTAAGAAACGGTATCACATGTTCAGGAATCCAATAAAACCCTAATATACCCCTAAAAAAAGAGAGTGAGCATAAGAAAACTCTAACATGCTTAATGCTTGCATAGTCCGATGTTCATAGCTTTGGAAGAACTACCATTGACAAGGTCAAATTATGGAAATCATGGAAATGAAATTATAAAATACACATCTGTACCTGTTAGAAGTCCTTAACAGTTTTTCTATTGAACAATAATTTTATTTAAAAAAGTAATCTCCTACCCAGGGCGAATTGCCAGACATAACATTCAATCTACCTCTTTTTGGCAACAGAATAAGCGTAATAGCATACAGCCGACCTGCTTGCATAGGCCATGTGCCAAAATTTTGTGAAAAAAATAAAAGGAGACTGCATTTATAGGTTCAATTTAAATTGCAACAAATATATATATATATAAGAGGTGTCTTTACGGAATTCAGGAAATGCTCACACTAGATTGTTCGTGTTTGGTAATGCAAATAGAAGTAGACATTTTTGTTTCATGTTGAGAATTTCATATATTCCCAATCAAAACCCGCCTGTATCATTTTCATATTAAACTAGAATTACATGCTATTGCAGTTGTATTTGAGAAGAAATGAAGACAGATGTTATACAAAGAACTTAATCCACAAATAATCTGCAGATAACTCAGTTAATGCATATAAAGTATAACAGATTTGTATCTTACAACAAGGCGAATGTAATTGGGTTCTTAGAATGCCCCATTTTTTAAGCTCAGCAAAATAAACTATACATATTACAGAAGTTTTTAGCCAGGATATCAACAGAACTAGTGCAGCCAAGGGCTCCCAAAAAACACTGTAACACACTGTCATCATTTTTTTTTTTTCAAAAGGAGACTTAAGCCCCAAGTGAGACCAATGCCCCCATATCAGATGGCTGCAATAACAGGTTCACCTTGATCCACAGAGGCAGTTGAAGTATGGAATATGGAGCTTATTGTGTGACGAGCCTTCATTCCCATGCATGTGCACCACTAATGGACAGAGATCAACTTATGTGAGACAAGTGGTATGTAACAATGTAACGATGACATGATAGTAGAGAAATTTCACGCCCCTGACTGTCTAGCAATATGTCTATCTGCCGTTCTGGTCAAAAGGACCTACTTTGACATGGTACGGTTGTCTTTCTGGACAATGTAAACTTGGTTCCACAATCTCAATGAAACAAGCCTTGATCAATTTGTAACACTAACAAGTGTGCTGGAAACATGGACTAGCGACCAACTGGTATGTAAGTTCCTGGACAATTGTGAACCTCAAATTCATCTTGAATCTCGTCTGCCAAAAGTATCCAAAGACAGTTTGCTTGCAAAGCTCTTCTCACATCCCAAACTGAAGTCTGATGTGAACCTATTCGAATAAACAAAAAAAAAAAAACTCAAAATGTGTCCTCAATAGCACGGTCAGAAGCCACAGAAAACATCTGAACCAAAATAATGAAATTGCCTCCACCCATCTACGAGTGTGGAATCAGCCATCAGCCATGCACGTGCAGGGAATGGAAGCAGCATCCACAAAGGACCATCTTCGAACTATCATTGTGAAGTTTAACTGAACTAGATAATAATAACCATCTGACTCGTACAATTTCATATTACAGGGATCTAGATGTACACTTCAAAAGAAACTAACGGGAAATAAAAGGGTGAGTAGCTTACATTACGCGGCAGTTCGATTATTGAGATCGATGTTGACGAGGCAAGGTTCTCACAGAAGTCCTGCAAATCAAAATCACTACTTGAAGTATAACGCTGACATATAATTAACAAAATATACTACTTTTAACTATGGCTGCTGATAATTAAAAGCATTCTAAGGAGAACCCTAGTCCAAGTAGTTCAGTGACTATCGCAGCTTTTACAAAGAATAACCTTATAAGACGTAAACTATATTCTTCACTAGCCAGATTTTCAGATCATAGTAACAGACAAGTTACATCAGATTTCATGTAATAATTAATGGACAATTTACAGCGATTTGCCCAACAAATCATATTATAATACTGTCTTCTGTTGTGATTGTGAACACAGAAATGTTGGTGATTTTCCCAGCCATTCTTTTAGTTTTGAAATAAAAGGACAAGAAAAGACGAGGGGAACTTACCTCACAGTACTGACTTTGTTTAGGTCCTTCATTGTCCAAACAGTGCAAGGGAGGCAACAAACTAAGCATCAGAGAAAATAACTTGTGTTCCCTTCACATAAGTCATATGTTCATGAAAGCACAAATTAGAGCTTAGCATTGTAATTATTAAGATGCATCCAGAACAAACATGACTCAATTTGATGACATCTACCTTAGTAAATCAAGTTCGTTGAGCTACACCAAATGGCAGTGCGGTGCACGCCCTGCAGAGTTCTATGCCCTTGCTAAATGTGAATGATAGCCATGACAATAATACTAATTGTAAAATTCACCATTCAGTAAAAATCAGAACATTCCAAAGGTTCCTGCTCCATTAGATTATTTTTTTCAAAAACATTTTAAAAAATGATAAATATCAATGAAAATCGACAATTGAAAAATCATTGGCTAATATCACTCAATCACCACCGCAAAGCGCTAATTATATGTGGAGAACTGGATGAAAAGATTAGATCTACAAAACATCGACTGTTCACTCATCCATAACATGCATAAAATCTGAGCTGCAATCAAAGTTGTCACCGGATCCAAACTATAGGTATAAACATAAGGTATATGTAAAAACACATCCATTATAACTAATTTTCATGATGAGAAACTCCTTCCAGGCCCTTATCTTATATTCTAAATTGTTCTTTCAATCAAAAATAAACTACATGAAAAGGGTAAGAGTTTCCATTCCATGAAAAAACCAATAGAGAAAATATACATAGCCCAAAAAAATCATTCGGAATGAATTTCAGTTGCACACTACAATGCTAACTACAACAAAGCTGCAAGCTTTTGTGCAAGCAAATCAGCTTCAAAAGAGAAACAACCTTCATTTTAATTATACATACGGACTCCAAATACATAAAAGAACTTGGAACAATTTGAGCCCAAAAGATGGTGGGTATTCTAGAAAGTTAGTTGCAGTACTTTACAATGAGAAACATTTCAGCCAAAAAATCAGAAGATGATGCAGACACCGCAGTTTTTGTTTCTTTAATTCATTTTAGCTAATTTTTCAAAAAGAAACAGATGGATTACCTAACCCGCTTTGGCAAATAGTCTCTTATAAGAGCTGAAGCAACAGCAACTCAGCACCATTGCATATTTGCATTTGCACAATCAGTCTTTAACCCCTTACTTTTTTTTTAACTCCCTGACTCACCTTCTGAACTATTTACAACCAACTTAAGTTGCTCCTGCTCCAAATCATATACCTTGTCCCTCATGCCTTCCTTCATATAGGCCTCCACCATGACCGAGTAAGTTGTGGAATCTGGTGTACAGTGTTTATCCTTCATCCTCTTGAAAACTCTCTCCATCTCCATCAAATCCTCTGCCTTGGCACATGCAGAAATTACCGCGTTAAAAAATGTTGTATTCATAGGTATCTCCATCTTCTCTGCTAATTGGATAGTGCTCACCACCTTATGGAATAGATCTGCATTAGCATACCCACGGATTAGACAACAAAAGGTCTTGGTATCCATTCTCATCCTTTCAGTACGCATTTGATCAAATGTGTATTCCATATGCTTTGCATCCCCTGCATCAGCGAATGCCTCGATCACGTTATTGTATGTCGAGGTCGTCCAAGGAAAAGATAGCTTGCGCATGTACTCCATGACTGAAGACATCTTGTCATACATCTTTTTCTTACCATATGCACCAATAAGAATATTGAAAGTGCGTGTTTCAGGCTCAATTCCAAAACTACGGAACTTCTCATACCATTTCTCCATCATCTCGATCATACCCTGGTTTCCAAAGAGGCTAAGAATAGTGTTCATTGTCCACACATCAGGCCTACATGTTGTGCTTTCCAACATACCCGTTAGCACTTTTTCCACCTGATCATATTTACCAGCCTTTCCGTATCCATTTAAGACTATGTTTTGGGTGACTGTGTTTGGGATTAGCAACCGATCAGCCATTTCTTCATACAAGGAATCAACCAGTTCAAATCGTGCTGCATCCGCACAAGCCTTTAAGAGTGTGCTATAAGTAAACGTATCAGGCTGGCATTGTGGAAGGGCCTTCATTTGATTAAGAACCGCAAATGCTTCATCAATAAGATTGCTCCGGCAATAAGCTGCAAGCAAGGCCGTGTAAGATTCTGAGGTGGGTTCACAGCATTGTTCGACCATTTCATCAAAGAGCTTTCGAGCACGGCTTGGTTGGCCACACTTCCCAAGAAGAACTAGAAGTTTCATATATGTGCCTTCTTTGGGTTCATAAAATGGTTGTTCTTTGAGCATTTCAAATACCTACATAGATATTCAGTGTTAACTTTATAAAAAATCAACATGCATGAAATGTCGAAAAACCAATTCTCACCCACCCCGTAAGAAATAAATCCCTCATGTAAGTGATAAAACACAGTTTCCTCAATGTGGCCTTTCTTCTAACACATTAGCATGTGCATTCAACACAACACTACTCCCCCCAATTCTAAAATTAAAACTAAACCCAACATTATTTCTCAATTTCATTTCCAACACAAAAAAAAAAAAAAAAAAACTCTCCTTTTAAACCCTGCCAAACAACCAATTACACCCCAATTTCCATCCCTAACTAGACGAAACAAAAATGTGGGTTTGAAACCTAACTATCCAAACAAACCCTAAAACGCTACAAATCAAAGAAACAGAAATAAACCGTAAAATCAAGAACAGAAACCAAATCAAACCTCCAAAGCCTCGGCCCATTGTTTCTTCAGCATCAAATCGGCCAAAGATTCAGTCACAGTGTTCACCCACGCCTTCGCGTTCGCCTTGTCATCGATCTTCTTCTTCAAGTTCTTGATCGGAGTTCTTCGCCTGCCGTTCCCCGACGCGTCCGTCACTCCCGGAAACTCGCCTTCCTTCCAGAGGCGCTTTTTAGCGGGAGAAGGTGCACGTTTAGCAGCATCAGAAGGAGTGCGAACGCGAGCGCGACGGACCGTCGAAGATGAAGAAGAAGAAGAAGATTGATAAGCTGAGCGGATATAAACCCTAAAGCAGCGATTTTGATCGGTGGTTTTGGTGTTTGAGAGAAGATAAGAGGAAGGTGGAGGGGTTAGTGAAGAGGAGAAAGATAGAGATAAGGAAGAAGCCATTGTTGGTCAGTAGACAGTGAAACGTTAGTCAAGACTCTAGAGTGTGTAAAAGAATAAGTAGATTAAAATTTGGTCTATTGCAAAAATAGAAGTGTGGGAATGTAAAAATAGAAACTTGCAAGGTAACGATGTTTCGAAAGAAAGACCAGAGACTTGGTTAGAGTATCCACAGTCATTTTTTTTTTTTTTTTTTTTAGCACGACTATGATGCCTGGTGGTATTAGGTAGGGGTGGGCACGGTTCGGATCGGTTTCAAATTTGGAGGAATCTAACTCGAACCGTTTAAAAATAACGGATCCGGTCTGGTCCGGATCCCCTCATTTTGAACAGTGAAACCGAACCTAACTCGAACCGTTTGGAACGATCCGGTTCCAAACGGTTCCAATGTTCAAAATCTGGGGATCTTCTTTAAAGAAAGTATATAAACAAATATCTCCCCAAAAAAAGTACCAATGGGGACAAAATGCATTGACAGATAGACGATACGTCTTTTATGCACTAAAAATCTTGTTTTGAGCATTTGAGGCAAAAAATACCCAAACCAGAAAGCAGAGATTGGTATTCAGATCTCAAAAGCTTATAATTAAATTCACTGAATCCAACAAACAGAACAAACCCATGGTCTCAATTTTCTCTCAGAAAATTAAAATGAAAGAAACCAGACAAGGTAGAGCAGAACAAAAAGAAAGGTTTGATCAATTGATTCCTCTAATATTATTACTCCTATTTGAAAAGTTTCTAATACTGCCGAAATTATTGAATTGAAAAATGGAGGCAGCAGTCACCTCTGAACTGGAACCCATTGGTGATAGGTGTAGTTGGCTTAGTTTCTAATCTCGTGAAACTTTGCCTATAATTTCATTTTTTAAATTCCAAAAAAAATGGCAAAATGTAATTTTACATTATTTTCAATAGTTTTTTAGAAAAAAATCTAAGTGTTTTCATGAATTTCAAGGTTATTTCATAAATTTGGTAAAAATCAACTACCAAAAATTACATTTTTCGAAAATTTCTAGTTTTTTTAATTATCGATTTTTGAAACCACTCCCTAATTTTTTAATTATCATTTTTTCTATTTGTATACTGATTTTTAAACCACTCATTGATTTTCTAATTATATATAGATTTCATGTTTCTTTCATTTTTTTTTGTATGTAAGTCTCATTTAATGTGTTCAATAGATTTATTTACTTGCATCTTATTTTTTTTTCAAATATTTTATATACCTCAAAATTCATTATATATATTTCATATATCATTAAATTTTCTACATTTATTTTTTATACATCAAAATATTTCTTAAAATCAAGATACCAAAATTAACTCAAAAACGAAATCATAAATTAAATGCACGTGGAAACCCATTTTCTCAAATCTTCAGGTGTAGGTCTATGCCTTAGGTACAGTGACTTCAACTTCAGCACCTCACGCCTTTTTGCGACGGAATGTAAAAGATTATATAAAACTGAACCCTACAACTGCTGAACTGCATGTGCTCAAGCTTGGGATGATACTAATTAGGGGAATTCTAAATGGCGAGGAAACTGAACTGCATGTCCTCCCTCCCTCCCTCGTTGTTTTCCTCACTGGTTTCCTCGACAGCTAGCTTTACTTTACTAATTATAAGTGAGAGATTCGGTGATTATAAATGGCGAGGAAACGGGCGAGGGGTGTGACCCTCCATCCCTCTCTAGATGCACGCCCGTATGAATCTCGAGGGGGATGGAGGGGGGTCAAAACCCCCTCCCTCGCACGTTTCCTCGCCATCTAGAACGACTCGTGAGAGATTAGTAAATGGTATTATTTTCTCAAAGGTTGCTGTTGGAATGGTTAATAATTGATTATACTGGTAAAACTGGGAGAAGGATCAATAAGCCTATGGCATGTATACCAATTCGAAGGATCAATCAAATGCATCCACTTCCAAGCATAAGATGAGAGGCTTTTGGAACTTAAAAAAAAAAAAAAAAAAAAAAAAGAGAAAGCTACATTCCAATAAATCTTAAGAGTCGGGCTTTTAGTGTCAGGGAGCATGTTTTAAGGAGAAAGATCTTCTCAAAAACTCAAAAGGCTCTACTTATTGTTCAGGAAGAGAGTGAGATTATCTCGAGATGAACAATAACGCACATCTCGATGAAAAATGGTTCTCGCTCTCTTTCCCTCGCTGACACTGATCTGACACCAGTGGCCTAACTCTCTAGACAAGCCCCAAACAATATGACTATAACCAGACCCCTTACCAGAGACCGCCAAGTGTCATAATTAGATATACTAATCACAGTTGAGAAAATCTAGCTGGCCCGTCCTCACAGCCTGTTCCATGGGACGGACCCTCCCAGGCACGTGCCTTTGGGAGGGCGTCTCGCACGTGATCAAAACCAAAGTTGAAAAAAAAAAAAAAAAAAAAGCGGGAAAACTAAAGTTTTGAAAGTTAAAAAGACAGTTCATTCTCTTTCTTCCCAAAACCTCACTTTTTTTCATCCTCTCCTCCTCCTCTGCGAATTGCTCCTCCTCATCGACTGCTCCTTCTCCTCCTCCTCGACTCTGCTCGTCGTCCTCCTCCTCCGCTCCTCCTCGACTCTGCTCCTCCTCCTCCTCATACTGTGCATCTGTTTGGTCAAACAACTCATCAATCAAATTTCATTAATGGGTTTTTGGAGTCATAATGATGAGTGGGTTTGAGGCACATTTAGGCTTGAGGCTTGTTACAGAGCTGCCTTTCATTGCTCTGCTGCTGCAATAATGGAGTTTCTTCTTCTTCATCTTCTACAAGCTGCCGTCTTCAATGTCTGGAGAAAGGAACAGAGTGTGGATGCTGAAACCATGACTTGGAGGAATCATTGAAGCTTCCATTACTTTCTCTAGTTCGTTTCCAGCTGGTTTACTTTTGTTAAAGTTGTGTATCATTGATGGTTGGCTAGGATTCCCTCTAATCATCTACTAAAAAAGATCGAAATACACTTAATGTATATGAAGCACTGAAGCAAGGACAGAGCGTGGATGCTGAAACCATGAATCATTCAAGCTTCCATTACTTTTTCTAGTGCGTTTCTAGCTGGTTTGCTTTGTTAAAGTTGTGTATCATTGATGGTTGGCTAGGATTCCCTCCCCACCACTTATTCAGATTTGGAGATTAATCATATAAAGCAACATTAAAAAAGCAAATCAAGATGGAAAGAAAGCAATGAAGAAAAAAGTAGGAAACAATTTCACCAAATAAAATCCCAAAAAAGAAAAAAGATCATAATATCCCATAAGTCTTGTTAGAATTTGATGCATATGCCTCGAATCATCTCATTATGTGAGTTATCATCGCTTACAACTAATAGAGAGAATAGCAATAACAAAGCAAAATATCCAAAATCTCTAACATGAAACATCACTGGAAAGTTCATTGAATGACATCCATCATATAGAATGTAAACTTTGTACTAGAGAAACTTACAACAAAATGAACTCATAATAAAACTGGTAATGCATTTGACATGTGGAGATCTATTCAAACAGTCTTTAAGAAAAAATAAGTCCCCTGCTTCTTAATATGATAAGATTTGATTTCATTCTGTTTTGAACTACCTGAAAACAACAATTAATGAAGATAAATTTAACAACGATTGAAATGATAACAGAATAGGTTCTAGAACAATAGTCTTACTTACATGATTCATTGCCAGAAATAGTGTAATCAGTCACCGCAGTCTTATTTATCAAGTCATTGTACACCATTATCATGCTAGTTTTAGTCATTGAACTGAGGGAGCTATATGTTGTAATGGTAACTATCCAATTACAGAGGACACTTCAGTTTCAAAGCATTGATGAATGATGTGCACACACTGCAACACCACAGAGCCCTAATAGTTCACTTCAGTTTCAAAACATTGATGAATGCACGCACTGCAACACCATAATGCCCTAACAGTTCAAGTTCAACTGGACAGTTCATGCCTAGATCATCAAAATTTTCATTAAACAATTGAAGATTCTGTGCTTTCTACATATAGTAGATGGACAGAAGCCAACATTATGCAGTGAAAAATGGCTAAAAGCATGATGTAAATTGATAAGTAATGGTGCATTATACGGGTATATGGTCCATTTGAGCCGATTTGTTTTTTTTTTTTTGTTTTTTTGTAGACTTGTTCAAAACCTCACAATTGTTTCCAAGACCAGATATCACCTACTCGTGCCACTGCTACATATAGGTACACAGAAATGAGGAAATGATTGTTTGTTCGAGAAATAACATTGCGTACTCTCCAAATAGATAACTACTTAGCATCTTGTCTAAGTGCACAACAATGCTTCTACAGATATTTGAAGACAAACTAGAGAAAGAGCAGAACTAGCATCTTGCTTCAGTGCTTCATATACATTAAGTGTATTTCGATCTTTTTTAGTAGATGATTAGAGGGAATCCTAGCCAACCATCAATGATACACAGCTTTAACAAAAGTAAACCAGCTGGAAACGAACTAGAGAAAGTAATGGAAGCTTCAATGATTCCTCCAAGTCATGGTTTCAGCATCCACACTCTGTTCCTTTCTCCAGACATTGAAGACGGCAGCTTGTAGAAGATGAAGAAGAAGAAACTCCATTATTGCAGCAGCAGAGCAATGAAAGGCAGCTCTGTAACAAGCCTCAAGCCTAAATGTGCCTCAAACCCACTCATCATTATGACTCCAAAAACCCATTAATGAAATTTGATTGATGAGTTGTTTGACCAAACAGATGCACGGTATGAGGAGGAGGAGGAGCAGAGTCGAGGAGGAGCGGAGGAGGACGACGACGAGCAGAGTCGAGGAGGAGGAGAAGGAGCAGTCGATGAGGAGGAGCAACTCGCAGAGGAGGATGAGAGGATGAAAAAAAGCGAGGTTTGGGGAAGAAAGAGAATGAACTGTCTTTTAACTTTCAAAAGTTTAATTTTCCCGCTTTTATTTTTTTTTCAACTTTGGTTTTGATCACGTGCGAGACGCCCTCCCAAAAGCACGTGCCTGAGAGGGTCCGTCCCATGGAACAGGCTGTGAGGACGGGCCAGCTAGATTTTCTCAATCAAGTTTTGAAGCAATAAAAACAAAGACCAAAAAACAAAGGAAGCTCAGATAGACAGTCCACCATTTCCATTTCTCCATTTAATCTACGCACCCATTTCACAAAATTTATGGAAGTTGAAGGAAGATATTAGTTACGGTGGGTGGGGATATATTACACAAATGTCAAAATTGACTTTATTGCATGAAATAGCTACTGAGTATGAAGTTTACAACCTAGTCCCAACATCAGCCAAGCTTATCCGCTTGAGATAGCTACTGACACTCAAACCTCCATACGGGTACATAGAGAGAGTCAGCTTAAGATTGTTAAATCCCATCGCCTAAATTCTCTCTCCAGTCGATACCATTTTCCCTCGGTGTTAGCTGATGATATGATTATGATTACTTATGATGTCAACTTATTTGTCTCTTCTCAACAGGATGTAATTGGTATTTTTACGTTCGATAGACGTGATAAGAATTGTGCACGGATTGCGAATGCTATACCAGAAAGGGTCCTCGACAGTACCATAGTAGAGTGTCTAGCGGCGGAGGCAACCTTTCTCCTTATTCTAGCTTGAAATTGGCAGAAGGGATTTCTCCTTTATGACTTTGGTACTCTCTGGACAATCCATGCTATAGTTTAGATGAAGTATCACAATTAAGTTAGGGACAAAAGAGTGATGAGAATTTAATGATGATATAAACAAGCTTGACAAGGTAGAAATTAATATGTAGTCCACAATCATCGTATTGTCTTCATCATTGTCATTATCTATTAATTCAACCACATGGAAATGCTAGTTATTAATAGGTATTTGGAAGACCTATTTGTTGGTTTGAAATATCTTCATCATTGTCATTACGAAAATGCTAGGAAATTATGTTTTTGCAATCAGATTTTGTAATTACGATACGTGATCTTGAAAGAAAGATAAAATCTTCAAAGTGTTTATGTGTATATCGAAGTTGTAAAAAACCTCCTCTAACAATGTCACATCATCCTGTTTATAAAACCTGATTGCAAAACTTGATCCCTAGCCTCACTTTTGTCATTATCATCACCACACACCACTCATTTCTTTGCATCTTCTCCTCTATGGCTCTCTCCAACCCAATTTGTTAAAAAAAATTTACAGGAGTTTTGATCAGAAGAGTTTTCCATGATGCCTTCCAAACGTAGTTGTCCTCCAGTGGAGTGAACCGAATTACCGACCTCCATGTTTCCTTTGTATATGCATTTGTGTATTTTCACCATAATATATAGTATGTAGTTGGGAAAATCAAGTGTAATAATGGAAGTTTAAAAACTATACATGCATCACGAAAAGCTAGTGCATTTATAAAACCTTTCAAGTTTCAACAAAGTATGTTAACTTTGAAATGCTTTCATAATGTCCATTTAGGTTTTTTCATCCCTTATACAGAGATCTAAAGTTTCAATGGATTAACAAGCAAAATCTATCTAATAAAATAGTGAAACACCTGGAAGTTAAAACTGTCCCAGCTGCAATTAGGGGTTTTAAAAACACCCCCGGGGGCGGAGTCAGAATTGTTGACAAAGGGGGACAAAAAAAAAAAAAAAATTGAAAATACCAACTTACCGCTGAACGTGGTTTTCCGAATCAAATGAAGATATTTTTTTCTTTTTTAATTCCCACCCTCACCAACCCTCTCACTCTCTCCTCTTCTCCTTCTCTTATATTTTCTCTCCCTCACAAATCCTCTCTCACTCTGTGATCTCTTAACTCCGCCTCTCATCTCACTCCTCCTATATTTTCGCTCCCAATTCGCTCAACTTCGTAGCAGTTGGCTATATCGAACCCTGAAATGCGAACATATCAGTAGCAGAGATTTGTATTGAAAGAGGGGATGGAAGAACCTAAACTTTTAAAATAATCCATAATTTAATTTTTAGTTGAGTCAAGAGCTAATATTATATACAAAATGAGGCAATCTAAACTTTTAAAGCGGGGCAATATAAAAAAACATGAGTAATTTAATGGAATTTTTCAGAAAGATAAGGGGGGCAAGTGACCCCCTTAGCCAAAGGGTAGATTCGCCCATGCCCCATAGGACGATGATATACCATGATATATATTTTTTCAAAAATGCTAGAAAATTATGTTTTTGCAACCAAATTTTATAATCATGGTGATGTGATGTGATCTTGAAAGAATGTTGAATTTTTCAAAGTGTTTGTGTATTTCTGAGGTTGTAAAAAACTTTCTCTAATGATGTCACATCATTTTGATTACAAAACCTAATTGTAAAACCTGATTCCCAAGCTTCACTCACATTTTTTCCATTTAAGACAAAAATATCCAACGTACTCCATGTTTCTAACCCTACCGAAGACTTTCACACATATGTCGAGGCGATCACGCCCATCTCAAGATCAATCAAATGCATCCAATTCCAAGCATAAGATGAGGGGCTTTTTTGGACCTAAAAAAAGAGAGCAACGTTCCAATAATTTGGATTTGTTCATCTTGTCTAGTTGGCTATATGCAAACTAACCAAAGTCAAACAATATGATTACAACCAGTCATCCTATCAGAGACTGCCACGTGTCATAATTAGATATACTAATCAAGATTTGAAGCAACAAAAACAAAGAGACTCAGACAGAGTCCACCATTTTCATTTCTCCATTTAATCTACGCAACCATTGGATCTTATCGTGCGCACCCTAGCCGGCTTTCTGCTTTGAAGCCAAAATCGAGAGTGGGGTGTGGTTTCTTCTTGTTGTGAACAAAACCCAGAGTTTGGTTTGATCTAAAACCCTATAATTTGAGGTCAATTTGGTGTCTTTTTGAGGTGTTGTTGAAGCAAATTTTCTTGATCAGTTTGCAAGAGATCGAAAAAGTTGCTTCTTTTACTTATAGTTCTGTTACTGGTATTGCTTTTGCTTTCTGATATTTAATCCTTTGATTTGATTTGTACAGTTTGTATTTTTGATCATTCAATTGTTCAAGAAGTGATTTGAGTGCAGTATAAGATGTTGTTGACCTTCATGTTTGCATTTGATTTGTTGAATCTAGTTTCTTTAATTACATGCAATGGTGATTGATGGTTCTAGTAATGTTTCTATAGGTTTGACTGAGCACCTTAGTAAATTTTGGATGAGAGAATGAATTATGTTTTATATGCGATTTTCGGTTTGCTTGTTTTTGTTTATAGGGTTAAAGATTCAATTTTGCTAGCAACATTACATGAGCATCAAAATTGTTTTTGAATTTGTAAGCATGATTAATGACTTTGATAGAACTCGTATCTTTGAAGAATTTTCTGATTTAGTATGTTTTTAGTGTTTAACGTCTCATGTACAAAATGTTTATATAGGCCTGGGCAATCCATTTGCTGATTGTTCTGGAGACATGAATTGAATTTGAATGAAACCCTTTTTGTTTTTTTTTGAACTTCCGATATTTTCATATGATGAAGCCGATCTTATTAACACAATGGTTTCTATGAATGATGATGGGTGATTATAATGGTCTTACTTGTTACCCTTAAAACCAACCTGCTAACTCTATGATAGTCACATTGGAACACTGAGAAAGAATCATTTTCCCTCTTTCGCTGCTACGTGAAACGTATACCAGAGGACATTGTCCTCTAAGGAGTTGGTTCACTAGCTGCCACTAGCCTGATTGTGTGACCTATTTGTAATATGTTTTCTTTGTCAAGAATTAAGGCTACCAATGTTCCGTGGTTTCTCAGCTATAGCACTTATTCATGTGCTTGTCCAATTCTGAAGCTAGATTTTGGTGTCAGTTAAAATTAGCTATTGTTATGAAATGTAAAAACTCACAAGTCAAGCCTCTATTTTTAGTTATTGAAAGACTTAGAACATGTAAACCCAAACAGATGTGGGATTTTATAACAAAACCTACTTTGACTTATAAATAACAAGTTAAATCAAAATCAATCGGGATATAGTTGTAAATGACCAAACATAAGAGGCAACCTATGTAATCGGTGGGGATTACAAGGACTTATTTTGCTTGTTTTTTCACGAGTTCATTATGTTATACCACATTTGAAAAGTTGTATGATCTCTTGATTTTTTTTACTACTTATAGTCTTATACTTGCTATAAAAGATCGACTTAATGATAATTAAAACAAATTTTGTTAATGATGCAATTGAGATGGTGTTAGTGTATTTTTTTTTTTTCCAGAGGAGGTCTTGTCGGAGAAAGGAATAATGAGTTGTTGCTTCAGTTGCTGTGAACAAGATGATTACCATAATTCCCCTGACAGCAAAGGCCCGTTTGTGGCGAACAACCCTACAGGTAAAACCAATGTGTCTTACCTACTATCCTATAAACAATTCTGATGACTAAGGAGAGTTCTCATTCACCAGTATGCTTTCTGTCAGCATGCTCCAATAAATGGAGATGTTTGCTTGCTTGATTGATCATCTTTCTCACATTTGATCTTTTATTCTTTTCCCGGATTCCGCAAGATGAAACATTTTGACTCTAGATGTTCTCAGTCTTTCTGTTATATTCTTGTAATCATTATCATTCTTTGTGCGTAAATTTGATCCTATTCTTTATATCCATCTTTTGCTTCTTTACGACTCCCGTTCACCTACTTTTTACTTGTTAGTACAAAACTGAACAAATATTTGTGATGCATGCAAAGATGGAGGATATCATGCCACAAATGCAGCAACAAAGAATCCTGAGACGATAAAAGTGCTACCTATTCAAGTCCCTGACATTTCAGTAGATGAACTGAAAGAAGTTACGGATAACTTTGGGACAAAGGCTTTAATTGGAGAGGGCTCATTCGGGAGAGTATATTATGGTATTCTGAGAAGTGGACGGAAAACAGCAATAAAAAAGTTAGATGCTAGTAAGCAACCAGATCAAGAATTTTTAGCGCAGGTTGTGTTTCAATGTGTGCATGTTCCTTTTAACTGTGTCATTTATCTGTTGTTTTCTCAATTTATCAGTCCTGATTTTATAGGTGTCCATGGTATCAAGGCTGAAAAACGATAATTTTCTTGAGCTGGTTGGCTATTGTGTTGATGGAGGTGTCAAATTCCTCGCATATGAGTTTGCATCTATGGGGTCCCTTCATGATATTCTTCACGGTATGTTCTTTAAATACCCCTATTGTAGTTGGCTGAAAGGATTATTGTTTATTTCTGTTACATGGATTCCATTGGAAAGAACATTGCGTCAAATTAAGTTTTCAAGGTTATAGGTACCTGATAGGGACCGTTATTGTTGATTTATGCTTCATGTTGAAGGATTGAAACTTAATAGGTGCATTTCAAAATTTATTGTCCTTAATAAAATATATTGCTTGCTGTTTGGCTGATTAATAAATAAAAATTCGTCCTTTTTATCAGGAACAATCTAGAAACACCCGCTTTTAAATAGCTTATTAAAAAGTTGCAACTGATGATATTGATAATTTGTTAATGAAGGCAGGAAAGGCGTCAAAGGAGCACAACCAGGTCCAGTTCTATCATGGGCACAAAGAGTAAAAATTGCTGTGGGAGCAGCCAAAGGACTTGAGTACTTGCATGAGAAGGCACAACCTCACGTTGTCCACCGTGACATTAAGTCCAGTAATGTACTAATTTTCGATGATGACGTTGCTAAGATTGCTGACTTTGACTTATCAAACCAATCTCCTGACTCAGCAGCTCGCCTCCATTCTACTCGTGTTCTTGGAACCTTTGGCTATCATGCTCCAGAGTAAGCACTCTCTCTCTTTTTTGCATTTCTCTCTACTCAGTGATATTCTCAAAATAAAAGTTGGTAATATGTTGCAATATTTGAGATATCACTTTTGAGTGATATATCATATTTTCAGCCAAAGTTGCAGAAATATGCGATATATCCCCTATATATCTCAGTTTATGAACTTTCTTGTATTGTAATGATATATCTCCGATATTTGAACACTAGTTTGATGGGTTCAAATATACAAGGGCATGGCTGGAAGTGGTAACTGCTAAGAGAAGATGCTAACAAAGCTTTGTTTTAGGAAGATGAAGATGTTGGTATTCATTATGATCGATGTATATGTTTTATTGGTGGCATTCATATGGTTATATGTATACATATTGTCTGAAAAAAGTGTCACAAAATGTATTTGTGCCTCTAGTCCTAAACTGACCCACATCCACTACGTGCGGAATGCAGGTATGCAATGACTGGACAGCTAAGTTCAAAAAGTGATGTTTACAGCTTTGGTGTTGTGCTGTTAGAGCTCTTGACTGGTCGCAAACCTGTTGATCATACATTACCTCGGGGGCAACAGAGTCTTGTGACATGGGTAAAAATTTAACCATTTTTCTTACTAGCTTGTAGGAACCAAAATTTAAATTTTCAAACATTTATGCTCTTGTTTTCCTTGAATTATCCAGGCAACGCCAAGGCTCAGTGAAGATAAAGTAAAGCAGTGTGTTGACCAAAGACTAGCAGGCGATTACCCTCCCAAGGCTGTTGCAAAGGTAATTAAAGAGGTTTTTTTGTTCTGTAATATTGCTTGCAGCTGATACTCTAAATTCAATATTGAGTATTCCATTATGCATTGATATCTTTTGTCAGTGAACAAAAGGCTTGAAAGTACTTTTGGCGTTCTTATATCTTAACAAATAAATTTATCTTTTTCACGATGGTGCAGATGGCTGCTGTAGCTGCTCTTTGTGTGCAATATGAAGCTGATTTTCGGCCAAACATGACCATCGTGGTAAAAGCTCTCCAACCTCTGTTAAATGCTCGATCTGCAGCTCCTGTATCTGGTTAACCCCCAAGTCTCATTACCCAGGAACAGAGCATTCAATTGATCTATGACAAAGCTTGCTGTAGATTTTGTAAGCATTATTGTTTATTAAAGAAAACCGTATACTCAGTAAAAAAAAAATCATGATAAATATCTATACATTACTGTAGTTACTGAAGTTCAGTCTCAAATGAATTGAAATTTTTTTTTTCTCAAATCTGACATAGATTTGATTTTGCCTGTGGCTCCATTTACAAGAGTTCGATCTCACAGTTAAATTGCTTTGAACTTTGTCAAACAAATGAACTGAATAAGGAAACATAATTACCAGCAGGTATAACATAACATGATAAGCGTCTTTGTTTCTCTTCCCAATTCTTTCCAGACATTTTCCGGCTTGAGGCTTGACTACCTAGTGCCAAAAGTGAAGCATTTTAGCTAATAACATAACATACTTAATATTCAAATTTCATCCGGCTAGTGAATTATTCTTGAGTAACACTTCAAAGGTTTAGGTATATTAGCTTGAATTGTTTTGTACCAAATACTGTATGTTTAGAAACAATGCGCAGAAAGGACCCTCAACATCGAGAAGCTCCTTAGCTTGAACATGAGAGGCCTCAACGTCGAGGAGCTTCTTAGGAGAGGCTTTCTGCAATGCCTCCATTGCCAGCCAGTTTTTACTCAACTACAATTCAAAAAATATTTTCCAAGCTTCACAACAACGAAAGAAAATAAAGGACTGTACACACCACCAACGATTAGGTTCTCCATATAAAACACTACTTCCATATACAACAATCATCTCTCCAACATCTACAAGCAAAAATTAAAAAAAAAAGAAAGAAAGATAAACCCATGAAGAAAATCGGCTTCCCTCCTTTCCCACCTCTCTCCCCAAACACCCTACTTCGTGATGCCCTACCCTGATCAAGACTCGAGGCATGAGACCCAAGAATGAAGATGTCAAAAGAATATATGAATTACACACCAGTATATGTTCCAGAGATCCTCTAAATGATTCACGTGTTTAATTACACCCGGTGGTTCCTTCTGCTTTCTGACTTCGAGGAATCCGGATTATCGCTCTTGTCTGTGTCATAATTCTCCTTCTGTGATTCAATCTCGATACTTCCTCGGCTCTTTCGATGCCTTCGATCCTGAAATTTTTTCAAAAAGAAATTAGTCTGAGTGCATTGCATGGATCAAGGCATAATTTTCACTTTAGTCTTTCTTTGGAAAAATGATGGTCCAGTGAAACTTGTGTACTTTTCTGTTTTCCTTTATTTTGGAAATGAACTTTTCTAACTATTGGAACAAAAGTCTTTGGCTCACAAGAAAGCAAGGACATCAGTAATGATAAACTGAACAAATCAAATGACAAAGTAAACTTTATTAAATGACTGCGACAAATTCTGTTTATCAATAAAATCAAATTCGTGGCAAAACATGCAGTGGGACTGCATATTTACTAGTAAAAGCGACCTTAAAGATAAGCTACATTGAAAGCCAACCATGTGAGTCGGTGTACATCGGTACAGTGACCATAAGGTCCTAAGGATGAGTTTACACCACAGATTCTCACCTCATCAAAACAAATAACTTAAACATAATAAAGGTCTATTTATTGGAAAGAGAACATCGTGTCCTCTCAAAGTAATGTATCTTGATTGTATAGGAATAGTACAATGTTGATATAACAGGGTCAGTGATTTCCTCACCGAGAAGGTGAGCAATTGATTGATGTACAAGCTCCGACGAGATTGGATTAGAACAAGTCTTTTATGTAACAATTAGATTACACATGTCATGGGTGTGAGAATGCACACAAAAGATTTAGAGCAGTTAAAGAAGCATATTAAGGAAAAATGTTTCCTTATATTGTGAACTTCCAAGAGTGTTTAGCTATAATTTTGTAGTGTTCATCGTTGCCGGATGGTTATCCTTTTTATGTAACTTTTACTTTTTTGGATGCTTTTTGCATGACAAGGGAGCATTTCATGTGTATCATAGGCAAATTTTTCATTCTTACTTCCTAGCAAAGCTTTGGAGAGTCAAATTCAAACCTCTCGTGGTATGGGATATTCCTCTGATTCAAGCATGCGCACAACTTGGCTCATCTTTGGCCTCTTGTCAGAATCAGGGTCAACACACCTCAAGGCGGTTAAAAGGGCTCGTTTCAGAGCTCTAGTTGATGGTCTTGTCTCAATGTTTGGATCCACAACTTCTTCTGAGCGCCTATTGCCAACCATTGTCTTGAGCCAGTCGACCATGTTTACCTGCAGTCACCAACACATCAGTCATCCTAACTGAAAAAACGATTTAACAATGATATCTGTGCAGAAGAGAACTATTAATAAATAAAATTAAAGTACAAAATGAACAGAGAAAACAGGAGTTTCCTCGCCTGAAAACATTTGAAATGTATGTTTGCTTGTTTCAAATGAAAGTGATAGATTCAGTTACAAACTTAATAGACAAAGCTTCACCACTTGAACAAACTCTCAAAACTCAAACTAAACTTATTACAACTTATGAATAAGCCTATTTAACCAAAATAAAACCCTAAAACTAATTCCTATTGGACTTCTGGACCGACCCTATAATATATAAATACAATTCCCCAATTTTATATTAGAAAGAAACATGACAAATTCATTTGAAAGATGCTATCAATATATGCTTCTCTATAAACTTAAATGAGTTCGAGAATACCCAAGTTCAATTTACTTTACAACTTAAACGTGTTCCATTGAGCTCATCTAGTTCAATAAAAATAAATAAAAAAAGGACTTGCTTTACGGTTAATAAGAAAGATTTTCCCTAGGCGGGTTAGAAGAAAAACCCCAACTTGAGTATCTGCTACTCGTGCACATGCAACATACCTCATTTACTGGGCGTCCATAGTCAACGGGATCCCGTCCAGTAATTGCTTCCAAAACAACGACCCCAAAGCTATATATGTCACTCTTTTCATTCAAAAGTCCAGTATTTGCATATTCGGGTGCAACATATCTGCAAAAGTTATAACACATTGGTATTTATTATAATTCTTTGAACCATGGTGATTTGAAACCAATGAAGCAAGAACGTAAAAGGAAAGGAAAGGAAAAGAAAATCAATGAGTTCCACTGAAGAAGAATTACCCGAAGGTCCCCATGACGCGGGTAGTGATATGGCTTTTTCCAGCACCCAGTAACTTGGCAAGACCAAAATCAGATACCTTAGGGTTGAAATTGTCATCTATTAAAATGTTACTAGATTTGATGTCACGATGCACCACTTTGGGTTCAATAGCCTCATGCAAGTAAGCAAGCCTGCAATGCACATGTGGTTTATAAATGAGATACAATTTAAACAGGGAGGAATGCACACATAGGAAAGAGAGTTGCTGTCTTGCTGATTGAACTCACGCTTTAGCTGTGCCAAGCAGAATTTTCATACGAGCCTCCCATGTAAGATACCCATATTGACGCATAGCACCATGAAGCCATTGTTCCAAGTTGCCATTGTTGACATACTCATAGACCAGCATTCTGAACATTTGAAAACACAAAATAAATCAACATGAATCAAAAGCCTCCTATTTAAATATAGTAGTTAAGTATTCAGTTCATCCATAGTTTAATGGTTGTAATGAAACTTATTAAAGAAATGTTTGTTTAGTTATTAACACTTGGAAGTAGTTAATCCTAAGCACCAAAATATTTTATGACTTGAAAATAGAATTGTGGATAAGGGATTTCTTTTTTATTGATAACAAAAATGAAAGGTAGAAATGAGGTCTGGGGATGTAGCACATATTGTATAATATCTCCAGATAATGTCACTGAGAAGCAGCCACTCAATGATGTTACTTTTTTGGATGGAAGCCGAAAGTAGAGCATCGAGGTAGTATTAGACAAAAGTCTAAACACTTCATAGAGATGACACTATCTATTATTATAGATAGATGAATAATACAAAAAGCTACTTAAAACAAGGTAAGATTGGTGGAAAAAGGATTAAGGAGACCTTACCTGTGAGTTCCTTCAACACAGTAGCCCAAAAGTCGTACTAAATTTTTGTGTCGAACGTGACCAATAGCCTCAACTTCAACTCTAAACTCCTTCTCGGCTTGGCCTCTTCAACAAAAGCACAGTAAACATATTTTTTCAATCAAACTTGTAAGATAAAAAAATTAATTACAGGTCACTGAAATAGAGAGAATCATTCTAGACTTACAAATTGTTGAGGAGCTTCTTAACTGCAACTGGAGTTCCATTAATAAGTTGGCCACGGTAAACAACTCCATATCCACCTTCTCCAAGGACATTTTCCTTTGAAAACCGGTTGGTTGCAAGTTCCAAGTCTCTCAATGTGAACCAATGGCCCCAACCAAGGTGAGAGAACTCGGGCAAGCCAACTAATGGTGAAGGGGCAGTTATTTGATAAGAAGACGAAGGCTTGTACACGGTGAAATTCCCAGAGCCCCCATCTTCTGATTGCGACCCAGCACCATCCTTTTCCACATGATGAAATGATCCTGATTGACTGCTGTTATCACCATTCGATTTTCCCATGCCCAAATGGACCAGAACTCTGTTTGATTCTTTGTCACTTGATTTGTCATGAATGGTTAAGAGAATCCCTTCTTGAGGAACAAAGTCCTGGGTCGATACTTGCTCCACCCTCACCTCTTTAATTTCCTTGGAAATAGTTGGAATTTGAGTAAAAGGAAGTTTATCCACAGTCCTCCTCGATTTCCTCCTTGAAATTAGCCATAGTGATAGCACAGAAAGTATAATCACAATAGATACACCAACCCCAATTCCAATCAAAACCCAAACCTTGAGGCCAAAAACCTTTGTTTTCTTCATCAGTTCCTTATTAAGATTTGTAGCCATAGTTTCTGATGTCAAGATGCCTGCAAAACAAAACATGATCAAATTGAAATTGTAAATTTGAAACTTTTCATCTTTGGCATATATCTAGTGTTTTAGATAATAACATATGCTACTGATCCAACCTACATTGGATTATTTACTTGTAATCAGTGATTTATGAATGCTTATACATCCTATGTTTGACAAAATGTAAACTACTCCAGCATCTACCCCAACATAAACACTAACTGTGCACACCACTAAGGGAGAGATACCAAAACATATATAATTAAATTTCTCTTAAATTCCTCTTGATTAACACAAAGAATGCTACCTAATCTAAGTTCTAATCACAAATCATGAACATCAACTAACAAAATCTACACACTATGTTTCATTCTCTACACATCAAGAAACCCATTGACAAAACAACAGCAATCCAGAGTAAAAATTCAATCTTTACAAAAGTTTTCATTTTTCTCATACCTGTGCCAGAGAATTCTCAATAACAAACACCAAAGCTCAGATCTTTAAATCCCGTTGTTCACACCACCTTCCTCAGTCAAGCAGCCAAACCCTAACCCTAGATCTCTGATCACAGAAACACACCAAAAAAAAAAAAAAAAAAAACCCACCTTGGAACAAATCCTTATACCCAAATCAACCCCATTGTCAGAAAACCCAGACAAGCAAACGAATTTGTTGAATTTCTTTTCTGGTTTTCTCTATGAACCAAATGGGTGTCTGAATCTGGGCTAAAAAGTCAAGCTTTCCAGCACCAGCACAACAATCTCCTATTGAAAACCCCAAAAAACCCAGTGATCCTCTCCTCCAGCTGAACAAACTTGAAAAGAGAAGCCTCACTTGGAGGATTAGAATAGAAATGGAAAATGGAGGCCACAAAGGCTAATGTAAGAGAAGGTGGAGGAGTTATCAGTGGTAGGTGATGAAGAGATGCCTTAAGAAACAGTAAAAGAGGAGAGAAAGAAATGGAAAATGAAAGGTCTCTTGATCTTCACTTGATTTCTTTAAATGGGTGTCTTCTGATTTCTAAAACCACTAATTACTATAAAATTCAGAAAAATAAAAATAAAAATAAAATAAAATATTTTGTTTTTCATAATTTGGTTCACTTTGCTTTGTTTAGTCAAACATGAATAGAAAATGGAGCTAGTATAATCATGATTATGAGAGTAATCAATGAAGCATGTAAGTTAAACAAGTCCAAAAAAACATATTTAGATTTCATGAATCACAGCCAATTAACCCATAAAATTTTGCCAATCTTATCAATTGGAAATTGTGGGTCTCTCTCAACTTGTAATTTAGTTGGCAGTAAAGTCAATGAACAGACTGGACACCAGCAGATCTTGGATTATCAAAATGTCCCTTGTTTTGATATTAATTACAAGACAAATATAACGGTACAATTTTTGGGCTTGTCCATATAACATGCTGAGGAAAAATTCTATTCGAAAGCACTGATTGTGCCAGGATATAAGGGTAGAATGGTTTGATCATGTGTGGACCGTTCTTCCAGATACAAATCAGTGTTGTCGGACTAAATTCCGTCAAAGCTCTGGTGACTGAGTTTACTCAGTAGGATTGTCTATGTACTTTCATTTTGTTGACTAATCATCACTATTAGATCATACTAAAATCACTATTAGTTCATAGTTAAGTAAGTTAAGTGATTTGATTTAAAGGAAAAAAAAAAAAAAAACTTTCAAGTAGAGATGACACCAGGTCGAGTTCAGGTTTTCATTTACAGAATATTGCAACTCCTAATAATGACTAAGATAAGTGATGGGGTTAAAAAGAAAAAAAAAACCTTTTCGTAGAACTGAAGACTAGGAATACCCTGGTTCTGGATTTTCATTTACACTTTGCTAGGTCTGGTTTATTCTAAATGTACAGAATCTCGCGATCCCTTAATAAAGTCGTAGCATTTGTTCTTTGATGATGACTAAGTTTATATGACTCAATCACAATGTGTTGGGTCACGGAGATGAACCATCATTTGTGATCCATCTCATCATGACAATCATGTTATTTTCAGAAAATTTCCGAAATGGCACTCAATAGACAATAATCACAAATGACAACAAAGACTCCAATACACCTAACAATTCAAGAGTGAACTTTCAGTTTTTGCTCTAGTCTATGTTATCATTTGAGTTTTACGCTTTCATTTGTGATCAGATTTAAAAAAAAAAGGTTATAAATACTTTGTTCTTGATGATCAAAATTTCAATACAGTATAGTTTATATTTTCGAAAATACTAGAAAACCAGGTTTTTGGATTTTGAAGTATTAAGAACCAAAACTGACCCTTGGGAAGGAGTTCTGATATCAAGATGATCAATTAGAATTTAAACTATCCACACCTATATTCCTATTGCAATAACATCTTAAATATAGGGTTAGGTTGCAATGAATGGTTGAACTTGAATGCATGATATATGTGTGTTGAGTGGTGTGTATAGACTCATCTTGGTCTAGGGCTGGTTGAAGAAGGTACTAATGTATAAAGGAAAATGAAATGTTACTATACATATAAACAAAGTTATCAACATCATTTAAATTTACAGTTGGTGAACTCAAACACACTGCCATTGTTTTAATCACCTGTTGCAGATTAACAATGTACTAGATCACATATACTTTAAATAGTTTCTAAATGTAGAAACCCGAAACACCTAACAAATACGACTGTGGTTTAATCGCAGTTATAAATTTCATAGTTCCATTTCCCCACAGATATATGGTTCAGAACCGTGTCTCGTAACAAAAGATATCATAAATATTTTTCAATGTTGATCCCCCAGAGTGTTATAAATCGTTTACGAGTACTACTTAGACAGAATATACTATATATGGATTAAGTTTATACATGTTAATCATGTGTTATATGTTCTAGAGCAAACAATGTGCTTTGCATAAAGAAGACATCTAAAATGGAGTTCACACTAACTTTGGTTTGCTTTCCTTTCTTTGCAAGGGATATCAAACCCTTTCTTTCTGTGTTAGTGTTTTTTGTTAAAGGTGTTCTATAGTGATAAATATGATTCTCTGTTAGCTTAAATGAGGGACTATTGCCCTTCAATCATATTTGATTAGTATTGAAATATGGAAAGTAGGGCAGGTGTAATGGAGAAAAAAGAATGCTTTGGAAGAGATTATTGATCATCTTAATACTATTCTCACAAAAGCGCGATTAAAGTAACGATTAAATAAGGCTGTGTGATTGCATTAAGTCTAAAGCGCATCGAGGAAAGCTTGCAATTTCCGCGCACTTGAAACTATATTAGTTCAGAGGTAACCTAAACCAGCAATGGACTTGATTATCTATATGATAAGATAACTTTTTTTTTCAGTGTGATTAGGTTTATTTACTTAACAACCCATTTGGTCATTACATATATTTTTTAATCCCTAAACCCATTGCACCCTAGAAGTTATTGGCAGAATTTGAACTTTGAACCTGTGATTCTATCCGCCACAAGCCTATCACTAATCTCGTACCCCTAGGCCATTTGGTTGTTACTTAGCATACCTCTTTTTAGATAATATAGACAAGAGAATGAGTAGTTGATAAGGAAATACCAGAAAGAAATCCTTGCATAGTGACTCAGAGGGATAGTGAGATTTAATGGTCCTTTATTCCTGGTCCCCTTGAGTGATGTTGTTGGACAGAATTTTTTTGTTTTAATCTTTGGATTTGATTGATTAGAGGCTTGATTCGCGATAATTTTGTTTTGTTTAACAAGTTTTAAGTTAACAACGCGTCGACATTGAGAATGGGACTCATTTAGGAAGCTACCACTGCCTGCCCTCTACTGCAAGGAAACGGCAATAACACCAATCTTGAAAGATATATCGATCATGGGATATACTCTACTGACTCTTTACTCATAAGAATTAGGCAAGGTTTCGGTATACTCTATTGACTTTATATGCATGTTTATGTAAATTTTATATCAGTAGTAGTCTCTTATCGATGAAAAGAATGCACAACTGTTTAGCTATAAGCTTATTGAATGATACAATAAATTCGGCACAACCATCCTTACAAATGAATTATCTAGTCAAACATCCCAATGATGGAGACTATTCAATCTATTGCCCAATTCTTAAGGTGTTTATTAAGTTTAAGTAGTTAGGGAATTGACTAGTTCACAAAATTGCAAAGTCACGTTTTCTTATAGGATTGAAAATTGAATTGATGGTTCGGATTTTCATCTAAATTGTGAACTGAACTAATTTTGGTCGGTTTCAAAAATTTCAAACCGAAACCGAACCAACCATTAACAAAATCGAATTAAAATCAAACCGATTCTAATTTATGCAAATCGTAACAGAACCAAACTGACTAAAACCAAAATAAAAACGAATCGAACCGACCGACTATTTTAAATATATTATAATATTTTTATGTAAAATATGTATTATTTATTATATATATCCGGTCGGTTTGGTTTTGTCGATTAAATCACTTACAAACCGAAAACCGAACCGATCAGTTCGATTTTGAATTATTTAAAATTGAAATTGAACCGATTGGTTCGGTTGGTTTAATCGATTTTTTCGATTTTTTGTTCAACCGTATTTTTTTATATCACCAATTTGTAAAACCAAAAATAAAAATAAAGTAAAAAAATACTTTTTTAATGACTAATCCCATAATAAAATCTAAATTTTTTCAAAACACAACCACACCGCTTCAAACAAAAAAAAATTTGTCTTTGTGGTGCTATGATAAATTGACTAAATAAAATAGTGCATTACCATATATTTATAAAAAAAAAAATTATACCTAAACAGATTGAGGCTAAAGAACCAGGTTCTGCAATCAGGATTCAGGAATGATGTGGCATTATCAAAAGAGATTTTCAACCTCGAGATATATATAAACATTTTGGAAATTTCATCATTCTTTCAAAATCACGCCACATCACCCTGTTGAAAAACCTGATTTCCATGTATTTTCGTATGATTTCAATCAAATAATATGATTTTAGGAATCCAAAACTAAAATAAAAATTGGGTTGGTTAGCCAATGGTATTAGAAAGTAGAAACACATCCTTAAACAAAAACAAGTCTAATCAGTGATTTATATTAAAATCACTATAAACAAAACCCACATAATGAAAATTAGCTTAAAATACTTAAAAGTAGTTTCCTCCCCTATGTTCACCTCCTTGCAAAGGGGTCCCCTTAATTAAAATGGATTATAATTTTAACAATAAAATAAAGATTAGAGAACATTTAATTATGTTTTATATGTCTGTTAATGTATGGTTGTCTTACACCAAACTGGATTATATGCTTTTCATTTATAGATTTTGTCTTCATTTTTAATTATTTCATTAATCTATCGTTAACCGTCCAATTAATGTGCTATAGTTTGTGTATATAATCAAGGTATTAGGGTAATCCAACCGCGAAGAACACTTCATTCTCCGGCGCCCTTGATTAGATGTTTCGTTGTCTCAAAATAGACTTGGGAGAGGCTAACTGTGAGACCCTAAGTGGGCGGACCTGAGGTGAGGGTGAGGGTGAGGGCGAGGGTTGGAGCCCAACAGGTCCAACAGGCCGGGAGAGGTTTGACGAGCTATAAGGGGAATCATAGTCCCACATCACCTGAGTGCGGGATGGTGATGTGCATACTCTGAAAGAGGCCTTTTAAAGTCCGTGCGGGCCGGTTGGGCCCAAAGCGGACAATATTTTACTGTGCGGATCGGGTCGTTACAGAATGGTATCAGAGCCTGACCCAGCCGGAAGTGTGCCACGTGGAGGTGGGCCCTCGAGCAACGTGAACGTTGTGCCTGTGTGGCCAACGAGGACGTTGGACCTTAAGGGGGGTGGATTGTGAGACCCTAAGTGGGCGGACCTGAGGTGAGGGTGAGGGTGAGGGTTGGAGCCCAACAGGCCGGGAGAGGTTGGACGAGCTACAAGGGGAATCATAGTCTCACATCGCCTGGGTGCGGGATGGTGATGTGCATACTCTGAAAGAGGCCTTTTAAAGCCGTGCGGGCCGATTGGATCCAAAGCGGACAATATCTTACTGTGCGGATCGAATCGTTACACTAACTGACGAGGAAACCAGCGAGGAAGGGAGAACCCTCTCCATCCCCCTCGCGATGTGTGCCTCCCATTCCCTGCACGTATCGCGAGGGGGAGGGAGTCCCTCGCTGGTTTTCTCGACAATTAGAATTTCTGAATAGACTTATCAAAATGATTAGTGTCAAAATCGGTGTCTTTATTAAGCTAAATGAAGTTAGATATCAAAATCAAAAGTGGTTAAGGAGTCGTCTCAAAACGGACTTATCAAAGTGATTAGTAGCGAAATCAAAGGGATATTATATCCTTATAGTTGTGTATTATTATTCGACCATTAAACGTGATTAATGAGAATTGGTTTTCATTTGATAGGTGTAGAAGAAATCGATCCTTGAGGAACCCTACTTATTTGTTAATATTTAGAGAAAAAAACAGAGGATTTCCAATCATATATTTATATAATGATAAAATTTTAATATGTCGAAGGCCATCATACGTTTCTTCGCAATTGCATGGGTATCTGTCTTATGATATTCTGTCATGAATTAATAAATTCTCTCAAAAGTCCGAGTTGTTCAGGAGGGGAAAGTCCATGACTAGGATCGTGACATCGCTTACGCTTTCAAAGTCGACGTCTTCGTAGCTTATGCCAAATTATTTTAATCCAATCTATAGGTCACCTCTGCCAAGAATCGAATATTGGATGTGGGGTTTGACTCTTACACCAATTGTCGTGAATCAACTAATTCTCCCAAAAACCCGAACGGTTCAGGAGGAAGGGTAATTCTACTGAATAAAGTCAGAAGTAAGATATTCTCTTTAGTGTGTTTATTTTTAGTTATAATAAGAAGTTCAATTTCTTATTGGAGTAAGCAACATGGGTGTTGATCACTTGGCATCGAGTGCTTAATAAAAATCCATTTTAATAATAACTTCACAATAAATTTGTAATGACCACTGTGATATCCCTCTTCTCTCTCAACCATCTCATCTTCTCTACTGTGATAACCCACGTCAAAGGTTGAATTCCCGAGAAGGACATCCTAAAGACTGAATCCCGAGAAAAGCAACCTAAAGTCTGGATTAAGACAACTTGAATTTATGTATAGGCATAGTGTTAAGTTGTCGAAAGCTGAAAACGAGTGACCGAGGGCTACTACAAGTCTACAACTTGGATCCCAGACAAAGAAAAAGATTTGGACCCAATTTTCTTGGACCGGGCTGGGCCTGGGTTTCGTCTTCCCGTTCATTCGAATTCAAATATAAAACGCACGCGCGTACTCTCTGAAGCCCATCTCCTCTGTGTTCGCTTGGCATTCGAAGAAGCTTTAAATGGCTCGCAGTAACTTATCGAAGGCGGAGGGACGAAACCCAAACCAGCAATGTCGATGAACCAATGTATGTAAAATTTGTTTGATTTTGTTCACTTTCTTTGTTTCTTGAACTTCAATTCCACCCCCTTTTGCAGAACTAGGTCTTACAGAAGGAGTAGAGCGAGTTTGGCGCCTCATAAGAGAATCAATTGGAATCGGTCGCTTTGTATCAGGTTAACCCTAATTCTTGATTCTTGCATTGCTTGAAACAATCTTTATTTGGTGACACTTTTGCCTCTTAGATGTACTCTTGAGACATGGGTAGCTAAAAAAAGTTGGACAATTTGTGGTTAAGTTCACTTAACAGTTGACACTCTTCTTGATGGGTGAAGCATTTCATCATGGGATAGTGGCCAAGGCTACTTAAGTTGATAATACTTAAAACTTGGGGAAATTTGGCAAAACCCCAATATAATAATGGTGGTCTGGGAATGAAGTTTGTAGACAAATCTCAAGTGAAAGAAATCTCTCAGTTTCATTAAAAACAACAAATTACCACAGCATCCAATCATAGAGTGATGAAGTGAAAGTTGGCATGAGCATGTTTTCGCGTAGAAACCTAATCCATTGAAGTTTAAGATGAAGTACTTAAGTTTGGATTTTGAAAACCTTATTGATGTTAATCATGTCTAGTAAGGTGAAAACTCAATAGTATTGATATTGTTACTAGTTATGAATTTGGATCCTGATAACCCTTTTTTTAATGAAACTAAATTTGGATTCTTATAACCCTTTTCTTTAATGAAACTAAACATTGGTAAGTGCTAGTTGGGTTTCTAATTGTTGAGTTCATTACATCATAGTCTGGAAATATATATTCTTGGGCATATACTAACTCGTGCTCTGGTTCTTTCAACATTGTGGTACTTTAAATCTAACTAATTGTAGCACTAAGTGAGGTCTGCCTGTTTTGATAGAGGGAGGACAAGTATTGCCATTTCTGGGGATGTCGATTGGCAACCTAAGCCAAACCAAAGGCAAGCGAAAAGGAAGCCCAAACAGGCTCTGGTCAATGTATGATTACCACCATTGATAGTGTTTTTTTTTCCCCTCAATGTGGGTGATTTTTATTACGTTATGTTAATATTTTTTCTGATAATATTAATCCATTGTAAGGATTGACTAAGGTAGTAATGAAATGGCTGATATAAGTTTTAACACTTTTGGTGTGCACAGAGAAAGATCGTGCAACCTCCAAACTTTGAAAAGGAACGAGCCTACTTTGAAGAGATTGACTCCTTTGAATTGCCAGAGGAAAACCCCTCACTGAAGAACTTTACATGGGCCGCAGGCATCCAACATGATCAATTTCAAGTTATCACAATTGTCTACAAGAGTGGGTAAATGGTTAGCTTCCAAGAAGCTAAATAACACTCAGCCTTCTGGCTCCTTATCCATGATTTTGGAGACTCCAGTGATGCCCATGGAGTCTATTCATAATGATGCTTCCATTGCTCTAAATGATAAAACTTCTGAGAGGGTTTGTCGACAAGATTCTTCAGATTTCCTAACTCAGCAGAAACTTGGTGGTTTGAATTTGATGGATACTGATTGGGTTGATAGGAATGCATGTCCAAGCAAGACCAATACAGAAGACTTGATTGGGGGTGATGAGGGTTTTGATGATATAGGAGAAGCAGTTAAAAGACTCTCTTTGTCACCACTACCTGCACCAGCTGACCTTGATCAGCAAGAGCTGCAAGACCCATTTGTTAAACTTCTAAGAGTTTGCAAGCAGTCAGCACCTACAACATTATTGGATGTAGTTTCACAGTACTGGTTGGTTGTCATATGTAGTTTCACAGTACTGGTTGGTTGTCATACTTTTGAAACCATTGTCTGCTTTAGTCTTATCTTTGATAGTTTTCAAGATGCTTCTTGGGTAAAAAATAAATTAAACACAAAAAGACACTTCCATAAGCTGATGAGAACTTACTTATCATTTCAATCTTAAATAGACTTCCCTATTGATTGGATACATTTCTACATGTCAGTAATTGTCAGAGTTATGCCGTAGATTTTTCATCTTTGTGCTGCTTTTCTTTATTTCTTACATCTTGGGAATTCTGAAACTTTTAATCTATTTCAAACAGTGATCCAAGCAGCATAGTAAAGGTTGGTGAAGGAACATATGGAGAGGCATTCAAGGCTGGTTCAACAGTCTGCAAAATAGTGCCATTTGATGGGGATTTAATAGTAAATGGAGAAGTCCAAAAGGTATCCAGCTTACCTTATGGTTTTGTTAGGAAGATTCTATAAGCTTTTGTCCCTTTTTTTAAGCTGCTTGAAAAAAAGACTATAATAATACAAGAGACCTTTCTTGCTAGCATGTTATTTCTCTGCTCACAAAATCTGTCTTTGCTCCAGAAATCGGATGAACTGCTTGAGGAAGTCTTACTTACCCGAACTCTCTCAATCGTTTAAGAGAACATGAAGGCCATGTTGACAATGCATGCACAACCTTCATAGAAACAATGGAGTATGCTTTCTGCATTATGTTGTTTCAATTTATCACAAAGATAAATCCTATTTTTACAGTTTAAGAATTGATAGTTAATGTCTACGTTAGATGACGAAGACAAAATTAGTTTCAGTAAGGTGCTAGTTAACACACTAATGACGGTAAAAAATCGTCCCTAATTGATTTTTTGAAAAATAAAAATTATACACAAAAACATTTAGCTACGGCAAAAAACCGTCGCTAATTATTTTATTAGCTACGGTATCGTAGCCGTCGCTAAGTTTTACAAAGATTATTTTATTAGCTACGGCAAAAAACCGTCCCTAATTGATTTTTTTTTAATTATACACAAAAATAAAACATCATCTCAACCGTCAATAACACCCAAAAACTTTAGCTCAATCCAACGCATTAAATCAAATCATGTCACCGATCCACGTGAAACCAACTCAACAAATCCCCTTCAATTGCCTCTCTCTATATATAAATTTTCTCTAAACCAATCCCCTTCAATTTTCTCTCTCTACTCTCTCTGTTTCTAAAACCTTTAATCCTCATAAATTTTCTCTCAACCAATCTCATTGCTTTCTAAAACCTTCAATCCTAAAAAACGCATCACTACCAATGACACCCAAAGCAGAGAAGAAGCCCGCGGAGAAGAAACCCACAGAGGAGAAGCTCTCACTCGACACCCATCCCGGCCGCCTCCCTTTCCCCTCCCTTCCCCGCCTTTCCCTAGCTGGAAGAGATCTCAGATCTCGGAGATCAGATAGATCTAATCTTAGATATTCTATAGATTGTTTGATTTTTTTTATTATTATTATTTTTTTGTTATAGTTTTTTGTAATTTTTGTATGGATTATGTGTAATTTTTTGTTATAATTTTGATCAATGAAGTCTCCTGTGTAGTCGTAGCTCAAAAATAAATTGTAATAGTTTAATTACTTATTTAACTAATATAAAGTTATACTTATGTATGCTTTATAACAAAAAAATATTTAGTATAAATTATAACAAAAAATTATAACAAAAAAATACTAGTTTAGTGTAAATTATTTGATAACACCCCTTTAATGTGTTGAATGCAATATTTAGCACTGTTTGAAAATTCTAAAACCATTTTTTTAAATAGGGTGTTCATGGCCTAAAATTAAACATGTTGATTAAGCATGACCTAAAATTAAACCTTTCATTTGTCAATATGATTCAACTTAGCGACGGCTTCAAAGTTGTCCCTAAATAGCCACGGCAAATACCGTGGCTGTTTTGTCAATTGGATTTGCAACTTAGCCTATTTTTCAATTTGCGACAGCCGTAGCCGAAATTTTAAACAGCTTTAGCGACGGAAATTTTCGAGTTAGCGACGGTTTTTAGCCGTTGCGAATTAGCTACGGGATAATTTACCGTTGATGATTCAAATAGCGATGATTAAAATAGCTACGGTATTGCGACGATTGTTGAGCCGTTGCTAATTCATTTTAGCTACGATTTTTTGACAATTAGCAACAATTTTTAGCCGTTGCTTAAATGACTTTTTTTTTTTGTAGCATGGGACCTAGTAAACCCAAATCAAGTTCTTCCGTTCAGTCAGTCTCCAAATCACCCTTGAGTCCGTGAATTGATTTGAGGTCTAGTACTTTATTCTCTAATGAAGGGACTAATAATTATTACCCATGGGCCTGGAGAGTCTCGCCGAATCATGTAAATCTGTGTGCAATACAGTATCCTAATGTGCCTCAACTCCCTGGTCATGCACATATATACACATCATGTCTATTTCATTGCATGAAGGTTATGGTATGTTTGATTTATTTTTTTCCCATGGAAAACATAAACCAGTGAAAAGATCATGGAAAAAAAAAAAAAAAAAAAACTCTAGGGGGCCTAAGAATAAATGAAATTAACTTGTTACCAGCTGATGTAGACCCCTATATAATGAGTTATATAACAAAACAAACATGTGTTTATACAAGGAATATAATTTAGGTAGTCTTGTCTATTTTGTGGGGTACTAAATGAAGAAGCTTTTGATCAAGTTCTATTATTATGGATAGAAGGTGATCATCTACTTTATGAGGTGGTGGTGTGAATCCCCCATCACCTCAACCACATGTGCATGCCCATCTTTTCCGCAATATGTATGTGTTGCTTTCGGCTACAATGCTTTTGAATCATCATTTTTGAATGAAGACACATAATCTTATGTTAGTGCCTTTGTAATCATCATTTCACACCATATACATAACGGATAAATTCAGAGTGAATCGCCATACATCCTTGTACATTTTTGCCTATTGAAGGAACAACTAGTTTTTATAGAGCTCAGGTGTCATTCAGTCGCTTTGGCCGAGTGGTTAAGGCGTGTGCCTGCTGGCGAGGGAAACAGCTAGGGAGGGGGTTGAAGCCGTTCATCTCCTTGAGATGCATGAAAGCGTGTATCTCAAAGCAATTTCATACATCTCGAAGGGGTGAACTCCCTCGCTGGTTTCCTCGCTCCCATCCCTCGCTGTTTAGACAAACCCTTTCCCGCGAGAGTTCGAATCTCTCGGGTGACGATTAATTTTTTTTTTTTTTTGGTCTATCTGAAAAGAGGTCAAAAGCAAAAGATAGGAAAAGGACATTGGATTCTTTTTCAACTATTTTGGCTTTGAAACACAAAACCATGGATGGCACTATCACCAAGTTTTTAATATCTTTCCTTCCTTCTCTAACTGACAAAACATTCTCGAATCAAGTTTAAATATATATATATATATATATATATATATAGATTATTCACTTTAATATTGTAATTAAATTGTAATTTTTATATTTAATCACTCATATGTCACATGGATTGACTATATTTGGGTTCAATGATTGTTTCCTTAATCACCCAGAGACTTTCGTTAGTAAATGGTAGGGACTACTTCACACTATTATATATATTGCCTCACATCTCTATGTTTTTTTTTTTTTTCCTACTAACCTAGACCATACATGCCTATGCAAGGATTAAGCGAAATTTTGCATAGGTCGGGGCGATGTTACGCCCAATCGTCACGATGCCTGATGTGAATGGGTGAAAATAAATTTTTTTTCGAAACAAATTTGTATGACTTTAGTAAAATGGTCATAATTGTTTTATTTCAAAACATTTTAAGTGATTCAAATTGTGTTTATTAGATAACTCAGAGTACTACAATTTTTTTATGAGTTTAAGAATCGGTCTTGATCGAGCATATAAGTCGATCGAAAGTGAGGGGCACTATCTTGTTTTCATTGCGAGATAGATTTGTGTGACTTTAGCAAAATATTATAATTTGTTCATTTCAAAACATTTTCAAGTGATTCAAATTGTGTTTATTAGATAACTCAGAATACTACAATTTTCATGTTTTGATGAGCTTAAGAATCGGTCTCGATCGAGCATATAAGTTTAACCAAAGTTAAAGATAGTACTCAATTTTCAGAGACAAAGATGATGAGAGATGTGGCGGAGTTGTGGTAGTGCTTGATGAAGAAAAGAGAGAGAGGTGGTATGGTGGGGTGGCGGTGATGATGGAAAAGAAAGGGAGGGGGGAGAAGAAGGGAAGAAAATAAAATGATAGAGGGGAAGAGAGAAAATTTAAAATTTTGAGTTTTTATTGGTGGTATGAAAAATAAAGTAGTGGTGTGAGAGAGAAAAAAATTGATATGGTGGTGTGAGATTACTTTAGGTGGTGCCAAATAGTCGTTGCCTTAAGTAAAACTTACAAAGTTTCAAATAGAAAAAACATGATGGAAAATACAGAAGGTGCGATCCAAGGATTAGGGTGGCACAGATCCATGTGGGGGCACTTGCCCCACTGACTTTTGAAATTTTGTAAGGTTATATGCAATTTGCCCACCCCGTGACGCTGATAATACCATCTCGTCCAACCCCACCCATTCCTTTCTTTCTGTTATCTGCGACACCAATGACCTCGCTCTGCCCTTTTCTTCATTTCTGCTCCTTTTCTGTTTTTTGCAAGACCAACAATCGCTCTTCCTCCTCCTCTCTCATTCTATGCTTGATTTATTTTCTTTTCCCACCAACAACTCCAACCACTCATTTGCTTTGAAGATGATGATTTATTATTATTATTTTATTGAGATGAATGCGTACATCGAAGTCTATTTTTGTGTTTTTTTCATAAGATTTTTTTTTAGATACACGAAAAATTTGACTCATTAATTTGTTCTCAAGATAATGCTCGTATCTCGAGATTCGTCTATGAATTATTGTTTGAAGGGCAATTTGATAATCAACATGAGTCTTTTTTTATAACACATGTTGACTGCTAGTCCTAGGAGAGATTGCAATAGCGCTCAATATGTTAGAGGCAACTCTAATTAGCTATTTTTTACATAGGACAAATTACAAAAACATAATATTTTTTTGTAAACATATAATTTTATATTTAAAATTATATTTTGCACCTTAACTTTTATATCAATTAATTTATCCTTTATATATTTATCTTCTGTGCTCTTATAAATTAACTTGTTCTATGTTTTTAACAATTGATGTTTATATTGTCTTAGATTTTAAAAAAAATGTTAAAGTAATTAATTATTATTATATTATTAATTAACTTTAATTTATCACTCATTTGACAAAAATCCTGATGACTCCTCCGTAACCAGTGGAGTCACCGCTGATACACTTGTCCAGATTAACACCCCCATCAACAAAGCTTTCACTTTCATTTCCTCTTACAAATCTCTATATTATACCAAACCACTTTTACTTTCTCTTGCCGCTTTTCCCCTCCCTCAGTCCCAGCTTTATCTTCTACACCTTTCGTCCTTAGCTTTCTTTTTTTCATCTTTCCTCTGTCCTCCTTTGATTCCCTTGTTTGCTTTTGCCAATCTTCTCCACCTCTTTAAACTCTCTCCTCGCCCAAATCACATAAAAATTTCCACTTAATTTTGGGTTCTTCCAAAGACTTGCACATACACTATGAGTGAAGTAGCTTGGATGTTTGTCTCCTTCTTCCTTTGTTCTCTTGCTCTCCCTTCTTCAGGTTAGTACACATATCTCACTGAACTTTTCTTTTTCCTTTCTCTTACTATGATTTAAAGTAGCAAAATCAAGCATACCCATTTTCTAGTTTCTTTGATTTATTGGAAAATAATATGCAAAACATAAGAATCTAGGATTTCAGCTCACAATCAGAGGTCACCTCTGTCGGGTTCAAGGAATTTTTTGTTGCATAAAGGAGGAAAACCCAAACTTGATGTTCTATGATCTAATTGCTTGTTTTCTCAATGCCCCATTTGTGAATTTGCTTAAAATAGTGCTTGCCACCTTTTTCAGTGACACTTAATGCTTGAAATGTTAGATAGTTTTGCTAGTGGGAATTATTAGGTACTAATGCTTTTTTTTTTTTTTTTAATGTTTACTAAATGAGGTAAAAATAGTGTTGATGATCACCTAAGGATTTTAATATTGGGTTTTCATATTTTTCTTATTGATTCCTGTAGGAACTCTGGTGGGTTTCTCCTATAACGCAAGGAGGTCTAGTGTAAGTTCATCACCAATAGAGACTATTTCATTCTTAAAGGAAAACAAGGTATCCCCTTCTCAAATTAGGGTATGTGTCTCAAATCACAGTGGTTTGAATACTTTATCTGATAGTGGGGTACATGTTGATCTCTACTTAAATGAATCTGATATTGAGAGTATGAGGAAATCGAAAGCTTCAGTCATTTCGCAGAACATCACAAGTGTCATAGTTGATAGTAGCAATAGTGACTTGGTGGCACAGAAACAATTGTCTTCGTTGTTAGCCTCCTTAGAGACTATTCGTTCGGTTCTTAAAAGTTCTGATCTGAACCGCGATGTTAAGGTGGCAGTTGCGTTCCCACTTGCAGTTCTAGAGAAGTTAGAAAGACAACAAGCAAATGATCTGCTAAGGATTGTGAATTTCATCAAGAAATATAAGTCGTTTGTTGTCCTGGAAACTGAGATTAATGGAGAACTGAGCATGGGAGATCGCTTTGTTGAGTCAATGATCAAATCAGCTGCATCTGCAGCTAATGTTCTTAAGGACAGAGATGTCAATGTCATTTTGAATGTTAAGAGCACAGTCGCTGCTAGTGCAATAGAAGTAGCTGAGTTCAGCAAGAAGATGAGGAAATCTACAAGTTCCTATGCACATATCAGCGATAGAATTTCTGGGATTTTTGCTGAAATTACGCCTATGGAAGAATCTAAACAAAAGGAATTAACTAGGAAAGAAGAAATGATTTTCCATCCGTCACGTAGAAAACTCAACAGCGTGCCCATCTCAACAACCCAAATAACTCGACATGATACTGTAATCCCCACACCAACAATAGTGACAGTTCCCTCCACAAACCCTGTCGCTATAACGCCCACGAATCCGGTTGGCAACCCAGTCACAGTTCCCTCCACCAATCCAGTTGTCACCACACCCGTTAATCCTGTTACACCACCTTCCGCGGTTCCATCAGGTAATACACCAACCAACCCAGTAACTGCCATCCCACCACCAGCGACGACACCAACAAATCCAGGGACTAGTCCTTCAACTGGAGGAGGTCAGACCTGGTGCGTGGCCAAGTCTGGCGCGCCGGCCAGTGCTCTTCAGACTGCACTTGATTATGCATGCGGAATGGGAGGAGCTGACTGTTCAGCAATCCAGCAATCAGGGAGCTGTTATAATCCAAATACCCTGCAGAACCACGCCTCGTATGCATTTAACAGCTATTATCAGAAGAACCCTTCACCAACCAGCTGTGACTTCAAAGGAGCTGCCCAGTTAACCACAACCAATCCAAGTAAGAAAATTAAAATGACAGTATATTGCATAAGTTAGGATGCTCACAACGTAATTGCTTAATGTTTGAGTCTCTTGAATTTTCAACAGGCACTGGGTCTTGTGTTTACCCATCATCCTCAGGAGGAGGAGGAACATCAACACCGCCCACAACAACAACACCACCAGGAGCAACAACACCACCTGGAGGAGCGACAACACCACCAGGAGGAACGACAACACCACCTGGAGGAGCCACAACACCACCTGGAGGAGCGACAACACCACCAAGGTAATCATATATTAAACTGTGTAAAAATGATCTATTACCATGTCTTTAATTGTAGCTTATGTTTCAAAAAAATTCAATTTTACAGCACGACTACGCCAACCCCCTTTCCTGACACATCAAATGGCGCGCCCAACTTCAACTCACCACCAGGTTTTGGTACAAGCCCTCCTCCAGGCTTTAGCACTTCAGAGTCTATTTCTACTGGTCTGCAACCGTTGTGTGCATCCACCATACTGGCATTGTTCCTTGTCACTGGAAGACTTTTGATGGATATTGGTTTTCATTTTTAAAGCATCTCTAGGTTTCCATAACTGATGAGTATTTGTGCTGCTCAAGTCGCGATGGCTTTGTCTATGCAGAGAGAAATTCTTGGAGCTAGCACACTGCCAACACTGATCTACTGATGTATTGAGACTTACCATGTCGTGTATACTAGGGATAGGATAGTTTATGATTAATCTATTGTAGTAATAATATGTTCAGAAGTTACGTATTGTAGTTAGAAGTACTGTAATGTAGTAGCACCATTACTTGAATCGATGAGTTACATATATTTAATTATCATCACTTGCTTGTGTTCACTCATAATTTACTAAAAACAGTGTTTGAAACCATTTCTCATATAATCTAATACTATAACGGGAACCCAATTTATTCCTGCCTTTATTGTTATTTACTTATTATATTTTATCTTTGTAAATATTATACTTTATCTTTATAAAAATAACTCTAACTTGCTGAAAAAGTTCACAACCCAATCAAACCCCGGCACATCATCAATCCATACTACAAAGCTATCCTCCTCTCTTTCTCATAATACAAAATAAAGAAATCTCAATAGAGAAAAGAGGGCAAGAAGGAATGAAGCCGATCTGCATTACAAAGTATTGTAATTATGCCACTTTATGCAGCTAGGAAGCAGTCTTGGTAATGCTCATCTCACACAGACAATCTGTTACGCAGCCTAGACTTTGCAGCAAGGGAAATGAAGCCATGTGTAAACCTAATTGAATGAGACAACCACTTGATCCGTACAAAATGTCACTAATTTACTCAGTATTTATACATCAGTAAGACCTGTAGAAAGAGTTTAACATGTTGCAAGGAACAACAAAAGCAAGTTCCTGCTGATAGTATACATGACTAACTACTACTACTATTTAAATTCTACTTGTTCCTCAAATCCTGATCTCGTAAGTAACTATACATTCCTTTACATGAAACAGTATCTGCATTGAAGAATTACCGCTTTCCAAAAACTACCAAGATCAACAAGGACATCGACATAACCAACTTGAAGCCTGAACTTTCCCAGAAATTTTGCTTGTCCATGCAATTACCTCTCCCCTGTTTCTTAGTAGTAGCCAATTGGTCTTTCAGTTCTTTCAAAGCTTTGTCCCGTCTCTCTCCCGTCTGTCATGAGATGGAAAAATTAAAATTTTAAAAGGAGTTAATAATATATGCATATTGGCAATCTAAGGAACCTTGCTGTTGAAGCAAAGGATCTATGTAAGAGTTCACGACAAACAAGTTCAACAGAAAAAGTTTTCATATAACCCATATTGACCAAGGACATGGGTCAAAACTAATGAGAACATTTTGGAGTAAATTTCATTAAGAACTCATGAAAAAGATATTAGGTTGGTGTGTTGTATGGTTCAGTATATAAACTTGAGAAGCCAAGGACAAGTCATCCAAAAGCAATGGTAATTCTGAAAATGACATATATATGGCGCATATTGGACTAATACCAATGGACCCAATCTTGCAATAATAAAAAGTGTCTTAACTGACTTAAAGCGCAAAGAAGGTACATAAATTGTCAACAGCATAATATAAGATATACCTTTTGCAGCTTCCGTGTCTGTGAGCGAGCTTCCTGAAGACAAAACTCCAACTTCATTACCCTCTTCTTCAGCTCCTGATCAGCTCTCCGATGTTTCTCTAACTGTTCCATAATAAAATAATAAAATTCAAATGAATGGATGAGTTAATCAAGAAGTACCCATTGTAACATGGGAGCCAATGTAGCACGAAGCTGAACGAAGAAGTACCTGAGACTCCAGCTCTTTTGTTTTGAGTTTCGATTGCGCAGACATAACCCTGATTTCGTCTCTTAGCTTGGCTATCTCTTCATCTTTTGCCAGTAAAAGCTTATTCATGTTCTCAACATTTTTTGGAGAAACCTCTTCAAAGATTTTCCTTAGTTCAGAGTCTTTACTAACTCCTGCTTTGGCCATGGCTTCCTTGATTTCTTGTTCAATTCTCACTACTTCATCTTTCAACTGCTTCTGAGAAGCTTCCCTTGCTTGTAAATCCTTCTGCAGATAATCTAATTGCCCCTCGAGCCTATTAACATGGTCCTCGTGTTCTTTTAGTAAACTGCTTTTCACTTCTAATTCTTCCCTCAAAGCCAAACTCTGGATCTGAGCTGATTGAGCTGCTGAGGCACTTTCATCTGCAGTCTCCTGAGCAGCTGAAAGTTTTGATCTTACATCATCCAACTGCTTCACGTACTGCATTCCATAACACAATCATTAGAGGAAATAATATACATATTCAAGGTTCATTATGGTGAAAGCATAAATCTAATATCCAATTATTTGCAAATAACACTTTGAAATGATGTAGTATCATTAAACCATAGTTGAACAGCTAACCACATATCATGTTACCTTGCATTCGGTATTCTTTTGTGTATCACTATTACTTTTCTTTTATGTAGGGGAAGATCATTTTCACAGAGAAATACAGAATTTTCTAATCTGGCAAGGACCAGCTCCTCAACTATAGATCACCTACACTAAAATTAGTTAATTTTATTTCAAAATTTATCTTGAAGTTAATGGTAGAGACGGTTGATCTACAATGACTTCAACTTATAACAAACTTCTTAAATAGTCAGAAGATCAATCAATCAAATGGACTTCGAACGCTAGTACATTAAATTAAGCAGTTTTGAAGGTCCTCTATCTCAAACTCTCCTCTTGCAGTGAAAACACACTCCTAATAACCTGGGTTCCATGTGACGAATAGTTTAGTTGAAAAGTTCAGGAATCTCCACCCTGGCATAGATGATACGGTTTAAAATAATAATCCTACAAAAACCTTACAAATTACTTCATTATGGAACTTCTCTTTCTGTAAATGAAAGAGATGAAGTGCAAAGGTACGAAAACCAGCTAATCGGAGATGTAGTTCAGCCCTTAAACATATTCCGACTGTTAGATCCCATGCATAATGAACACTAAAAATGAATGGTATAGAATACTCTCAAGGGCCAAAAAAGGTTCTTCTCAATTATCCTCCCAGGCTCCACAAGAGACCCCCCGTTCATGATAAACAACGCAATAAGCTAATAAACTACAAAAATGGCAAAAGGGCTGTGGGGTTCTAAAACAACAAAGCAATCAACTAAAAGACCAATGGGCCACAACTTTACAATTTCTAAATCTAACTCCATTCTTGAACAAAAGGGGAAGGACAATCACAAATCAGGCAAACAATAAAGGCACTAATAATGATAAAATTTAATCAAAGGATATCAGGATGATGAACCTCACCTGCTCAATAGTAGAGGCCGATACGTGCAATAGTCCATTCCTCTCTTCCAAGCTTTTCTGCAATTGTTTGATCTCATCCTCCATGTTCTTCGCCTTCATCTCTGCAACCTATAAAATCATAAACATCTCAATACAATTCTCAATTCCAAATCGGACCCACAGACAAACACAAACAAAAAGTAAAGTGAGACACATAATTACATACTTGTCTTGTTTGGGTTTCTTTTGCAAATAATTGCTCTTGTGTACTAAGCTTGCTTCGCACATCCTTCAACTCAGCCGCCAATAACACAACATTCCTTCGAAAACTCTGTGTCCTCTCGCCTAGATCCTTCAGGAGAGGATCCAACTCTCTACTCGAAGATGAAATTGACATCGATTAACTTATTACAAAACTCCAATTCAAAAAAATCAGACTCACAACCTTCTCTTCCACAACTTTCTTCTTATACTTCAAACCCCACCACTCAACCCTATCATTTGGTACACACAAGTTTCTTGATCCCAGCAATCCTACAATGCCTTGAAAGCTCTTCTTATCTGCAGGTCCAAAACCACCCCTCGCATTTATTTCATGCCAAACAAATAAAAGCAGTAAATTTTGAGCAAAAAAACGTGAAAATTCACTTCAATCTTGATTTCCCATACTCAATTAATCTGTGTCATACTTTGAAGTTTCACCCACCAAAGCAAATGACCATAAATTTTTTTTTTTTTTTTTTCTGGTCTCACACTTTATGAATGATACAAGACAAACTGTCGATTTCTAAGTTGGTGCCACATGAGGACCAGATGAACTGAGCTATTAGATAATTAGAGACACATGTTTGGTTGTTTTCTTTACAGCTAAACAAGGAGAAAACATAAAGATAGAAACTTTCGTCTAAAAACCCATTGGGAGAAAACATAAAGATAGAAACTTTCGTCTAAAAACCCATTGATTTGTTAGGGAAAATCAATGAAAAACTTGTTTACTTGAATGAAAATTTATTACCTTTCTAAGCTAATCTTGCTAGAAAAATCAGAACTTTCTTCCATTTCTCTGTGATTCTCTGAGATTCTAACACCATAAACGCCTAATTAGCTCAAAAATCTGAGAAAGGGTAAATGGACTGAACTTGAAAAGCTTCCTTTTTTGTATCAGAAACAACTTGAGTTCAAAACCTTAGAATTTCTGAAGAAGCTTTAACACAGAGAGCTCTTGTTTCTTAATCTTTAGATGAATCTCTTGAACCCCACTGCTTCAAAACTGTAGATTCTACTTGTACACCAACAAGTCTTTAAAAACTTACTTGTTTCAACGCAAAGTTCTGATTTTTTTTTACATATGAAAAGTTACAATACAACCTTTTGAAGAAGGCTTGAACGAAACAGCTTGGGCCAGCCTACTTTGATCGAAAGACAAACAGGGGTTTCAAAAGAAGCTGTGTGAGAGAGATGGAGTGAACTAGTGTTAACGAAAGTTTAAGAAGAAATGGAAGAAGAGATGAGAAGAACATGGAGGGCTTGGGAAAGAGAGGGTAATAAATGTTTGTGACTTCGTTTGGAAAGTCCGAACCTCAGCTTCGTGATTTGGACATGATTTTGGATTCGAATTCAGTCTGACCTAAGCGCGGCAAATCAAATTCCACTCAAAATTCAACGTGGCAGTTCGACCATTGGAAATGCAAATGAAATAAGAAAAAATCTAATTGTCGAGGGAAATGGAGAGGAAAACAGCGAGGGACCCCACAGGGGAGGGGGAGGGGGAGCCGTCCATTCCCCCTGAGATGCGCGTTTTCAACCCCTGGGATGCGTGCATTGAAAAGTCAAACGCGCATCCCAGAGGGATGAACGACTCCCCCTCCTCCTGTGGGGTCCATCGCTGCTTTCCTCGACAGTTAGACGGGTTCATGAAATAAATTAAAAATTTTCTAACTATTGAGGGAAATGGCGAGGAAAACAGCGAGGGACCCCACAGGGGGGAGCCGTCCATCCCTCCGGAATGCGCATTTGAACTTTTGGGATGCGTGCATTGAAAAGTCAAGCGCGCATCCCAGGGGAAGATGGACGGCTCCTCCCCCTATCCCACCCCCCCTCCCGAGGGGGATGGACGGTCCCCTCCTTCCCTTTCTCCCTCCCTCGCTGATTTCAACGCTGGCTTCCTCGATAGGTAGAAGCACTCATCAAAAATATGTTTTTCCCCTTTACCCATGGAGAAATTCTAAATGGCGAGGAAGTGGGCGATGAAATCAGCTGAGGGAGGGAGAGAGGGGTCCGCCCATCCCCTTTGGAATGCGCACATGAAAAATGACGGTGCACATCCCGAGGGGGATGGGCGGTCCCCTCTCTCCCTCCCTCGCTGATTTCCTCACCCGCTTCCTCGCTGTGTAGAACAGAAACCAATGGACGAGGTGTCAGGAAGTAATACCAATTGTAACAACAATTCTAGCGAATTTTGTTTGTTAGTCTTCTTTTCTTTTCCTTTTTTATTTCCTCGCTCCTTCTCTTGACCCTTAGAATTTTTGCAAAATACAATAATTCTACTAACTATGTTTGCAAGTTTTTATTTTTTTGAATTATTTAGACTTCTACCCCTTATATAGATAATGTTTGTGATTGTGTTTCAAAAAAAAATAAACAAAAAATGTAAAAAATAAAAAATAAAAAAATTAGCAAGCATGACTAACTACACTTACTCAAATAATGAGCAAATCATCATTGGCGAACCAAAGTTGAGATGACACATCATTTAATCTTGTAATGTTTACTTACACATATTTGCTCCTACTAATATTTAGAGATAAAAATCTTCAATGCTGCCTTAAGGCCTAATAAGTGTCTATGATGTGAAACATCCACAATTTAGATCCAAAATGTGTTGCGGAGATTATAATTTTTAAAAAATAAACAACTTAATTAATTAATTAATTAGTTAATAGTGTTGTGAAGGGGAGAGTGTTTTGAGTATTCAATTGAAACAGATGATCCAAGTGAAGCCACAGGAATCCTCGAGGAAAGTTGATGAAGACAAAATTAAATTAAAAAATTGTTGGCTTTTATTTTAGATTCCCCCACCATCAAGTACTATGTACCACCAATCATCTATCTTGTGCTTTCTTTTCTTTGGGTTCAGTTGGGTCACTTTCCCTTTTGAAATCTAAAGCCCTTACATATTTTTGTTTCACATGGACTCTACTCTTGTGATATTTTTTTTGTTCTTATAGGCCCCATGTAAATGACTACAAGCTTGATTTTAAAAAAAAGGTTATAATTGTTGATAGGTGGAGTATGTTTACGGAGCCACGTGGGGACAAGTGGACTGACTTTTAAAAAAATTATTTTTATTTTTAATATGCCCCGTTGCGATGTCGACGACTCGGTCCTGCCGTGCCATTTTTATTTTTTTGTTCTCCCTTCCTGTTCCACTCGTTTCCTCTCTTTTGCTCCCTCTCTCTGTTTATTGCGACATCGACAATCGCCCTGCCTCCTACTCTCTTCCTCTCCCTCCCTTTTTGCTTGATTTAGTTTTTTTTTTCTTCTTACCATCACTATTAGCCATCAACAACCGCAACCTCTTTTTCCTGCTTTGAGGAAGGATAACGTTTTTTTAATGTATTTTCTCAAGATGAAGTCGTATCGAGATCTATTTTTGTATTTTATTCATAGGTTTTTTTTGGAGATGCATGAAATTTGGATCCATTAAATTTTTTTTTCTCAAAATATATGTTTGTATATCGCGGTTTATCTATGGGTTATTGTTTGAAGACAATTTAATAATCAACGTGAGCCTTTTGACATTCAATGCACGTTGACCGTTAGTCTCGAAAAAGAATGTAATAGTGATTAATGATGAGGTAACATCTAATTAGTTATTTATAATAAGGTGGCAAATTGCAAATTACCAAATTTTTGTGTACACATCTAATTTTACATTTGAAATTAATTATTGTCCATTATCTTTACATACCAATTTGATTTGTCCCTAATATATTTATTATTTGTGCTTCATACAAAGTCGCTTCTCGAATCCATTTTCCTCCCCATAGATTAGATGGAGTTTTGTTTACTAATTGGTGTTTTATATATTTATTTATGTATTGTTCGAATTAATTTTTTTATTAAAGTAATTAATTATTATATTTCATTAATTAACTATGACGTCACTCCGCCCCATTCATAAAATTTCCTGGCTCCGTCACTTTATATTCAAAGTAATCATAATAATCTAATCTTGAACTCTGATTGATTACTTAATTAAACAGCTGTTGTTCATCGCAACAATGGAGAAAAATATCAACCCTGAAGTGAACCAGATTTCGATTTTTATATCATGCAATAAAGATTATCTAAATCACCCAAGATAAGATGGTAAGTAAAAAAAATGTTGGGTTGGGTTGGGTTGTATGTAAAGTTACCATTTTGTTTTTGGAATTTTGTTAATAGAATCGCGACAATCTCCTAACTAGAAGCTTACCTAAACTTCACATCTCTTTCATATCTAATGGAGTAACTCATGTTGAATTTGCATGTAATTTTACTTAATTTGTGAATAAACAAGGATTAATGTGTGGTTAATAATATGGACATGATGTATGATTTTGATATATAGATAAGTGGGGCAATGCAATTCTAGCTTTTGATAGTCAAATTTATTCATAGTTTTGGTGGTCTTGGATGAAATTGATCCAAGTATCCAATTTGATTAAAAAAAATATATAGATTTGGAGGGAAATGATTGGTTATGGACTTAAAGTTGTTGCATTAGAAAGCAAAGGTTGTGTTTTATAGAAAAAGGTGTATATAGGGTAAATTATTAAATAACTATTGCTAAAGATAATGGAAGTCCAATCAATTGAGCTACATTTTCTAACCGACTAATTATAATAATTGGTTGGGTACTTAGGACAATATGATCTCGTCCCAATGTAGCCGAGTGAAGTGCATAAAACCGTGTTACAATTAGGATCGACAACAATCACTAGGTTTAGCATATGTACATCCATTTGTGATGTCGATTGATCAAAAGAAAGAATCTAGATAAATCACTTCTTCAAAGGTCATTGTAATAGCATGGAAACTTTGGATTAGAGTGACATGAAATAAGAAAAAATTCAGATCCTATGTAGTCACTGGTTATAGCCGACTGAAGCACTGTAATTGCGTTCCAGGGACTACTTTTTATTAAAACACAACAATCTTTATTTATAAATAGCAAGATAGAAAAACCCATGGGAACAATTGGTAGTGTAGTAAAATTTAGGGGCGGGCGCGGGACGGGATAGATATCATCCCTATCTATTCGTTTTCGTTTGGAATTGGGACAGGATAAACACCATCCTGACCTCGTCCCATCTCAAATGGGTTCGAGGCGAAACGGGATGAGCATGTACTAAATAGCCTCCAATAAAAAATAACTAAAGAATATCATCTCACATTGCTCAAACACTAATAATGTTAAATTTATGTACATATAACTTTTATTATAACAATAATATATATCATTGACCAATTCTTCAACTACATAACTCACAGTGCAAAACTAAACAAAACCATCATTTACATTTATTTTCTATAAGAATAATTGTTCTATAACTAATTATAATATTTGGTTTGATACTTGATTGATAGTGTTTGTATCGTATAGCCAGGGTCGGACTCGGGATTTTAGTCGAGGAGGGGCGAAATGAAAAATACTTATTAGTTGATAATAGTAGTTATCAATGATAAAGCCAATTTTTTTTTCTTACCTGAGCTAGTAACTAATAAAAAAAATACAACTATAAAAAATACATTGCATATATCAAATTGGATTCAATGTAGCTCAATTTTAAGTCAAAATAAGTTCACTATCAATAACCTTAGCAAATAGTAAACGAACATTATAACTAGAATATATAACTAATATCACAAAAGAGTTTGTCTAGGTAGTCAAACTTTGAAGCCATTTTTTTGTTAGGGGTAGAAGTGTAAAAAGGGGTAGAAGTGTAAAAAGCCCAAAACCTGACAAAAAAGTAGCTATAAAGCTTGGCTGTCTAAAATTTGGGTTATACAACTTAGCTATAAATTTTTAATAGAGGTATTAATATTTATTTGGCTGACAAAAAATTGGCTGTCTAAATAAGTAGCTAATGAAATTGCATTGAAAATAAAATAAAAATGCACTCAAAGAGTATCAAACTTAGGTCCTCTACAAAAAATGATAAATCTCCAACCACTACACCAACAAAGACATGTTAGTAAAAAAAATAATTCATTTATTAAATATTAATCAATTTTTATTAAACTAAACATTTTTTAATGTTTGTAATTACTAGTAAAATTGCATTGAAAATAAAATAAAAATGCACTCGAAGAGTATCGAACTTAGGTCTTTTACTAAAAATAAAAACCTACAACCACTACCCAACAAAGACATATTTAAATATTTGCATAAACAATTAACATATTGTATTGTACATTATATAATCGATTTTTGTTAAGACTAAAGTATATATACTAAAAATATTTTAAAAATCGAGAGAGGGCAGCTGCCCCCTTGCCCCTTAGTAGGTCCGCCCATGCGTATAGCTCATGATATGGACATTATGATCTCGTTCCAATGTAGCTGAGTGAAGTGCATGAAACCATGTTATAATTAGGATCCACGACAATCACTAGGTTTAGTATATGCACATCCATTTGTTATAGCTTAAATACATAATATGCACCGAGAGCTCTTACGTGTTTGTGATGTTGATTGATAATTTTTTTTTTCTAAATAGAGTCGTTCTAGGCGGCGAGGAAACGGCGAGGGAGGGGGTTTGACCCCCCGCATCCCCTCGAGCCCTCGCCCGTTTCCTTGCCATTTAGAATCACCGTTCTAAATAAATCACTTCTTCAAAGGTCATTGTAATAGCATGGAAACTTTGGATTAGAGCGATATGAAATAAGAAAAAAATGTCTGGTCTAGTAAGGGATCCTATGTACATAATTGTCACTGGTTATAGCAGACTGAAGCACTGTAATTGCGTTTCATGGATTACTTTTTGTCAAGGATTGTGATTTTGTTTTTTGAGTTAATTTCGGTAACTCGATTTTAAGAAATATTTCGATCTGTGTAGAAAAAAAAAAGTAAAAAATTTAGTTGTGATGTTGAATTTAACAACATAAATTATGCATTTTAAATTCTGAAATACTACATAAAATTTCTCACACTATTTGTAGTGTCATACAAACTAAATATTACATAAGAATCACTCACATAACACACTTTTGATACTAAAATAACATTATAGCATCTTAAAATATACGGAGATTATAATATTTATTTATTTTCTCAGAAATTTTTTGACAAATAACCTTAGCAAATACAACCATTTTGTGAATAATTTCGTCTTAAACCTCAGGTATTGGAGTCCAGAAAGTCCCGTTGCCACATCGAGATATGAAAGACCGTCTTTTTCGCTTAAATGGATTTTGACCTACGTGGAGTGGGATCAAAAGTAGAATCCTTTTGTGGAGTGGGATCAAAACACCGTATTTTGGGCTTAAAGACACAAATGGAGACTGAGGACAAGGGGCTTGCTGCCCTTATTATACACCTGGCAGGACCTTTGATTTGATTCCTCCGTCACCAAAGGGAAAAACCGAACCCCACCTTCGGGAAAGAGATCCCTCTAGGAAATGCGGCATGGCATGAAGGCTCGAGAGACCTCTTATCGAGCTGGAAGCGAGGGGAAGGTCTACTACTTATTGACCAAAGGAGCTCACTCGGGCAAACCAACTTGTGGAGCTGACAGAGATGCAAGCAAGGGTGGTTCTTCCTATTTTTATTTGGCGCGTGGGACAATTTGTGGTGCTGCCAGATCGTAGTAACCTTTTCGCGAGTAGGACGACCTCCTTCACACAAGGGAAGGATGGGATCGATACCGATCACCATTAGGTTGGGTAGGTCTCTAAGAGAACAGAACACCTTACTCGATCAATTTGCCTTTTAGAGGAGATACCCCCGTGATTTTGATTGTTCCAAATACTGTACCTCGAGAAACCTGGTACAACCCCAGCCTTTGCTCAACGTCGATTGAAGTCGGGGAAGGCGGATCCAGTTATAGCCTTTAAGCACGAACACGCCTTTAAACGAGCTCCAGCAGAAAGGATCAATCCCGCCATAGAGGAAATCCAGAATCTTTTCATACTGGGACCGGATAGCCAGATCTGGAAGGGGCCTTCCCCTGACTGTGAGAAGGGATGAATGAAAGACTTCGGAGCTCAGTCACAGGACAGGGGAGCACCCTTCTGTGAAAAGACTTTTCTATTTGCTTTTTAGCTCCCGTAATGGGACCCTATTCTTTCTTTTAGGCTCAATAGCATAGTATTATGAGGGAGCATGCCTTATCTCTCTTTAACTACAGGAAGCTCGGTCCATAGGATAGCGGTTGAATGGCCTCGGCCTTGGTTGGCTTTCCAGATTAACATATTCGCAAAGAAAGAGAATATGGTACAGTGGTATGGTACAAAGCATACCATATTAAACAGACCCCCTTTACGCCATTTGGAGGGAACAAGCTCCGGCTTTCGAGCCGAGCCGGAGCGCGTTAGCGCGCGCTTCCATTTTCTCGCTGGGTTCCTACTCGGTGAACAACCGATTCCATGAAACAATCAGTTGTTCACTAAGATGTCCTACTGCTCCTACTTCTAGTGAGAGTGACCTCGGAAGGAGAGAGTCTATAGACCTTCGCTCTTATTCACGCGATATTTATATTGCTGGATCGGGCTTTCGCCCATTGTCCTTCAAGTCCCCCTTTCTCATCCCAATTGGGATAGCCGCGGTTGCCTGTCGTCGAAGTGAAGTTAGCGGGGTTACCTCAATGTCGAGATAGAAGGGGCTACCTCAACTCAATGAGAGTAGACGATTTTGAACGTAGAATGCATGTGAAAAGCAGAATCCGAATAATCCTATGATACGAAACTAGTATGGTACACAATAATTGGTGGACTCGGATAGGTCCCTCTTCTTTATAAGTCACTCGGAGAAAGATCAATTAGTGGACCAAATACGCACTCTCAGGACTAGCTTAGCTCCCCCTTCTATGACTAGGGAAGACCCTATTCTTCTCTTCCTCGGGGGCTAGGAGCACGAGACCTTAGCCCTGGGTGCCTGGAACAAAGTAGCTCCCTCAGGGAAAGCGAACTAACTTCCTACTTTAGATAGAAAGAGGCCGGAGGGGAATCTCTCAATAGAATCAATCGGGTAGTACGGACGCGAAAGCTAAATAACTTGGGGAGCTGGAAGAACACTAGATCCTGCTTAGTGACTTCAACAAACTCAATCCCATGGGCGGACTTTGTGGATTCAGATAGGCTGATCGGACTTCTAGTCCTATTTACCTTGGTGATAGATCCCTTGACAAATGTGACTTATTTAGTTAAAAAAATGGCTTGTTCTTGGGGGAAGAGAAGGAGTAAGACAAGGGCGGTTAGCGGGGTTTACTCAATCTCAATATCGGGATAGACAGAGGTCTAGGAAACTACGTTGTTGACCGGGGTAGGGTAACGAAGTTAGACCGACGAGATGAAGTACTCAATTCCCCTATTAGATAGAAGAGAAGAGGTCGATTCTCTGAAAGAAGATTTTATTTATTAAGATGGCTAGCTACTCTGGCCAGTGCTATTGCCCTCAGAGATAGAGCCATTAGGGGAAGGAAAGAAAACCTATTATGTGCCAAAACAAAAAGCAATTTATTGCACGAAGTATGCTGCTACTATAAGAGCAGTCTTACACAGGAGATGCACCAATTACGGCCTATAGGAGATAGCAGAAAAAAAAAAACGAAGAAAAGCACTCGGAAGAGTCCTGACCTCTGGAAGAAATAAAAGAAGACGGCGGGGTCCGGGCTTGGCTCGAATTTACCCCTTGGGTTACGGGGGGAACAATAAATAAGGCAGAAAGAGATTTCAGCGCTTACCTCGGCTCCATGAATGGTCGTTGAATCGTACATAACGGATTGTCTAACGAAAGAAGCTGGCCTTCGGAGAGAGTCCCCGGATCCGCACTTATCTATTACCCGAGCGGAGAAAGAAGCAAAAGCAAAAAGGCGATCTCCCAAAATGAATTCTTCCTGGGGCGGGAACTATCTCCTTCTTCGGTTGGAGGTCAGTACCAGACCCTCTGTGACTACCTTTTCTTAATAAAGCTCTAGGGATAAAAACCTTTATCTAAACTTCCAGTAGTCAACTTGAAGTAGGACAGGGTTCACCCATTTAGATTCTATACTTGAAAGACTTGAAACCCAAGACCCGACTTATTTTTCTTCCTTAAAAAAGAGCTTTTACTCAACGCTTGCTCGTACCAGATTCCCACCGATCTGAATCTGACTGAAGAACCAAGCTGACAAGGGATTTTATGCTTTCGTACCGGAGCACCTTTTAGCCTCTCTTACAGAAGTGGAAGGATCTGTTGGTAGTTTGCTTTTGCTAGAGTAGGTATACGCGGATTCGGGTTGCCTAAGTAGAAGGCATGGAACTAGTGATTCCCTTGCGATCTTGTCTTCCTACTATAGAAGGATCAGGCTTTCTGACTCGCAGAAATAGGATAATGCTATGCCTAAAAGTAAGCATTAGATGAATGCCCCGGCCTTGAGATTATTGACTTTCTTGTAAGAGCAGGTTTAAGCTTATACGCAGTAGCTAAGCGCTAAGAAGCTATTGGCTATATGCTTAACACATGCAAGTCGGACGTTGTTTTCGATCAATTTGGTTCACCTAGCTATGGCCCAATCTAATCATACGAAAACTAAGAGTGGCTTTCTAGCTCAGAACAGAACCTGGTTCACCTCTCTAATTACGTATGTTAGTGTCTTCTTTTCTGCTCTTCTTGTAAAGATAGGTGATCCTCCGCCCAATAGAGCCTAGCCTGAGAGACGAGTTCTCCAGTGTGGACCGAAATGGTCTCGCGAAGCCGGTCCCCGGATGGTCTAAGTCCTTCTCTAACTTGAAGAGCAGCAAACCAGACTTCCCACAGTAGGGAATCTAAAGTTTTATTATAAAATACAATCACAGGAAGGGGTACGAGCAGAGCGAAAGATAGAAAGTCGAAAGCAAGCCGAATTCCAACCTTTGATTTCTAATTTCTTTATCTAAAATAGTGGATTTGGAAATATCGTATCGTAAGTAGATGATTGAGCCATCAGCGTGCAGTCATCGATAAGTGTTCATAAGGACCAACGACGACCTTGGAGGAGAAGGAGAAGGAGGAGGAGGAGCTAATTCGGACTACATCGAAGCGAATAAATTCTGAGTGCATGCCACAACGATCTATATGGAAGGGAAGTTTTTTTTATGCATTCCTGTTGAGAATGAAGAATCAAAGAGATCTTCTTTTGAACAGGAAAATTTGGTCACGTAGATCTTCTATTTCACCGGAATTCGTTGATTGCTCCGTACGAATTTACAATGGAAAAACTCATGTTCGTTGTAAGATCACTGAAGGAAAGGTTGGTCATAAATTTGGAGAGTTTGCTTCGACACGGAAACGAAGACGAAGACGAAGACCTTCGATAAAATCTATTTTAAAGAAAAAAAAGGGGGGGGGAGGAAAGGGGAGCCTTAGCCTTTAGTTAGAATCGTCGAATTCTAAACCGGCGTGGCGCTGCTGGATGCTTTTGATCGAACAGGAAGGGGAGGAATAAAAACATAAAGACCACCAAAAGTAACGACCACCAAGATACGCATAGTGATTCGATCTTTTGATCACCAATTAATGGAAAACAATTTTGGGGGGTTTCCGCCTTACACACGGAAGATTGGATTGCCTGAATCACGAGTTTTATATACTGTGTTACGATCACCTCATATTGATAAAAAGTCCAGAGAACAATTTGAAATGAAAATCAAGAAACAATTTCTGGTCATAAAAACAGAAACGCATGATTTGCGCAAGTAGTTTTTTCGGTTAAAACACCGTGCGACTCGGAGGACATAAGACTTCTTGGTCAAGCCAAAAAGATTGCCGACTGGATGCTCCTACCCCACCATGCCTGGCCCTTTACCTGAAGAAGAAAGATATAGGTATGAAGCGTGGGAAACAATGCAAGAAGTGTATGATACAACAGGTAACCTTAAGGAGTGGCGGCAAAACTCGCAGATGGATCAACGCGAGTGAACTGTGCTTAGACGCTTCATAAAACCGCACCGCATCTACGAGAGGAAGGAGCTGATGGATAAGTAGGCTCCTCTTTCGATTCACGGAATGTGATCTGGGACACGATGGGAGTTTGCGTGCCTCGGTAGGAAAAAGATCACCGGAGTATAGCACAAGATCGCCTTTTATTGCTGCCATGGGGTCGACCTGTGAACAAGGTAAACCCAATGGGAACCAAAAAACGGGAGGGTACTGCATTGGGCAGAAGACGATCCAAAAAGCGAAGGCTCACCCAGCGTAGAAAACTCCAGTGCGCTCCTGCGCCCCTAACAGTAAGGGAGCCAGAACAACCCTGCAAACAACTACACAAACGTAGGCCCAGAACAAGCCTTCCGTCTACAGAGCTAGACTAGACTTAATGCCTTAAAAAAAGCCTACGTTTGCGTAGTTGTTTGCTCTTGGCGCACTACGGCTTTGAAGCCGACTAAGTCTCACTCTGTAAACGGAAGGCTTCGATTTCGATAGGCGACAGGTAGCTTGCTTCCAAGCCGGCCCGGCCGCGAGGAATCCAGAGATCTTTGCCGGTGCTGACTTGGATCTAGGGTGACGGAATTAGGCGGCCAGAAGCGACGAGCAGTCGCGGTCGAAGCTTGGCTCTAGCCGATAGGCTAGCAGTAAGCTTGGCTACAGCGAAGCGCTTACCAAGCGCGAAGGAAAGGGCCTTCGCCACTTGAGCCGTATGCGGGGGAACTCGCACGTGCGGTTTTTAGGGGGGGGGAGAGCTAATAGGAGCCATCCCATCCCAATAGCGTATATTTGGAGCGCAATATGAAATTCTATTTTCTTGCAAGACCCGTTCGGATAAGGGGGAAAACAAATGTCCCATCAATAAAGTGAGAGCTTTCCGGACCTTACCCCTTTCAGAACCACCCCCCACTCCCCCTTTTTCAATAAGCCCCGCTCTTTAAGCTAAGGGGGCCCCTCTCTGATAGGGAAGGAAACAAAATAATCTCAATTTTACGACAAATCCGGTCCGATGGCTGTTCTCCACTAACCACAAGGATATAGGGACTCTCTATTTTATCTTCGATGCCATTGCTGGAGTGATGGGCACATGCTTCTCAGTACTGATTCGTATGGAATTAGCACGACCCGGCGATCAAATTCTTGGTGGGAATCATCAATTTTATAATGTTTTAATAACGGCTCACGCTCCTTTAATGATCTTTTTTATGGTTATGCCGGCGATGATAGGTGGATCTGGTAATTGGTCTGTTCCGGTTCTGATAGGTGCACCTGACATGGCATTTCCACGATTAAATAATATTTCATTCTGGTTGTTGCCACCAAGTCTCTTGCTCCTATTAAGCCCAGCCTTAGTAGAAGTGGGTAGCGGCACTGGGTGGACGGTCTATCCGCCCTTAAGTGGTATTACCAGCCTTTCTGGAGGAGCAGTTGATTCAGCAATTTCTAGTCCTCGTCTATCTGGTGTTTCATCCATTTTAGGTTCTATCAATTTTATAACAACTATTTCCAACATGCGTGGACCTGGAATGACTATGCATAGATCACCCCTATTTGTGTGGTCTGTTCCAGTGACAGCATTCCCACTTTTATTATCACTTCCGGTACTGGCAAGGGCAATTACCATGTTATTAACCGATCGAAACTTTAATACAACCTTTTCTGATCCCGCAGGAGGGGGAGACCCCATATTATACCAGCATCTCTTTCGGTTCTTCGGTCATCCAGAGGTGTATATTTCCATTCTGCCTGGATTCGGTATCATAAGTCATATCGTATCAACTTTTTCGGGAAAACCGGTCTTCGGGTATCTAGGCATGGTTTATGCCATGATCAGTACAGGTGTTCTTGGATCTCTTGTTCGGGCTCATCATATGTTTACTGTGGGCTCAGACGTTGATACGCGTGCCTACTTCACCGCAGCTACCATGATCATAGCTGTCCCCACTGGAATCAAAATCTTTAGTTGGATCGCTACCATGTGGGGAGGTTCGATACAATACAAAACACCCATGTTATTTGCTGTAGGGTCCATCTTTTTGTTCACCATAGGAGGACTCACTGGAATAGTCCTGGCTAATTCAGGGCTAGACATTGCTCTACATGATACTTATTATGCGGTTGCACATTTCCATTATGTACTTTCTATGGGAGCCGTTTTTGCTTTATTTGCAGGATTTCACTATTGGGTGGGTAAAATATTTGGTCGGACATACCCTGAAACTTTAGGTCAAATCCATTTTTGGATCACTTTTTTCGGGGTTAATCCGACCCTCTTTCCCATGCATTTCTTAGGGCTTTCGGGTATGCCACGTCGCATTCCAGATTATCCAGATGCTTACGCCGGATGGAATGCCCTTAGCAGTTCTGGCCCTTATATATCCCCTCGAGCCCTCGCCCGTTTCCTCGCCATTTAGAATCACCGTTCTAAATAAATCACTTCTTCAAAGGTCATTGTAATAGCATGGAAACTTTGGATTAGAGCGATATGAAATAAGAAAAAAATGTCTGGTCAAGTAAGGGATCCTATGTACATAATTGTCACTGGTTATAGCAGACTGAAGCACTGTAATTGCGTTTCATGGATTACTTTTTGTCAAGGATTGTGATTTTGTTTTTTGAGTTAATTTCGGTAACTCGATTTTAAGAAATATTTCGATCTGTGTAGAAAAAAAAAAGTAAAAAATTTAGCTGTGATGTTGAATTTAACAACATAAATTATGCATTTTAAATTCTGAAATACTACATAAAATTTCTCACACTATTTGTAGTGTCATACAAACTAAATATTACATAAGAATCACTCACATAACACACTTTTGATACTAAAATAACATTATAGCTTCTTAAAATATATGGAGATTATAATATTTATTTATTTTCTCAGAAAATTTTTGACAAATTTCGAATTTCGAAAGAGATTTTGGTAATTCCAAAATAAAAAATATTTCCTGAAATTTCAACATATTTCGAGAAATCACATTCCTTGCTATTTATTAAAAGCCAACAGTCTATATAATCATCATCTTTCTCAGGGACTACTCTTCAGAAGATCACCATGATCAGCTTGAGGAACTTATGTTGTTTGTGGTTCCTCGTTTCCTTCTTCCTCCATTAATATATAATGTATATATGTAATAAAAGCTTATTCAGTATTGTTTTGGCACACGGTTATCATTCAGTAGTTTTCCATTGACCTCTTATATATATCAACTGTATTACAAGCTGAATGGCCGCCTAAGCCCCAGCACTTTCATGGAATAATATGAGCAAAAATCTTACCAAGACAGAGCCGTGAACGACATACTCATTCAAGTGTTAATGAGCAGAAAATGTTTACATTATAGTCTCTATTGGAGATGTCTCCGAAAGCATGTATATATATGATTGGCAATTAGACTCATTCAAGTATCGTATAGCAAATTGTGGAGTTTTCACAAATTACACAGCAATAAAACCACCCGAGGGGGAAAAAGGGGTAAAGAAGATTTGAGAACACGATTTACACGAGAAAAAAATAATTTCAATCAAAATATGCACAACTCAGCATACAAAAGATTGATCTGAAGCATAAAAGCCAGAATAGATTTTCCCGCAATGTCAGCCAGCCTTATTGCAGATTGGAGCAGATGGAAGTCCTCAAGGTCTACTGACAGACAATAATCTCCTTGAGGCAGGCGGTGCCAACCCAGGTATGTCTTTGATATCTTTGTTGTTCGGGTTCACAATCTAAACAAAATCCAAATAAAAGTTAGAAAACATAAATGTTCCATGGTATATAGGCAAATTATATATAGACCACTTGAAGTACAAAAAATTATATCGAGTGATGACCAGAGGAGAACTTAGTATCCTCCTCTTTCAAATTCAGAGTCTCCTATCAATCAAGGTCAGTACGGTGGTGTGTATTCAGCCGAAGATGGAGGCCTCAAAAATCAGAAATCTCCATCAAGGCATAAACAAATTGGACACAAGTACAAGATCTTCAAAGCATCCATCAGATGGAATGAGGTGATGACCATGCATTTGCTTGTTACCGAGGCAAGATGACTACAAGCGTGACATGGAATGTTGTGGGGCAATGAGCACACTAAGCTTTCCAGAAAGCACTAGTGCCAAGATAGCAGACTGATGTAATCGATATGCCATGTGATGCTGCATGTCCCGCATTTATCAGGAATCCCCATAGAAATGAACCAAGTTTTCTCCATGGAATTTATATGCATAGCGTTGTTTCCTACTAAAGATACAGCTACGAAGGACATTTAATGGGACATTGTCTATTTTTAATCTCAGCAACATTTAAATCTTATCAACGTATCACTTGCTACTTTCAAAAATCTCAGGGTAATAAAAGCAAGAAAGTACCTTAACGATAATGATAGCTATGACACCGCAGACAATTAGAAATAGGAACATCATGATGCACTTATCCGTAGCCACCTGAGAAGTGATCATATATGTTTTAAACACGAATAATCTGTGACAAACTGAATCTGTGTCGCAAGAATGAAAATATTAACCAACCTGTCTACCAATCTCCTTCACCAACTGGGTAGCCTTCTTAATTGAGAATTGAATAGTGTCAAGCTCATTGACAATACGGCCCATTTGGTCAGTCTGCACAAGTCACAATTAACACTTTTAAGGACCACAAACCAAAAAAGGCCCGAGGGCAGGGCTGAAGACACCCTCAACAAAATGATTATTGCACGAGGAACAGTTATCGCGGTATTATGATATCTACTTACTTGTCCCTTCAAAGATACTGCAGTCTGAGATCCCACCTCAATTGTTTGCTCCACAACCTGGCCAAAGTTAAAAGTGAAGACATAGTTAATCCCAGCTGACTGTTAAGAAACAAAATGCCCAGGTAAATCACGGACACACCTGTTTTGAGCGCACAATAGCCTGATCAGTCTCGTCCATCTTCTTGTTTCCAGCATCAATAAGCTGTTGATTGGACATTGCTACAGGATAACCAACATGCAATCCGTGAGAATACGCATAAAATTTGCATGCTCACTGACATAGGAAACAAGATGATTATGTATTTCTAATTTTAGTAGGAATTCCAAAATTTCTTTATTTTATTAATTTCTGTTTTTATTATTTAGGTTAATAATATATTGGAACTAAGTTCCATCTCGAAAAAAATATAGCTAAGAAAGAAGACGATACGCAAATTCCCAATCTTTTTCCTGACAAAAAGCACCAAATTTGATGTATTCCAATTAAAGCGCATTCTTGTCAAGTAAGTCCCATGAAGTGTAACAACTGATCTGTTTTCCTTTGGAAAACAACTTAATTGCATCAACTAATTGAAGCAAGGCCAAATTCATCAATGTACCTTGACAACATAATAAGAGGAGCTTATTTGTTAAAACACAAGAAAACTCTTTCCTAGGAAGATATACTCTGTCCCAGATATGGCAGACAGTTTCAACCACCCTTTGAGAAAATAAACTTCGCTCCCACCCTAAGAAAACTATTTCCTTAATTTTGAGAATGAAAATTAGGATAGAGTTCATATTCAATTCATATATTCATTCTCTCCTCTCCTTCTTCATCTTTGGCAATTTCCTAGGAATTTTTTTCTTTTAAAACAAAAAGGTTACCAAAATAATATTGATTGATGTGATAAATTGCTAATGGTGGAGCAATATAGAGTAAGTAGGTATAGTAAGTTGTAAGTTTGGAAGGATATTATGAACCGAGGAAACAGGAAATATTCTATTATAATCAATCCTCATTTAATTGACAGACTCAACAAAATGAAGAAAACATTATCATCTTGCTAATGAAGAATGTCGTTTTCATTGAAAACGGAGAGCTGATAGGATCTAGGAAAAATGTATATCTAAAAATAAATAAGCACCATCACTGGATATGTTAATCATGACTCCCTCCAAAGATTAAAGAAAGAAGAAATGCAATCAGATAAGCATATTCCCAAAGTTAATACTTCTTTTCATCGTAAAACCAAATCTCAAGAACAACGTGTACCCGAAATCAAAGTATGTAGAAGCACAAATCACTTTCCCTTTTAAGTGAGACACAAATTATAGGATGGATCAAAACTCACTTGATGCCATTTGAACATTGTCTTCAGCTGTAGGATCACTAGCTCCTGCTCCCATATCAAAGAGTTCAACTCTTTTATTACCAAGACTACTCATATAACTGAAATGGCACAAAAAGAGGGCTTTTAGAGAAACAACATATTTAAATGAGGCTATTTAATTTAAGTAAAGAAGAACTGGGATATACATAACTCTTAACGCAACATATAAACAGACTGAAAATCTTTTTTCTTCACTAGTTTACTAGAATAATATTAAACAGATACTTAGATCTATTTTTGCATTTTTAATATATATATATATATAGCACTTTTTGTTTAGAATAAAAAAAAAATCTTTAAAAATTTAAAAAAAAAATCTTACTTGTCTACTAGAGTAATTTTAAACAGAAAGGTCTATGGCAAATAATAAAATAGTAAGTTATGTTGAAGTTTCAAGATTTTTAAAGCTTATGCTACATAGATTCTATTGTAAATGGATAGACAACGTAGTAGTTATGTTAAAGTTCAACATTCTAAAGCTTATGCTGCATATATTCGATATGAACTTTTGATAACAAGTAAATTCAATTCTACAATGACCACCTTAATGCAATGCCAGCCCATACTTGACTCAAATGGTTATCAGTGTCAGGCCATACTTTGAGAAATTTCAGTTGGACGGCTTCCTAAGTGGCAGCCCATACCTAAGTGGGTAACTTCCACCCAACAGTAAACTCCATAACACTTATCTTACTGAGTTTTTCTTCTAATCTAAATGAAATGCTTCACTCAACATTCAGCACACATACTTGATATTTCAACCCTTGTGGGCGATTGAATTATTAAGCCCATTGAAATTCAAAATCTGGTAAAAGATAAGTAATAACATCCTAAAGTAGTGAATAACCACTACGATGAACAAAAAGTAGAGGTACTTATTCATAACAAATTAAGAAACAAAAATTCCTAAGTTTTGTCTGTTAGGCCCAGAAAATTTAATTCTCTTCATATCAGGCTTTATCTGCAACAGAAAAGGAAAGAGGTACATGGTCTATTCTTCAAAATAAAGATTGTCATTAAAGAACAGAACATCGTCTGGGAAATTAATGTATTCACAAGAAATAAATGAGAATGTGATGGACTAACTGAAAAGCATGAAGGAAACTTAATGGACGGCAGTAAATGTTATGACTAGATTAGATATATAGCAGATAACTCATGAAGTAAAATTCAAGTTCCAATTTAATAAGTTTACTCAAGAAGTAAAGGAAAAAAAAAAAGATAGGTGGAATAAAGAAAGGAGAAGAGAATAAGCAACTCGAAGTCAAATTTTGTATCCTAAAAATTGATAATAAAAAAATAAAGAAAAGGAAAAGGAAAAGAAAATAAATATCATACTTAATGAAAAAACAAAAATAAAAATAGCAAATTGTTTGAAAGTTTCACAGACTCTAAGAAACTAGCAAATTGACCAGTTTATTTTCGTGAGATCCTAACTCAAAGTGAAACTATCTTACGTTTTACGCAAAGCCACATAAGAATTCAACTCCTTAATCTGCATAATAACAGCTTATTAGTTACCCAAATTACTCAAATCAAATATGCAAAAATTGATTAGTAGAAGAAATATAGAAATAAAGGAAATTCAGAAGACTAACCAGGGATTGTTTTCTGTCGTTGAGTTGTTTATTAACATCTGGAGGATTTTTGCTTTCTTCATCTTTAATTTCACGATCAAACTCTTTGATCAACCTGAAGCAAATATTTTAGAAAAGGTATGATAAAACCGTGCCCAAGTTAGCAATTATTTGGCTGCGCGATACTATATACTCTACAGTATACACAAAATAAAATTTTGATTCTAAAGGGAATAAGAATATACGATCAGTAACAAAATACAGAAACTAGAAAACTATGCAGTTTATTAACGTGCCTTTTACACTCTCTCATCTTCCCTGTGAGTTCTTCCAACTGTTTGCTTTGCCTATTAGGGTCTTTAATCTTATCCAGCTTTTGAAATCCATTTCTGCGAAAAAAGACAGGAGAGAACAACATCATTAGCGAAAAAGACAGTCTCACTAAAATTGTTACCATCATAGCTTTCCCATGCTTTATTGTTGTATGAAGAACCAAAAGCATAATCCTTGGCATGACAACATATTCGGTGGATAAAGAATGAGAAGCAGGATTACAAGATAGCAGATTATTGCCAAGAGACCAGAACAAGCTGATATGCAGTTTACATACTAACAACTAAAAGCCAATATGGAATATGGTTACCACTGAATATGAATATTCTGTTGGTTGCACCCCTATTGGACCAATGCAATGGTTAACAGGACATTGGAAACAAAACTAAAAATTTCAATTTGTTCTCTATCATACATATTTTGATATTACAGTAATTGAAAATTCTTTTTACAAGACACCAAATTCTAAGATCCAAGGCCTTGGAATTTCCCAAGATCTTGAGCAACTTACAGAAACCCTGTTAGCAAGTGAACAACTACGAGAAATTTGATGGGTATTGTTAATGCATGTCCTTTTGTTTACCAAATGGTGATTAGGTAGGTTAATCTCAATTTTTTATTTTTATTTTCATTCGCCTTTACACAATACTATTTTATTTAGTCGAGATTTAAGCTGACGGCTTGTAGGCTTAAGGAACTATTAGTTGAATGACAGCTATTATTTAGTTGAACCTAAAGCAATAAGCTTTGGTATCTCATTCCATTTACTATATGGTGGGAAATGTGGCTCGAGGAAATAAAAGGAAATTTGTAAGTAAAAAACGTAGCCCTCATTGCGTCTAAATAAATGTGAGATATTTGTTGGCAAGCTGGAGTTAGGCCATGTGGTGAGTTCAAACGTCATTGCTTCCTCATTGAATTATATATTCTCACTGATAAAGATAAAGGCCTTGTTTTGTCACTCCAATACAGTGTTCGGGAGGTTTTAGTTAGAGATGAACATGAGACGCTTTAAGTGGGAAAAACAGCATTCACGAACCATGACAAAATCACTAACTTTAAAGAGTGTCCTTACTCTTGGGCAATATTAGGAGTTGGAGGGCAGTAGCTTTTTTCATCTTCAAGTATGAATGCTATTGAATAACCATCTCAATCGACTTTCTCTAAGTTTGTTGCTTGATAAAACTACTTACCGAACTTCAAAGAATGCAACTGTATGATGTTCTCCTAGACAGACACTAACCACATTAGCTCTCAAACAATTTCCCTAATTCCCCAACACTCAAGACTCTTTATAAATCACAATTAATTCCCCTTGTCTTCTTACCTAAATTATAATTGTGTCCACCACATGGCATTTAAATTCACACACTCACATTCAGAAATCCACTACAATTCTATGAATTTTCCATCTACTTTACAAACCCTATTTTCAAGAACCTATTCAAACCCACATTCTCCAAACCCCAACATCAAGTTCGACCAATTCATACTTCACCCTCTCTCTAAAAGTTAACACTTTACACAACCCACTAGATCAAATCACTAATCAATCCAACACAAATGTAACAAATTTTGCATAAAGAACCAATTTTGATCTCAACAAAAAAACCTCAAGATCATTGCTAGATAACTTACGCGAGAAATCGGAAATTGTCTTGAATCTCTCCATCGTACTGCTCCAGCTGCTGGCTCATCTTTATATCGGAAGCCATTTTAGCCAAATTCTCTGCAATTCAGAGACTTCCAATCTCCTCTTCAAAAGATCATAACTTATTCTTCTTCTTCTTCTTCAACTCGATCTTCCAATACACTTCCAATACATTTCATTGACGGATAAAACCCTAACCCTAACTAGCCTTAACGGTGAAATCAAGCAATAAAGTTTCGATTTTTACGGGAAATCGCAGAGAAAGATTTGATGAGACGACGAGAGAGAAGGAAAAAAAAATTGGATTTTTAGGTCTTCTGAGAACTGTAAAAGAAATCGTGATGAAAAAGAAGAAGAAATATAAAGGGTATTTTGGTAATTTAATGTGCTTTTTATGACCACGATGGTTAGTTGTCCGAAATATTTTATGTTATTTTTTTCAAAATATTCTTTGCGGGGAAGGTAGCTCTTTCTAAAATGCGCCGTGAGATTAGATTAAAGTGTAAAAAGTCTCTAGTGATTTAATCAAGGAAAATATTACGAGAAATTATTAATTGTGCTTTAGGATGTAAACATCATAAATTTGTATGGAAAGCATCACAACATTATATAGTAGAGCCAATGGTAGTCTGGTTAATTGGCTAAGGTTATAGTGGTTTAATTAGGGGTGGGCATTCGATCTCGATTTCATTTCGTACCGATTTTTTGAGTTTTATTGAGATTAATAATCTCATCCCAATCCCATCTCGTCCCAATCTAGAGTGGGATGAAGATTTTCAATCTCATCCATCATGTCTCGTCTCGAACTGATTTTTTTAATATTTAAAATGAACTATGTAGTATGAAACTATTTGTTGACATTACTATTTTATTTGTTGTTTTATTTATTAACATGATTATTTTATTTTCACAAGTTTCTATGTGACTCGCCTAGATAATGAATCTAACTCAAACTCTCTCCCTTCTTTTTTTCCTCTTTCTAACTCTTGACAATAACAATGTGTGTTCCTCGTAATTTTTAAATGACAAACTCATTGATCATTTTCGTTAGCAATATACAAAAAATGACTATCTTCAATAGTGATTCTAAAAAAAGGAAGTAAAAGCTAATGAAATTGATAAATAATAATTAATGTCTTAAAGTTATACAGTTGTTCTTAGAGTTGTATATTTGGTAAATCCAAAATTTTCAATCTTACATGTTAAATTTTCAATAAAAAAAAATTTAGTACATGTTCATCCCATCTCGTTCCGTCCCAAACCCGTTTAAATTAATATAAAGTCTATCCCGTCTCGTCTCGATTTCGAACAAATGAAATGAGATAAGGATGAGATTCATCCCATCCCTTGTCCACCCCTAAGTTTAATCCTACGTTTCGATACCCACTAGTGACAAGCTTGTCTTTCAAAAGAAAACATTATATGATTAGAATATCAGTTTAAGAAGTACTACTAACAAAAGAGTAGTGGATCGGATTTCTTATTTAGCACATTTCGAAGATGGTCGATGGTTAAAAATGTTGTCGTGAGATTTTGAAAATCCAATGTGAAAACCGTGATAATACCGGCGCAAGTTAGTGCAGGGGAATGTTTGGAAAGAATGATTGGGTTGGGTGGGCATCATTATAGTTTGAGTTTTGGGGCATAGGGGAAAAGCAATGCAAATGCAAACTGGGTACTAATTCCAATGTCAAAACACATTGGTGGCTTTTAACATCATCCAATGCTTCATCTAGGTCTCTCTTGTGAATGGCATTGTCAACAAATTTGGCTAAAATGCCTACAATTTTAGCTGGATTGCTAATTCAAAATGGACCGACTTTTTTACACTATCAATTTTTATTTTTATTTTAATTGTTGAAAGACACCATCATCGCCCTATGCACACCAACGTCTACTAAAGAACATCATCAATATAAATTTAAAAAATCACCACCAACTCTTTTAGGGAACAATACCACCTCGCCTACCACCACCATCGCACCATCCCACTTCGTCAGGTGGTCACACATCTCTTATTCTTATTCTTTGAATTCTTTTTCTCATCTATTATCTTTTTCTCCACCGTGGCAGCACCATGCTGCCTCCTTATTTTCCTCCTCTTCATTTCTTTTCCTATATTCCTTTATTTTTTTGCCATCGAGCAAATTCGCACTAATTTGCTCGGGGGCAAAAAAAAAACTGAGAAGAATAGAAGAATAAGGAGGAGAGGTGGGGTGGTGTCGCCGGCGGTGGTGAAGAAGATAAGAGAAAGATATGAAAAGAAGAATAAGAATGAGAATAATAAGAATAATAAATTATAAGAGGATGAAAGAAAAAGTGGTGGTGGCGGGGTGATCGACTGACATGACGAGGTGTGGTGTGGTGCTGCTACTGGCGGTGGCGGGGCAGACGGAGTGGTGCTGCACCAATTGTTGTGAATAGATAAGATAGAGTGGAGAATAATATGAAGAATGGTGAGATATGGGTTTATCTTAGTAACGTGCTTCAGCAAATTAAAAAAAGGGTTGTGGTGTGCTTCAACAAAAGTTGTTTCCATCTAAAAAATAAAGGGAAAAAAAGTTGGATGGGAAAACCAATTATGTAAAACTAAGGTGTCGATGCGTCCTACGTGCGCGGATATTCAGTAAAAAAATAAATTATTACAACAATTTAATAATAAGAAAAAATATTATAAATTTTTTTTCTAAACAAAATAATTATATATAATTTTAAGGGCATGTGTATAGTTTATAAAAAAAAATAAAAGGCTTCAAATAATTTAGTTAAAAGCATAGATATAAAAATCAATGTTTGAGAGATGCTGGTTTTGATTGTAAAAGTATGAAATGTGGAGGGAAAAATGAGAAATATAAAAGTTAGATATAAGGGCATTTTTATAATTTATAGATAATTGGAGGGCTTCAGATTAATTATATTAGGGACTTAAGTATAATTATTAAATATTTACAGAGACTGATTTTAATTGTAAATAGTTTAATTTTGGGAGGGTAAAACGATAAATAAGTGTAATAATATTTTGTAGGGTTGAAAACCGAACCGACGTTGGTCGGTTTCAAAATTTTCAAACCGAAATCGAATCGACCATGACCGAAATCGAACCGACCATGAACCGAAACCGAACCGATTCTATTTGATGCAAACCATAACCAAACCGACTAAAATCAAAATAAAATCGAACCGACCGACTATTTTAAACGCATTATATTATTTTTATATAAAATATATATATATATATATATATATATATATATATATATTTTTTTTTTTTTTTTTTTAAAAGGCAAGCGTGGGGTGTAAATGGGCTCCGTAGACCACAGAAAAAATAGAACCGTTACAAGTTACATTCGATAGTACGTTTACTCGTTACAGCATCCATAGGACAATAAACTTGCTTCAAATCTTCAACAAAGAACCTAAGTAGTACTAGAGTCACCGTCTCCAAGTTTGGGAGTAACCCTGCAAAATGTGCTGCTACTAAAGTAGTTGCATGATAGACCAGCCATAACTTTTCTTCCTCATAAGTACCAATCAATCCTTTAATCACTCTCATGACGTGAGGTACACCTAACGTAGGCCCTAGGATGTATGAGAAGTCGGTGTAAGGGTACGATCCACATTGAATCATGATATAAAAACCATTGAATGCTAGCACTAATCTAGCATCCATACAAGGTGCTAATAGGCAATTGCATTCTACTTGTAGTATCATCATCAGTTACCTGAATTTAGGATTTGTCTTCTTGCTTCGAGAGGACCTTCGAGGAACATATGCTGTGGGAGACTGGGTTGTGGTAACCTCATGTTCTTCTTCACTAGTGTTTTGCCCCACCTTTGCTGCTGCCTCTTCAAGTGAAGTTTGAATTTCAGCGACCAATGCATCCTTGCCTATTTTTGCAATTGCTGAATGCAGACCCTTAACGGCTTGGGGTGTTAGGCAATCCATGAGCGTTGTGGGATCTTCCCCCAGGCCTCTTATACCAGCGATTGCGCGAAGCACCTCCACTACTTGCATTGGGTTTTCCTCTGAGGTAGATATGGGGGTGGACAGGCCTGACTCGGCTTCTACTTCAGCGTCTGAATCCGCAGCCTGAATCGCCGTTTCAATCCCACTGGGTGAGTAACCTGCATCCCTACAATCATCCCTGAATTCGTTTAAGTGTTGCTCCTTAACAACAGCAACCAAACTCTGCTGCTCCGTAGTCGTATCAACAACACTTTGCTGATTCCAACTCTGCAGTTCATGAACCTGTTGTCCTGTAGTATCAAGTTGCTCAGTCCTAGATGGACCTTGCATGACACTAGTCACTATAGGACTTCCTGCAGCAATCTGCGTAATAGCTTGAACTTGCTGCCCCTTACCATCTTCAGCAATGTCTCCGTTAGTTCCATTTGTCTTGTTGTTACTCTCTGTTAGATTCCCATTATTGCGTGGCTTAAAGGAATGTTTTTTTTTGCACTATTGTCCAACCATCATTAGTCTTTTCGTTGTCATCTTTCATTCTATCAATTGGCCTCCAAAGCTTGTTTACTGGTTTGTTGGTAGCCTTGTTCTTAGGGCAATGCATCGTAGAGTGGCCGAATACAGCACAAGAATGACATTTAACTGGCAGCCAGGCATACTCCACTTCAATAGTGCGTAATTTGTCATCATTTACTAGCACTGAAACTGTTTTAGGGAAGGAACTTTTAACATCAATCTCAACACATACTCTAGCAAAGGAAAGCCTTGATTTTTCTTCCGTAGCTCTATCAAGCATGATAGGAACTCCGATCGCACTCGCAATCTGTTATATACCTGCTGGGTTCCATAGAAACAGTGGAATCTTCTTCAATGTAATCCATATAGGGACTGAATCGAGCTCTGCAGCTTCCTCATCCATGTTAGAAGACCATTTGCGCAAAATAAAGAGCCGACTTGCAATATGCAATGGTCCCTGTTCCAGCACTTTGTTACTATCAGCCTCTTCTTTGAATCTGAATACAAAGTTCTTATCACCATAGATATGCATCTCAAAATTTCTAGTACCCCAAGTACGTATCAGATATTGCTTAACATACTCGCATGCAAGTCTTTTGCCCACAAACCTTCCTATAAGCATCTTCTCGCACTCCTCAATACTCTGTGCAAAGTCAGATGTATTAACACGTACAACTGTCTTTCCATTCATTGTGTCAGGCTGAACGTATTGAAGTTTTGTAGTTCCTGTGTGCTTGCTGTGTTTGAGCGTTTCAGCCCAGTTCCTAGGTGCTCTTCCATTGTTATCTTGTGTGTCAGTGTTAATAGTTTCAGCAGTAACTATGTGATTTAGAACAGGATTAGCATTACCTTGGATTGCATCGACCATGTGCTCGACAGTGAGTTGTTGCTGGTTTGTGTTAACAGGTTGCATAGTGGCTGCAGCTGTATTGGTAGCGCTCATCGCTGTCTTGTTATTGTTAAGTTGCGGCACATCATCTTCTTCGATTTCCTTGCTGCTCTGCGGCTGCTTAAACCCATCTCCTGCATCGTTTTCGTGTGACTGCTGCTCGCCATGCAACTTGAGATCTTTAAGAAGATGCAAAAACGCATCTTTATTAGTCTTCCTTAAAGATTCCAGCCCCTTCTTTAGATCATCAGGAAAAGACCCCAAAGAGAGATCGATCCCTGTTAGCCTTGAGATCGATTCAGTTCCCAACTTGTTCCCTGGAAGCTCCTCGTTCAGCACTATTGCAGTCAATCTAGAGTTCACATAGAAACCGAAAACTGAACCTGAACCCAAATCGAACCGACAGTTTGGTCATTTTTTGTTCAATCCTAATTCGTAAGGGTTTATTTATAATTATAGATAATTGAAGGGCTTCAAATAACTTATGTTAGGAGCTTAGGTGTAATTAATGAATATTGAGAGGGCTTGGATTTGATTATAAATAATATGAATTTGGAGGGCAAAATTGTAAAAAGTGTAATAGTATTTTTAAATTAAAAGACAAAAATACCCCTAGCACTATTCATTGGTTTATTGAATTCACATGTAAATTATTAGTAATAGGCGAGGGCAAA